>OZ016475.1:3314438-3876938 GCA_963966605.1 Caenorhabditis sulstoni
AGAGAGAGAGAGAGAGGAGAGAGAGAGAGAGAGAGAGAGAGAGAGGAGAGAGAGAGAGAAAGAGAGAGAGAGAGAGAGAGAGAGAGAGAGAGAGAGAGAGAGAGAGAGAGAGAAAGAGAGAGAGAGAGAGAGAGAGAGAGAGAGAGAGAGAGAGAGAGAGAGAGAGAGAGAGAGAGAGAGAAAGAGAGAGAGAGAAAGAAAGAGAGAGAGAGAAAGAAAGAGAGAGATACCACTTGTTCCTCGCGCAGCATTACTTTCTGGATCTCTTCTCACCATAAGCAACGAAAAAACCTCTTCTTTCTCGATCTTTTTGTTGAGTGAAGGCCTAGAATCAGGATGATTTTTGGATTTCCAGCTCGACCTATTTATCCGAAAATCGTATTTTTTCGAAGATATTCTTCAAAATATAGTAATTTCAGAGTTTTCTTATTACTTTCTCAGTAATGATGAGCGATTCGTCCCTTTCGATTTCTCTAATTTCTCCACATTTTGCGGGCGTTTCGAATTCGTCCGCTTCGGCTCTTTCGGACGACGAAATCCCCCCGATTCCTCTTCGAGCGCTTCGATATTACGAGAAAAGAGAGACTATTTTTGGTCGGATCGAGTCGCGTTTCACTCTCCTCTCTTTTCCAGTCTATCCCAGTCATTTTCCGCGCGGATCGTCCGCGCCCTTTCCGCGCCTCATTTTAATATATATATCCGAATCGCCTCTTCTTCTTCGTTTCCCGCAATTAGACACGGACCTGTCCCCCCACTTCTTCTTCTTTCAACCACATCCAATTATTAAAAGGAATCCTCTTCTCGTCCTTTTTCCTCCCGTTTCATTGTTCTTCTGGTGAAGGAGAAGGCTGTCAGCACTCGAAACAAAATGAAATATCGGCGTCTGCGTCTCGTCGTCTCGCACCACTCTCTCGTTGTCTGCGTCTCCTCGTCTCGCACACACTCTCGTCGTTTCTGCTCTTCTCCCCGCCTCGAAACGGATCATTTACCACCATCGCGCGGCGGAGAAAACAGAAGACGTGGAGCCAAAAGAAGATGTTGTCTCCCCCGTCTTTTTCTCCTGGAATGAATACAAAACAATGCGCGGCGAGCCGCCGAAAAGTATCCGTTTCCATTCTCGACTCTGCTGTTTAGAGAACATACAGTAATCCGGGATGCTCCTCCGTAACAAGTGGCAGGAGTGGGACTAGCAGCCGCTCTTCCACCGACAACCACTATTCTCGATTTCTGGCTCGAAGTGGCCGAATCGGCGGGAAAACTCGGCCGCACGCGCTGTCTAGTCCCTCATCTCCTTCATCTTCCACTCATAAATTGTGAATTGTGTGAAATATAAACCAACCGGCCCTCCCTTTCGATTCATGCAAATTCATAAATAAATCAAAAGGATCCTCCCCTCCTCCTCCACTTTTTGCACCTCGTATAGCCCCCCTCTTCCTTTCGATTTCCCTCCTGCTTCTTCTTCTTCTTCTTCTTGTATTATGACGACTGGCCAGCCCGCCCTTCCACTCGAGTGTTCGCACCCGGTTTGCGCACCGTTTCGCCCCGTCCCTGCCTCCTGTCTTGTCCGCGCGGCGGCGCCGCTCGCCTTTCCGCGCGGAAAAAAAAACAACTGATATCGGCTGAGGGGCGACGGATGGATGGAGTACACGGCCGTCCCCCGGATGATGGCAGAAATCCAGTCCGCGCGTTCGTATACAGTGCGGTTTTGTGGGGGGGGCTGAAATGAGTGCGGGGTAACCAGTTGTTCGATTCCCTTTTTTTGCCGCCAAACTGTCCTCTTTTGAGGAACCCGAGAGCGGATTCTCATTGGAGCGCGTTTCCTTTTTTGGTTTTATCTTTCGAGACGATTCTTACTGTCGGCTCAGATGGTCTAGGAAGCTCATTTTGAAGAACACACGGCCAAAGGAGTTTTCTAGTCCCTTCTCTCTCTCTCTCTCTCTCTCTCTCTCCTCTCTCTCTCTCTCTCTCTCTCTCTCTCTCTCTCTCTCTCTTTCTCTCCTCTCTCTCTCTCTCTCTCTTCTCTCTCTCTCTCTCTCTCTCTCTCTCTCTCTCTCTCTCTCTCTCTTTCTCTCTCTCTTTTTTCTTTTTCTCTTTCTTGGATTTGCTGTTTGTTGTCCTTTTTCGAATGCGCGCGCGCGGATATGGCCACTTCACAAATAACTGCTCCTTGGAGTCTTGTGTCCGTTTCCTGCCCCATCTTCGATTTTCTTGTTTCACACCGCTTCTTCCGGTCACTTTTTGGCACTGTGCCAAACCTCCGTATCACCGCCACTCAGTGAATTCCGAAAGAGAGAGAGAGAGAAAGCGCTCGTTGAGAAAGAAGCGGCGAAAAGGAAGAAGACGTCGACGGGCGTCGTTCAATTTCTTCGCTCTTGTCACACATTTTTTATTCACCGCCCCGTTTTTCACTTTGTGTATACGCGACCGAGAGCATAATTTGTATTCTTTTCTTCTTCATTCGAGAGGACGTACCGCCCATCTGGCGATTATTTTGGAGGAGTCGAGTCAAATCGAATTTGGAGCAAAGAAAGAGAAAAAGAAAGGAGAGAGAGAGAGAGAGAGAGAGAGAGAGAGAGAGAGAGAAAGAGAGAGAGAGAGAAAGAGAGAGAAAGAGAGAGAAAGAGAAAGAGAAAGAGAGAGAGAGAGAGAGAGAGAGAGAGAGAGAGAGAGAGAGAGAGAAGAGAGAGAGAGAAAGAAAGAGAGAGAGAGAGAGAGAGAGAGAGAGAGAGAGAGAGAGAGAAAGAAAGAGAGAGAGAGATGCTTGTATATCTGTGATGAGAGTTCATCCTCTTCTTCTTCTTCTTCTTCTTCTTCTTCTTCTTCTTCGTACTACTTTTCTGTTTCTTCTAAACTCTTTCGTTTGTTCCTGCTCTTCTTCTTCTTCTTCTTTTTCTCTTCCGATTCGTCACAAGAACAGCTGTTCGTGCACTTTCTTCCCCCCTCTAAGTCAATTCTTGTTTATAGCCCCATTCCATTTCGCTCTTAAATGAGTGCTCTTTCAAAATTCCCACCTTCTCCCTCTTCTTCTTCTTCTTCGCCTTCTTCTTTTCCACTCAGAGTCGCCTTGGAACTCGTCTCCTCTCTGATTCATTTCCAGTTTTGATTCTGTCGAACAGACCGCCACGTCATACCAACCGAAGAAGTATGACGTGGCGCTCGAAGAAAGATTTGTTTTCTTCCGATATAGCGCTGAAAACAAGCGCCAAGTGTGTCCTTTGCACTCGAAACGCTTCCCCTCTCTCTCTGTCCAGAGGGCGCGAAAACGAGAAGTGTATTGGAGCATGATTGGATTGTGCTCTCTCTCTCTCTTTCTCTGCCTGCTGACTGCGTGCTCGTGCTGCTGCTCAGCCCGTTTCTGGTTCCATTCTGGTTCCTCCTCCCACTCCAGCCCCGTTCGTTCGCCTTCTGTTGTGCTCGGGGCGAGCCAGTGCGGGCTCTCTCCTCCCCGCATATTTCGCGCTCTCTGCGTGTCTCCTTCCAGATTATTACAACTCTTTCTCTCTCTCTCTTGTTCCAAGAGGGCTCCTCCTCTCAACGGGACCCTCTCTCTCTCTCTCTCTCTCTCTCTCTCTCTCTCTCTCTCTCTCTCTCTCTCTCTCTCCGGGCTTCTTCTTCTCCTTCTTCCTCCTAAATCCCGCGCTCTCGGGGGTTCTAATGCATTATGTGATGGAAAACGAAACGAGAGAGAGAGAGAGAGAGAGACAGAAGAGTGGACATCGTCTCGTTTTCTCGCGTCCGTAATCCCTACTCCTCCTCGTTTTGATGCCATTTTTCGATAGATTTGTAACCGAAATACGCCGCTCCGTCCCTTCTTTCTGCAAATCGAAATGAGTCATGGCTCCTTGCTTCCACTCCTTTGCCAATGTTTCATTTCACAATTCTCACTCATTTCACTCGATTCTCCCGTTTCTCCCGAAGATTCCTTCTGAAATTTCTCGCCCCGCCGGAACTAATGGTTTTCCCGATAAACTCGAAAAAGCCAATTCGAATTCCTCTCAAAACATCACATTTCACAAGGCGGCTCCGAACGTCCGGAAGCCTCAAAAAACGCAGACTTCCTCGTTCCGCGAGCCGTGCCTAATCCAATGAATAAGTCAGAAAGGCGTCCCCTCGTCTTCGGATTATCTCTCCTTTTTTTTTCGTCTTTTTGCTCTTTTTCCGTCCGATCTCTGACGCACTTTCGAAGAAACGAAAAGTTTGCGAGTCGTCTCTCTCTCTCTCTCGTCAACTGGTTCCCTTTTACAACTCAATTACTCGCAATACCAGAAGAACTCTCTTTTTATTCGACAATGTGACCTTCCATAAAAGAAACAGTTGCCAAGTCCAAAAAGAAGAACCGAAGCGAAATGTTTGTGTGTTTGAAGACGCTCGCTTGCTTGTTTTCCGCCACTCTTGACCGTTCGCCGACGACTCGAGAGCCGGCGACTTTTCTCGTTTCGCCTATTACTCCCTTAATTCTGCCACTTTACTCCTCTCGCTTTTCGAGAAGAATCCGGCCGGAAAGGCTTCAAAAAGAGACATTTTGCTGAACTTTCTGCTTCCTGTTCACCTCCTTCGAAGTTCCGAGAACTTTCCGTCTTTTTGAGCACTATTGCCGTGGATCCACGTGTAACACCGAAGTTCAGCTGATTCCGTGCCCATCGTTTCGAAATCAAGCTAAACGTCTCAAAGTCGCCAATCTGCAAAGGAACACGGCGACGAGTGGCTGCATCCGTCTGTCGTCTGCCATATTGTTCAAGTGCATCCGAAGAAGTTCTTCCATTCCTTTCTTCCCTTTATGTTTCATCTCTCTCACTTGCGTGTGTGTTGTTCCTCTCCTCGCCGTTTCCTGATTTCACGAGTTGATAACCTCGTCGCGTTCGCCCCCGTTTTACACGCTCCCGCCACCGCCGCCGCCTCCCGAATTATGAATGTCTGGTGTGTTTGCCCTTCTTTTGGCACTCCTTCTCACTCTCTCTCTCTCTCACTTGATTCTTTCTTCCCCCTTTTCCACTCCGATTCTGACTCATTTTTTACACCCATCCCCCCCCCCCCCAACTCTTTTCTTTACTCGTTCTCTCCAAACACATTTCTTGCGCCGCTGAAAACGCGCACGTTTCCAGCTCATTGAGCCCCCCGCGAGCCTTGTTTCCGGCCCATTTCTCAGTGAAATTCGCCGTCATCACAAGAAGTTTTATTAACTCTTCACTGGCACCGAAAATAGTTTGGCGAGTGGTTTTTCTCATTCAATTCTCCGAGTTGGTTTCGTTTGATTGTGGAGCCGACGGCTTCCGTCACTTCTTCTCGAAGATGTCGTCCTGGACGTTGGCGAGCGTCTGATAGTTCGGATCGTGGCTCTCCGCGACAGCTTTTTTGTCGACGGGCGCCGTGATCGGAACGGCCGAGGCACCGTTCTTCACCTGAAAACAGCAACAGTTCCCTCTTCTTTCACAACATTTATCATTATTATTATTATTATTATTAATCAAGTTGGAGTTCGGTACTACAGAGAGAGCCTAGTGTTGGTTAGTTGTTTGAGCTATTACAAGGCCGGCGCAGCCTCAGGAGCCGGAGCATCCGGGATCGGAGCCGGAGCATCGGTCTTGGGTCCCTGCGAGTTGCTCACTTCGTAAGCCTCAATCGAGAGTTGTCCGATGGCGGCGAGCACGTGGACGAGCACGAAGAGCGAGAAGAAGGCGTGGCCGGAGACGCACAAGAACACGAAGACTCCCGAGACGGCCGGAGCGAGAACCACTGAAAAGAGAAGAAGAAGAGGAAGACGTCGATCTCTCATCTGGTTCGCAACTCACGGGCAGCCGAACGTCCGCGCACTTCGTTCTCCGTCGACTGCAACGCCTTCTTGATCTCCTCGCGCCCGTCCACATTGAGTGCCAAGTTGTGGCCAGAGGCAGCCACGGCGGCGCCGATGAACAAGAAGTAGATGAGTTTGGAGATGAAGTGCGAGTCTTCGAGCGAGCCGAAGAACACGCAGAGCAGCTCGAACGAGGCGCATGTGAGCACGGCCACACGGGCTCCGAACGTGTACTTTTGGAAGTCGTACGGCGGGATTTGGTCCATCATGGCGGTGTTGTAGAGGAGGATGTCGAGTGTGTGTTCCGGAAGAGGAGCGGAGACAGTCGATGTGGATTCCAGTGCCGAACCGCCGGCTATTTAAGGGCTAGAAAGTGGGGCGACCCGGTCGGGGGGCCGGAGGACGAGTCAGTTGGGCAGAGCACGAAAGCGGAGCAGGCCGGAAGGTCAGCGGAACGTCGGGCCGGGGCATCCGGCGCACTTCACGAAGCGGATCTCAGAGAAGGGACTGTCTAGAAGGTGACGGTGAGTTGGACGACTACTGTAGTCGTTCGATGTCTTCTTTGTTTCTTCTGACTGAAGACTCGATGCCCATCCTTCGTATTCTCGCGCTTCTTCGACGCATACATATTTATTCGCACCCTTCTTGTCTTCCATTTTTCTCAGCAGCTCCATGTTTACATCGTCAACTCGCTGCCACATTCCTCTCTTGTTTTCATACGCCTCCTTCTCTTCTCTCGTCTTCTTCTCCCTTTCCATCCATTTTTCATTCATTCGTTCACACTTCCTCTCACTTCCAGAAATGCACATTTCTTCTCGCAATCTCTATTCGAGACAAGTGTTCCAAATGATTGATGGGCTGTCTCTTCCCAAAAGAAGCACCGGACTACCGTAATCTCTGGCACCTTGCCGCTTCTTCTTCTTCTCCTCATCCGTCTTCACCTCCAATCCCCAATCCAATTAGTTGTCGTGCCGAAACCGGTTCTCTTTATCACAGTTTCCCTCCTCTCCTCATATAATTATTATCAGTGAGCGAGCGAAAATTTTCACTTTCCTGTCCAAATCCCCGTCCGTTCCGTTTCGCACGTCGTCCTCGATTCTCTTCTTATTCTTATTTTCCCCAATCAATCCTGAATTCAGAAAAGAAGACGTCGCCCGGCCAACAACAAGTGGGCGGTGCATGCGCGCGCGCCGCTGATAACAAAATAGTGTGCGAGACGGTGAGTCGACGACGCGGACGTCTTCTTCCGCCCCGCCGGGAGGGATCGCATTTCAGGTCACCCGACCCGCCTTTCCGCGCGTCGTCCGGACGGACGGCGCCGCCGTCGCCGCGTTGAAACGTCTTATTGTTGCGGTTATGCAATAATACTCTCCCGGCCTTTCCCGGATTTCATTGATACGTTCTCACTTACTGATCGCATTGTTTGCAGCAGCCTTCCGAAATGACGACGGCTTCCGAGCTGTTGTCCGACGACGCGAGAGCCCGGTTTTCGCACACGAAGGCTCTTTTCGAGCAGCTCGAGAGGCAGCAGGATGTGAGTTCTCTTTCGAATTTCTGTTGTCCTGAGAGAGGCGGGATGTCTGAAACGCTCGAAAACTTCTGATAGTCTATAGTATTTGAGTTGTTTCTCAGAGCATTTCTCTTCGGTCACAGCGGGTTCTCTATCTTCATAAGAACGTCAAAACATGGTTCAGAATCGTGTAGAAGTTAAGTGCAGCACAAAGCTGACGCAGTTTTCTGTGATCCTCCAACGATCTCGGGACGATTATTCTAATTAAGTGGCTTCCCAATGTTCATTCGTTCCCATAAGATTGCCTCTGAAAACTCTGTGAAGGCGTCAAAAGCGACACTGGTTTCCTTTGACTCTTCTGAGTTCAAAAGAATGAACCAGGTAGACGGTTCACCTCGATAAGATCGGTGAATCATTTCCCACATCTGGTCCTTCACTGAACTCTCTTTCTCTTTCTCATTCGAATCGTCTGCAGGTGCCGTCGTTCTACTCGCCGCGCCTCCAACGCCAGCCACCTCCGCCGCTGCCACCGAAACCGCCGTCGCAATGCCCGCCGAGCCCCATGTCGCAGGTACGAAGAGACAATGAAAAACGAGGGCACCACATGACTCGCTCTCTCTCTCTCTCCTCGCCTTCCGATTCTTTCACCATTCACCCCTTCTTCTTTCTCTTATATAACACAACATCATCACAAAAGTGTTTCTGTTCCGGCTAATCCGCTCATCGATAATAGATTCAGTTGTCGACTGAAACTCTCTCTCCCTCTCTCTCCCTCTCTCTCTCTTTTGTCTTCCCCCCGCCTAACACTTTCATTTTTCATTCTGCAGGTCGAACGAAACTTCTCCGAACTGGCCGCCGATCTGGACCGTATCCAGTCGTCTCCAGCCACTTCCAGATTCCTCCAGCAAAAGTGAGTTACCCATCACCATCAGCAGTCTTTCTCCTCGTTTTCATTTCCACTAACACCTTCTCCAACTCGTTCTTCTTCTTTTTTCTTCCGCTTTTGCATGGATCCTCGTTCTCAGATCGTCGACTCTTCCGTCCGCATATTCCGAGTCGCCGTATTCGTTCGAGAATACGGTCGCCACGTCGCAATTCGGACACAACAACAACAACAACAACAATTCGTTCGAGCCGTACTGGAGGAACGGATCCATCTACCGACGGCAATTCGACAAACCGTACGTCTTTTCTTTTCGACGCTTCGTCCGCATGGTTCCCCTTGGTTTCCTTTTGAGTTTATGCTAACATCCGAAAGAGACGCGTCCGATCGGAGCGACTAGAAAACTGCGTTGTTTAGTCCCTCTGGAACTCTTCGCATTGCCACATATTCATAAATCGATCCCATTTCTTTTCAGTTTCGGCGAGGACAGTGACAGTAGCAATGGGTCGGCGAACGGCATGAAGCACACGACGTACGCCGTCGTGAAAACGCCGCGAGACACAGAATCGGAAGCAGCAGTGGGCGCCTCGTCGGAAGGATCCCGCGGACTGATGGAGACGAGGCGAGGTCTGAGTCCCGAGAGGCCCGGAGACGCGGATCTCGCGAATCGAAAGGTCTCGTTCAGCACCGCACCGATACCGGTAAGACACTGTCACTGGCACTACAGTAACCCGCTCTCCTCCTCCTTTCTAAAACTATTTGTTGGTGTTGTTGTTGTTGGTGGTGGTGGGAGTGTTGTGGATAATAATAAGTACAACATCCGGAATTAGGTCATATCACCTTCGAGGAAGATATGATAAGAAAGGGCAGAGAGAGAGGGAGAGAGAAAGGGAAAGTTGTTCCTCGGTGGAGAGTCGATTTGCATATCTTGCAGGTCTTCTCGGCGTTCTCCGTCGAGGACTACGATCGCAAGAACGAGGACATCGATCCGGTGGCGAGCTGTGCCGAATATGAGCTCGAGAGACGGCTCGAGCGGATGGACCTGTTCGAGGTGGATTTGGAGAAAGGCGCCGAAGGACTCGGCGTCTCGATCATCGGAATGGGCGTGGGCGCCGACTCGGGACTCGAGAAGCTCGGCATCTTCGTGAAGAGCATCACTCCCGGCGGCGCTGTGCATCGCGACGGACGGATCCGTGTGTGCGATCAGATCGTGTCGGTCGACGGAAAGTCGCTGGTCGGAGTCTCGCAGCTCTACGCCGCCAACACTCTCCGATCGACGAGCAATCGGGTCACGTTCACCATCGGCAGAGAGCAGAACCTCGAAGAGTCGGAAGTGGCGCAGTTGATTCAGCAGAGTCTCGAGCAGGATCGGATGCGGATGATGGGCGACGAGGAGGACGAGATCGAGGAGCCGCCGCCGCCGCCGTCGCAAATGTTGCCGCCGCCACCGCCGATGTCCTCCGAACCTCCGCAGGATCATCGTCCGCCGACGGTGACGTCGATGATATCGAAGGAGGAGGCCGAGATTCGTTCGAAGATCGCCGCGCTCGAGGTGGAGCTCGACGTGACTCACAAGAAGGCGCAGCAGTATCACGAGGTGCTCAGCTCGACGAAATCGCACTGCGAACAGTTGGAGAAGCAGAACGAGCACGCGAATCACATGATCAAAAACTATCAGGAAAGGGAGAAGGAGCTGCTGAATAGAGAAGAGAGCCACGTGGAACAGCTGAGAGACAAGGACATCCACTACGCGTCGCTCGTCAGACAGCTCAAGGAACGCATCGAGGAGCTCGAGGGAAAGCTCGAAGAGGCCGAAGAGCGACGGCACTCGATCCAGAATCTCGAGCTGATCGAGTTGCGCGAGAAGCTCAAGGAGAAGATCGAGAAGCGCGACGAGGGACTCGCCTACAAACCGGGCGGCGAGCTGCCGCACGAGGACAAGGCAGTCATGGCGAACCTCGAGACGCCGCCGAACAAGAAGGACGCCGAGGTGTCCGTCGGCTCCAGCTGGACCGAGGAGTACTCGTCGCCGTGCGAGTCGCCCGTGCCGCGCATCTCCGAGCCCGCCTCGCCGGCGCTTCCGCACAAACTGACGCATCGGAAGCTGCTGTTCCCGTTGCGGAAGAAGTACGCGGAGAACGAGTTCTGGCGTGCCACGTGCCAACCCGTCGGTCTGCAAGCACTGCACTGGACCGTCGACGACGTCTGTCAGCTGCTCGTCTCGATGGGGCTCGACAAGTACGTGCCAGAGTTCACGATCAACAAGGTCGACGGCGCCAAATTTCTGGAGCTCGACGGAAGCAAATTGAAGGTGAGCACGGAATCGCGCTCTAATGCAATGTGTTCAGTAGAGCGCATTTGTGGATTGACGAGATAACGTTGGAAAGTTTACAGACGATGGGCATCCAAAACCACTCGGATCGTTCGTTGATCAAGAAGAAAGTGAAGGGGATGAAGAACAAGATCGAGCGCGAGCGGAAGCAGTTGGAGCGCGAGAGCCGCACGAGAGTCATCGCGCACACCATCCCCATGTGATCTTCTCTTGCTGCAAGTGCGCTCCGTCGGACTCGTTCTCAACAGAGCGCACTTCCTTCTCTCCACGATTTCCCCCCTTCTTATGGTTGTTTTTTCGCGCCAATCCATGGGTTTTTCTCCTTTTTTTCGCAAATTCTTCAGTTTCGTCGCCGCCGTTTTCTTTCCAATTTCCGTTTAGTTTAAGCTCCGCCCACTTTTTATTTATTGATTTTTTCCTCGACGTACCCTCAAAACCACCAAAAAATGTGATATTTCTCTGACACTTCCTCACCAACACCACCTGAATATTCGATATTTCGCGTCCATTGACCAATTTCAAATACAACTGAAAATGCAAGAATAATAAACCCATTTCTCTCTTTTCTAAAAGTGTCTTTATTCATTCTCGCAATTAGGAAAAGCCCCGGACGGTCCATGAAATGGAGGGGAAGGAACAGAGTTGTTTCTTTTTTACAGATTGTAACGACAGCGACAGATAGATAAATTGAAAATAAATAGAAGGGAGATGAGGTCGAATGACAGCAAGGGATTATAAAAATAAAAGGACCCAAGGGATTAAATGGAGAAGATCGATTGGGGCCTAGACAGAGAAGGATAGAGAGAGAGTGATGAAGAGAGAGAGAGAGAGAGAGAGAGAGAATGGAATGAGAGAAAGAAACATATAAATTGATTCAGTCACGACGTCTCGCACGGTCCCGATCCTCCCGGCGATCTCCACGATCCCCGCCGCGACGATCATCCCGATGGTCTCCCCGATCGGATCTCTCCGTACGATCCTCACGACGATCCACTCTCTCCGATTTGTCCGTCGCTTTCTCTCGCTCCGGAGCCTTTTCGCTCTCACTTGCTGCGTTCTTTCGCTTCTCCTTCTCGGCAATCTGAAACATCCTCTCTTCAATACTTTCTCCTTCGGGTGCTTTTCTCACCTGCTTCTCAGTCAACGGAAGATAGTAGATTGCCGGAAGAGCCACTGTTTTCTTGAACATCTGCTCGAGAGTCTTTGTCGGCGGCGACTCCTCCTCCACGACGACACGACGCGGCTCATCTCTTTTTCCGCTGTCTCTGCTTCCTTTCTCGTCGCGCTTCGCCTTCTTCTCGTCCATGAAGCCGGCTCCTTTCGAAAAGGGCGGCGTCTCCGATCGTCCTCTTTTTCTCTCCGACGGCTTCTCCTCCTTTACCTTTTCCTTGTGGTCCTCGATGCGAGTCAGTCTGGAAGCGAGGTTTCCTCGTTTCTCCTTTCTCTCCGTTTCCATTTTGTCATTGTCGCGGAGAACGTTTTGAAGCTGAAATTGAGAGCGTTTCCTATCATTCAAGCAGAGGTCTTACCGTCTGATGCAGGCTTTCTTTGCCGGTGACCGAAGAATGCGAAGCAGTGGAGAGTCTCTCGGCACGAGAAGCACCCGTCAGAGTACCAATCATGATGACCTCCGGCTTCTTAATCTCTCCTCTGCCTTCTTTGTAGCGAGTCATCTGAAAAATAAAGTTCGGCAAGGTACCAGACGAAGAACTTACGCTTTCTTCGGTGTCAAAAACGATCGCGAGACGCTTCGGATTTCCCTCCGGCCACACCTTGTCATGGAGGTTCTCGCGAACCTTCTCAGCTGCACTCTGCGAAGAGAGCTGCAAAACCAGAGTAAAAATGGTTCTCAGAAATAACAATCAGAGTATTACCTTTGCAAAGCAGTGACTCTTCACTTTATCAATCCAGAAATCGACGATCTCGCCACCATGCTTCTCGATGACCTCGCGAAGCATTCTCTCGGTGAAAGGACGAGTCAGACCACGGATATGAACAATGCTCGACACTGGATGTCTGGAAAGATATACGAATAAATAGTTCCGACACATTCGAAGCTCACCTAGACGAAGGAGAAGATGCACGTCGGTGATCCACCGCTCCGCGCACCTTTTCCTCCTTCTTGACACCCTCTTTCTTCTCCTCTTTCTTTTCTTCTTTTTCTTCTTTCGCTTCCTCCGGCTCCTCCTCGTCCTTCGCGTCCTTCGTCTCCTCATCGTCGCCGTAGTCCAGCTCGTCGCTCTCCTCGTCCTTTCGCTCGACCACCGGCACATCGACTGCTGCAAAAGGGCAAAAAGTTAGGCAAAACGGATTTATCAAAATTTCCTACCTGGTTCTTTATCCTTTCCTTTATCGTTTCCTGCATCAGGCACCAACTGCGACGACTCCGAGTCCCTGTACCAAACCAAGCGTTAGTTTTCAGAAAAAGGCTCATTGTGACTCACTCAGACTTTGTTTCAGGTGGATTTTGAACGTTATCTTTCTTTACCACCTTCTCCTCCTTTCTGAAAACGAACAGCATTTTAAAACTCGCGTTGAAAAAAAAAAAAGAAAATCTTACGCCGGCGAGTTGTCTGCGGATCCATTCTGTTTCTGTTTCTCTGGCTCCGGTTCCGGTTCCTTCTTCCCCTCGTTTTTCGCTTCTGGCTCTGGCTGAGACTCTTGCTCCGGCTCTTTCTCCGATTCGGTAGCTGGCTCACTCGCCTTTTGCCTGTAATATAAATGAAATACAGTCCATTTTCACTTCTTCCACCCGTACCCTCTTCTTGGAGTGTTTCTCTTGGTCGGAGAGGAAGTCAAATTCTTCTTAGTCGGAGAAGCCTCCGTCTGAAATGAAATGGTGAAGAAAATTGCAATCTTTCAGATACAAACCGAAGCGTCCGGCCCAGCAGAAGTCTCGCTTTCAGTTCTTTTTCGTTCGGCTTCAGCTAAAGCCGCGTTTTGAGTCGCTCTGTACTTTTGAACGACTGGATTTTCCTCGTCGACGGGCGCAGATAGAGCCTGCAAATGAATTTAATTTTTTAAACGATAAAAAATGTTAATCACCTCTCTGAGCCTCTCCTGCAACACAGCCTTGACTCCTTTCGTCGAAAGCTCTCGACTCTCGAGCTCCTCTTTCAATTCGGTCACTTTGAGCGACGACAACGGTCGCCCGTCCACCATCACTTCTTCGCCCGACATTTTGCTATCGATTTTCCAATTTTGAGGACTGAAAAAAAATCAGTTTTAAAGTTTATTTAGGTTTTTCAAGTGGACGATGGCAAAAAACAGAGCCGAGAAATTCGAAAACGTGAAGGCACCGCCACGGACTTTTGCACCGCACAGAAACGCGCAAGCAATCGAAAATCGCGTCAATGAAGAGAATGAGAGGTCATTCAAAAACGGGCACTGCTATAGAGGAGGGCGATGTTGACAACGACGAATTATAACTCACCAAATTGTGCTTATTGGGCAGAAAACAGAGAAAAAAGGAAATTAGATGCATTTCGAGGGGCTTGTTTACGAAAATATGAGATGGGGAGCGCTTTCGAAAATGTTCGCCTCTCAAATTCAGCGATAAAAACTACGAGTTTTCCAAATCGTGAACCTTTGAATGTTTGAATCGTTGTGAGACCCTGTTTAACTTTTACATACTGTTCCTTTGAAGTCTACAGTTACCCGCTCGCAATTTTCATTTTTTCTGCCGTTGCAGCAGGAAAACTGCTGCGACGGTGGTTTTAAAGGTGAGGAGCTGAAATCTAGAAATTTGATTTCATATTGAATTCATTTTTCCAGATGGTTCGCACAAGAAAAGTGTATTCGGGTCACACGCTGGTGCGCGTACTGTTTCCCGTCGGAATCTGTATGCTCTTCGTCGCCGTCAATGTCCAGTTATGTCACGAGCACAGAGGATTCGATACAGCCACAGTGTAAATTTTGCCTAAAACCAACCGAAACTGTTTTATTCGGGTGGTTACAGAATATACGGGCTGTTCCACTCGTACGATTCACAAGACGACGGACTGATTGCACTCATTCTGCTCGGATTCATGGTGGCGGCTACAATTGCGGGCGTGATTTGCTATAAAAAGAGGTTTTACAAAGTGAGAAACAAGAGAAACTGAAAATTTCTCAGAAGAATGTGATTACAGACGATCAAGTTCTACATTCTGTTGAACAGTGTGGCTGTTCTGATCGTCTACGCCCTCTTCCATTTTCGTAATGTGGCTCGCGTGCAATCGCTCCCTCTCTCCCTCCCAACCGCTTTCTTCTTCATTCTCAACTTCGGAAGCTTCGGAGTGATCAGTCTCCATTGGAAGTGTTCTAAACGCGCGCAGCAGTTCTATCTCATCATGCTCTCCGCTTTCACGGCCATCTTTCTCATCAATAACCTGCCAGACTGGACGGTCTGGATCGGATTGACCGGTCTTTCCATCTGGGATATCTTCGCTGTGATGACTCCGTGTGGTCCTTTAAAAATGCTCGTTGAAACGGCCATTCGGAGAGGCGACGACAATTTCCCCGCCACTCTCTACTCTTGTGAGTTCGGAGAAATCCTCAGAGAAGATAATTTTCGTGTTTTAGCAAGTTCATATCCAGGAACTCCGGAGACGTCACGCTCGACTAACACTGAAATGACGACGTTCCCGAGCACTTCCACCTCGATGGCTCCGGCTTCTCTCGTCACGTCTCCGCTGACGCCGAGAAGACAACGTGAGGAAAATTATCAGGGTGATTGATGTTGAAAGGGAATTTCAGGAGAAGTTCGCGAAGTGGAAGGAACGATACGTCTCGGATTGGGTGACTTCGTGTTCTATTCGGTAATGCTCGGAAATACTATTCAAGTGAGACTGGGACTTCTTAGTTCTTATCCCCACGAACATTCCAGACCTCTCCGCTGCTAACCTCGATCGCGTGCTTCATCTCGAACCTCGTTGGCCTCACCATCACCCTGCCGATCGTGACTCTCGCTCAAACCCCCATTCCGGCTCTTCCGTTCCCGCTCGCCTGCGCCGCCGTCTTCTACTTCTCCTCGCACATCGCTCTGATGCCGTTCACCAACTTTTGTACCACCGGACTCATCATGTTTTAAAAGCTTCTAATCTTCGGATTTATTCTCATCGTCATAATTTATATGTGGATATAATATTAAAAAATCGTTTAAAAATCTGCTTCAAGTTCTCTTGAATTTCGTCGAGCGGATTGCTTTCTTAGTTTGGACCAAGGCTGATGGAACGAGAGTAGGGCTTTGCTTTCTGTTGTGGGGAGTCGAGTCGAGTGATCCGTTTTGGATGTCGTCGCTCGCGTCGGAATCCTCTTCTCCGATACGCTCGGCGTTGATTTCTCCTGGTCCGACACCGATCGAAACGACCCGAGACGTGGCTGACTGGGCGACCTGATCGGCTTCTGTCCTTTCGTTTCTATTGGTGGTGATTCGGCTGGCAGAAGAGTGTGCAAAGTCCGCGAGAACGGACTGATCTCCCGGCCAAGACATCTCGCCGTAGTCGTAGTCGCTCAAAGAGATGCCCACCATCGAAGGGACCGTACATTGTCGAGGAGAAAGAGCTGAGGGCACGTAGTCAGTATCGTATTCGTCTTCCCCGCTGACATCTTCAGTCAACAGAGAAGAACGATCAAAGTGAACTTCGTTCCGAATGACCGGATCGTCTGCTCTCCACACGAGCTCTCGCTTTTCGGGAACGCGATCAACCGTTGTGAAGTCGTCGGAGTTCGGAGCTGTGCTTGTACTCGGCTTCGCGTGCACGAGCTCCGCCGCGATAGTCGATTCTTTGCGTGTTTCCGAACAAGCGGAGAACTCGCTGAAGCAGTCGTCATCTTCTGTGATGAGACGTGGAGATTTTTCGTCTGAGAGCAGATTTTTCCACAGTCTGAATCTGATCGGAGACGATTCCCCCTCAGTTGACTCGGCGTTAGCACCATTCCTGGATATGAATGATTGATGTGGCAGGTGTGTCGGGTATCGGAGAGTTGGAGAGCCCGAGGGACTCGTGGTGGCCGAGTGCACGTACTCGGCGGTTCGTTCCGAGCCCACGTGCCTCCTCTTTAGGGTCACACGACCAATGGGCTCAGCATTGTGCACATCCGGCTGTCGACGATGTCCGTTGTCAGACGGTTTGTGCGGAAGACGATTCCGCAGTAAGCTGGCACGTCTCTTGGATACTTGTGCTTCGATTGGAGAAGCAGTGGATGTTGAGGTAGAAGGCGAAGCGTATACTTCGACCTCCTTCCTCTCTGGCTCCTCCTCCTTCTTCGGTTTCTGGAGAGTCCTTAGCTTCTTTTGTCCGTTCTTCTTATTCTTCATCTTCTTCTTTTTCTTCTTCATCGGCTCTCTGAGCTGTGCTTGTGACTTGTGCCACTTTTTCTCCTTTGCCATAACCTTCGCTGCCCTTTTCGACGGAACCGTCTCCTCGTCTCTTTTTCTTCTCTCCGCATCCAAGTCTGCGTTGATCACATCTTTTTCTTTCGAGACAATCCATTTGATGCTCCACTTTCCATTGGTTTTTTCTCTGAAATACGAGCCCTCCACAACCAATTTCCTCTTTTTGTCACTCACTGGATGGTGATATCGAGCAGATCTCGATAAAGTTCATACGCTCCGTGGAAAGGAGAGTGAATACAATTATCAAGAATAAAGCTGACAATAAACTCGCCGATAGTCGATAAGCCGCTCGATTGAACCACTGAAACATTCAAAATCGTCCGATGGTTCAACTGAATCCGAACAAACCTGCCACTTGGTCGAGTGTGAATGAAACTTCGATCTGATTCTTATTCTTCATACTTTCAGGTAAGGACAAACGAAGATCCTGAAATGATGATCATGAAGATCAACGGATCAAAGTTCCGATAGAAACGTACCCATTGTGTAGGGAACAGACGGCGCTCGAAACGACAGAGCTCTTTGGATACCTCGAGCAGCAGTTTCACCTCATTCCATTTGACATTCTTCGCGATCCTGGGAAAATCGAATGATTGACATGAAATAACTTTCTCTTAAGCGCACAAAGAACTCAAAGCTCTTCCACATGTATTCTGTCGCTCGGCTCATAAAAAAGAGCACTTTAAAAGGTCATCTGAACTGAGCGAGATGTTCTGGAAACAGGTGACGCTCTACTGAAAGTTAGCATCAGAGTTTCAGGTCGGATCGGCACTGTTCGAGAGGGGAATCGATTTCGGTCCATCTCAACTCTGGCTAGAAGCCTCCAAAGTTCACACTCGCTCGTGACCAATGAACATCTAGCGGTCTCGCAACGTGATGCGATTCCGCCCGAAAGTCTACTCGTCGCAATGAGTGCCAGCTTCCTCTGCACTCTTGCCCCCTCGCGGCTATAAACTCGGGCTCCATTCGGAATGTGGTCTGATTGATAAGCCACGGAGCAGCTGGTTTCTCTATCTTATCGAAAAAGTGAAGATAAGTTCTTCTTCTTCTTCTTCTCCTTCGTTTTCTTCTCGTATGACCTGCCCCGCAAGAGACACATTACAACCGCCCGCTCACACGCAACAGAGGGAGACACGACCTGTCTCGGTCTCTCCCTTCGCCCCAGAGTCCCCCCACACAGCTAGTTATATAACACGTAACAGAAGACTCACAATTCGCGGATCCGATCAATCTCCATCCGCAGTCTTGTGTGAAATCGTTGTGCAGTTTCCACATTCGGAGCTTGTTGTTTTAAATATGTGATGAACAATAGTTGCGGGGACATATTGAGCATCTGAGTTTCAATGTTCGAATGATCGAATGATCACTTGCTGTGTTTTACTTCTTCAAACCGATCCTTCAGCGACGCAGACCTCGGCACGGGCGGACTCGGAGTAGCAGCGGCGGCGACAGGAGAAAAGGGAAACGAAGAAGCCGCAGCCGGCGAAGATTCCATTTCTGATTAGTAGTAGACGGCTGTATAAGAAAATAATAGAGAAGAAACTGATCGCCGTGTCCGGTGTGGGCACAATAATAACAACTGTCTGCCCGAGCGAGGCAAGAATAAGAGGCGGAGTCTGGAGAGGATGCGAGGTGAGCGAGAGAATGCTGGGAGAGGTGGCGGGGGCACAGCGAGCCGCGCACCGCAGAGCGTTGACGATGTGGGTGTGTTTGATGAGGAGAGAATGGTGAACGAAAAGTGGAAAAAAGAGAGAGAGAAGGAGGATTTATGAAGGAACAAGAGAAACAGAGATAACAAGTGATGAGGGCGGAGAAGAAACGATAAAATACGTGGAGATTCAGAAGTCGTCGAGATCGAGCTCTCCGAGAAATACGGTTTTGTCGCTGCCGGCGGAGAGCACTGCAAAAGAGGAGTGGATTAGATGGGCAGGATGGGGACTTTCTGAGGGTATGAAGGGGTTGATCGCAGCGGGACGGGCGGTTCATTAGCCCGTTTTACAGATGACATTCTGAGTGTCTGACCTTTCGGAGAAGCGAGAAGAGCAAATCGACGAGTATAAAGTGTTGAGAACTCTGCTTAAGTTGCTTATCAGTCCGCGAGTAGTTTTCGCAGATAAAACCACTACCAATTATCAGGAAAACATAGAGAATGTTACCGTTATCGATTGAAATGCACAACTATAGTCAGATGCCTGCCGTCACTTCTCACATCTACGACGACGGCTTCGCGCGTCGCATTATCTTTCATATCCCACAACTTGAGTTAATCGGCAGCCACTTTCAAATTGCTCGGGCGCGCACACACACACACACACACACGCAATAAATGACTGTGGTGCCGTGCTGTGATGTGCTCAGGTGACCCATTTGACATGCATTCGGCGCGCGGAAGAGAGAAAGAAAATGGTATCACAGATAGCATGTTTACCCCCGTTTCGCAGGTCGGGTCCCATCGGAAAAAAAGAAAGGGACACATGATAACGAACACACACACGCGCCGAATCGACTTGTTTTCCCAAATACCGTAGTCCCCGGAGACGAGCAGGGATGTGAATTAATTAGTCATTTGACTCGTATAGTTGGGAGCTGGCTATCAGTGATGAGAAGAAGAAGAGAGGAGCGGAGAAGAGAAGAGAATGAGTTGGACCTGATTCACTCGTTCGACTCGCAACAGAGTGCACCACCTGCCGGTCTTGGTCACGCCTCTTCGGAAGCGAAGTCTCGAAAAGGGAGATTGCCTTTTTTTCGAACAACCAAGCTTTGATAGGCGTTAACGGGCCCACGGGACACGATGAGAATATTGCGTAGTAAGGATCACTGATGCCCCTTCATCGGCCGACTGCAGGGCGCCTAATTGAGTAGTGCGGTCCGCGGGGACGAAAGGAAAAACGACGACAGGTGCCAGCGGAAGAGAAAACAATGGGTTGCGCAAGACAAGAGAGGAGCGACGACAGGTGCCGTTTTGATGGACTGGAACGGAAAAAGAAGGAGGAGGCGGCGAACACGCGAAGGTGCGAGAAGAAGGGAAATGATGGGAATGAACCAAAAAACTCGATATTACATCGACACGAAGAGAGAGAGAGAAAGGCGAAGCGAGAGAAAACAAAAGAAAGAGAGGTGTGAGAGAGAAAAAGAGAAAAAAGAAAGAGAGAGACGGTTTCGTGGGCCCTCGCGCTGCTTCCGGCGCAGGAGGACCGTCGTTGATGACTCATTGAATCAACTGGAAGGCAAAGAAAATGGAAGCACAGAGCCTCCCTTCTTCTTCTTTTGTGTCGCAGTCCTCCGGCGAGTCGATTGGCTCCGTCGCCCCTCGATTAAACATGGCCAGGGTCATGCAAGACGACATTACATCTTCCGCAAATGCACCTGACTGCGATGATGGGACGACGATTATTACACAAACGCTCTTTTTCTTTTGTCAGATAGAGTATGATTCACTTGGAAGTGTGGGATTACGGTAGGAGACGCGCGGGCGAGGCGGAATTTTTAAAAAACCCACAGACGTTTAATTTCGCCGACCCTTCTTTTTTGGGCGCGCATTTTCGTGCCTCCGATGACGTGGCATGGCACACCAGATGGAAATGTAGATGGAGGCTTGAGAATGAAAAAAAAACGGAGTGGAGGGCGTGCGGAGATTAGAGGCAATGGGCTATGGGCGGTGGAGTGTTGCTTCGAGGCGCCCGGAAAGGGAGCATGTCTGCAGTATTGGCGGCGTTTTGAAGCCGAGCGGCGGGACAAGTACACGTCACACAGATGAAGAACGCGCGGACGGAAAACGCCAAAAAGAGCAAGCGAGCAAGAGGCGCTCCGGCCCTCCCAGGGTTGAAATAAAGACTGGAGCGCTGCTGTGAGCAGCAAAGGAGTCGACCCGAGGAGTGCACACGATGGAGGAGCGCCGGCGGAGGGCAGAAGGCGCAGCGAGGAGGAGAAACGACAACGAGAATGAACTGCCGGCGACACCGACGAAACGATAGAAGGCGTGGAGGGGCGGAGCGAAACGAGGACTCTGCATGGAATTCTGATTGGAAAGGGGACGAGAAGGCTGGCATCGCTGAGCGGAAGGACACATAAACATCTGCGAGAGGAAAAGTGAGTCAAAGAGAAGAGAAGATGAAGAACGAGGAACAAATCAGCTGCAGAAGAAGAAGAAGGAGTGGACGAAATGAAATGCAGAAGAGAGCAAGTACCACGAACCAATCTAACTAATGTGCAGCAAAGGGTCATTCGTTTTCACGGTGGGCCGCCGCTCCGATGCTCCTGATAAGAGAAGAAAGGAAAAGGTCGTCGGGGGGTCGGTGGAGAAGCAAATAGAATGGACACTCAGCAAGTAGAGGAGGAGGGGGGAGAGAAGAAATGTATTGTTTTTCATCACATCCGAGGGGCATGGAGAGAAACGAAAAACGACCGTTTCTTTTTCGATATTTTCCCCGTGCTTGCTCGTGAAAGAAAAGCGAGCGAGATTTCATTGAAATTGGTGTGCGTGAGCCGGGCGAAATGGATTCGAAGAAGCAATAAATACTTCTGATTTTATGACTTTTGAAAGTATTCTGATTCGCATGTCATATGTAGTCGTCGAGCTCTCTTTTTATGAACATGTAGTAGGACTGAGTGGCAGGTGGGATTTGGCGAGAAGAAAACGTATAGGAAGGGAATTTCGAGGAAAGATCTTACAAATCTCAGAATGAAGTCGAAATAAACTCGATGGATTTGCCGGGAATGGGTCCCCAGAATATCGATACGTTTCTAGATTATACGAAGAAGGGATCTGCTCAAATGGCGAGATTATTCTACGAAACACGAGGCCCTCTCGCGGCAGCTGTTCGTTGTTCGTCTTGGCGCGCGCGCACACACATGCCTCCCTCATAATCGGAAATTGGGACGGGGAGAGAAAGATAGAAAAAAAAAGAAGAGGGAGGAGCTCACGAATTGGTTGAGTTGGATGGAAGTCGGTGGAGTTGACGGATCCGAGGTGTCCGGGCAGTTTGTAGGCGAGCCGCCGCGACTTCACCTCCCACACGTAGGCGAAGCGATCCGCCGAGCCGGACGTGATGTACGTGTCGCTGGGCGACCAGCGGCACTTGAGAAGGTTCTTCTCGAAGTTGTGCACGTGTCCCTGGTACTTGGCGACGTGGCGATGCCCCGGCACTAACGGACGCAGGTCCCACGTCATCAGCGAGCAGTCCATGGCGTTCGAGAGGAGGAAGTTGCCGTTGTGGCTGACCGAGAGCGAGGTGATCGTGTCGCGGTGGCCAGAGAGCACATACTTCAGATCGTCACGACGCATGTCGTAAACCTACAAAAGACAATTTGGCACCCCTCAATTTCCCTAGCATCGCTCGTTTTTCATGGAATAGCCATTCATTTTCATGTCAGACGGATAGAAGAAAAAACGAAAGACTGGAGGGCTCGGAAGATCTTTTCTTCGTCTTTTTCGTGCGTCACGGGGACCTTTCCGTCTATTTTCTCGTTATTCGAGAGAAAACGCATTCAATTAATAAGACAGCGCGTTTCCGGTACACAGATTGGTTTCGGCCCCTCTCTTTCTCGTATCATAAATATCATCTTTCTGTTTCGCAAGAGGTGTTGATGAGCACAAAAACACAAAAGGGATCCACAAGGGACACATAATTTCATATATTATGCAACTTTTAGTGCCAGAGCGAATTTTCGATTATGCCGAAAATTAGAATTTGAATATTCATTTCTCGAGCCTACCCCTTCTTATTTTGGAAACGTTTTCCGAAAGTCTCACCTTAATCTGGTTATCGATTCCAGCACAAATGAGCTGGTCCGCCGAATCGTTGAAAGCGACGGCTGTCTGCTGATACTGGTTCGAGAACTTTTGCACTGGCTCCTTGCTCCTCAAGTCGTGAACCTTCAAGAAACGAGATCAGGAACTGTCCGATCCGACGCACAGACCATCGCGATCCCATCATCGGACGCAGAGCAGACCATCTCGGGCCCTCGCCGATTCACATCCACAGCGTTCACAAAATCGACGTGCGTCTTGAAGTTGCGGAGACACGCGCCAGTCTCCATGTCCCAGATTCGGACTGTTTTGTCGGTTCCCGCCGATACCAAGTGCCTGCAATTTCAAAGATCCCATCTTCGTTCCGGCTCTTTTCTCTTGGAATAGACACATTTAACAGATGTTCTGACCTCCCCTCGTTTTTCCTCGTTTCGACGCCCATCTGTCCTCTTCCGCCTCTCCCTCTTCTCATTTTTTATCGACCACCCCTTTCAATTTCTCTTTTTTCTCTCTCTGCGGGTCGTGTGCCGAGGAGACTCGTCGTCTGATTTGCATAAAAATAAAAGAGAAGAGGGACTCATTTCCAATCGACTCAAACGGAATTTGAAGAGCGGGTTAGAAGAGGGCGAGGTGATACAAATGGGTATTTTTGGACTGAAGAAGAGGAACAGATCGGTTCGGAACTCACGTGGAATCCGCATTGAACTTCACGTCCATCACGGCTCCTTTGTGGCCCTTGAGCACAGCGAAATTGTCACATTCATCGAGTACATTCCACAGAAAAATCTGCATGTCGTAGCCGGCCGACGCGAGAAAAGAGCCGTCCGAACTGAATTGAGCCGTGTAAATTTCGCCGCCGTGGCCTTGGAGGATCATTGTGGGAGCCTGAAACCGCGACGGAATTCGAATAAGAAGGATTCATAAGATCGGAGAGACCATCAGATTGGAAGTTCTTCTCAATTCCGGCTGCTGGCTTCCGGAGGTTGGCACAATCTGTTGAGACACCACGCTCATCATCTGAATAGATTCTTTTTCATCTGAATCTTCGTTTCCCGATATCCATTGGCAATCGTTTCATTAGCCATCACACATCAACGTATCTAAGCATAAATCTGCGCGGGCGACTCTATCTTTATTTACAAATGATGACACTGTAAAAATAAATAATACTGGGATTCAAGTACTAGACAGATGCAGTTTAGTTCAGACACAGTACCGAGAATTAGACGATCTCAGAAGCGGCAGTAACCAGCTTTTCGCCTTCGATTCTTGTCACGAACTGCTCCGGAATCGCGAGCTCCGTGTAACAATCGTCTCCGTCGCTCAACTGAGCCGACACGTTCATCTCGCTCGACTTCGACGCGACGATGTTTGCGTTGCGAGCGGCTCTCGACAAGAATACGTGACAGCCGTCTGTTTTCTGGATCGAAACCGTCGGAAGCTCCCCGAGAGTCTGGACTTGAATCTTCTGCGAATTGATGATCTCGCACTGCGCAACGAGTCCATCGAAAACGACGGCGGTCTCGAAGCAGCTATCCAGAGTGATCGCGTTGGCCTTTCCTTTGATCTTGATCACAGAATTGGAGCACTTGTAAATGTAGATGGACTCCTTCGTCTCAGTCACTTCCACCGTGGCATCCTGGTTTCCTACGATGTAGTCCACTCTCCAGACTTTTCCGTCCCAAAAGATCTTTCCATCGTACTTCGGAGGGATACTTTTAGTCTTCGGAGTGACCGCAACAAAGTCGCGATGTTCGGCGCGCAGAGCCGGATTCTTGTGAGTTTGCATATCGGCTGTCACCTTCTTCAGTCGACCAGTCGGATCTTCGGTGTTCAGAGCCTTCAGAATTTGTTCTTGCGGATCCGGCTTCAGCAAGGTGGACACCGGAACGGACGACGGCAGTGGCGGTGGTGGGGGTGGAGGGACAGAACTCTTACCGATAACTGGTGGTTCTGCTCCGGGCTGAGAGTTCCAGACGAGCCCAGTCGTGTGATTCTTCTTCACATAGCATTGCAATCCTCCCCACACGTTCTTGAGAGTGCTCGCCCAATCGAAGTGCTTCTGTTCCTTTCCTTTATAGGCCTTCAGAATGCGGTTGATGTAGAAAACGGCCATTTCGACGGAATCAGCGATGTAAGGGACCGGCGTCTTCTCTACGGCCACCCATCCAAGACCACCGGCAGCGGCTTCGGCGGCACAAATGTGATCGGCGAACTTCGAAGTGCGGTTCTTTTCCTTGAAAGTGGCGAATGCGCTGATTTTTTCGGACAATTCCCCGAGAAGCTTCTGAAACTCCAGAGTATCCGGTCGCTGCCGTCCACAGGCCATCCAGACAAGATTGCGATGAGCGGTGAACATTTCGGCAATCTGTTGAGATGATAATTTCAGAAACCAGAAAACAACAACTGACCATCTTTCCGAGACTTTCAACGTCGCCACCGATTTCTTTGGACAGTTTCAAGAGGAGTTCCAGTTTCCCCTCGAGCTCCTCGTCCAGATTGCAGATCGCGAGAGGTTTCGAGGAGCCAGTGTGGGAGAGAGACACAACACTCGACGAACCGTTGGCCGTGTCGTACTTCAGGAGAATGTTCTCCATCCGATTAGCAACGTTTTCGAGTCGAGAAACAAGAGAAGAATCCATCTGAATCGGAGAATTCCCTATGAGAAGATGAAAACAGAAACCAGGTAGTAATTGAAAACGGTTCCAACCATCGGAAGACAGTTTCAACTTTAGCAGTACAAGTTACTTCACACCAGTTTTATTCACGTTCGTTAAAAAAGAGACCCCTTCTTCGCGGATGAGAGTATAATTGGAGACGAATGGTTCCAAAGTGAGTGGGTTTTCGAGAAGTCAAAAAGAGAGTGATATACAAACAAGATCGATACTAATACTATAAAAATCAACACAAGAATCGATAAAATATTCTTTTTTGTAATTAGGTGTGAAGTAGGGGTATTTCTTTGATGCATGGTATTGAACTTGAACAGCTTCCTGTGGCAAGCGACGAATGATGGGTAAACTACGCATTGAAGCGAGTTTTGAAAAGTTGTTTCTCTCCATAACCGAGCTTCTTATTGGTAGCCTCGAAGTCGATTTCTCCCGTCTGATCGTGAGCCGGTCTATGATATGAGAACTTAGAACAAATCCTACAGAAAACCTTACCCGTGGTAGTTCAGGACCATGGCACCACGCTGAGAGTAGCGTCCGGCAATGAAGAGCGGCACTGGGAGGCCGACCGGGTGGAACACGATCTGGTGGTCGTAGCAGAGGTCGTTGGTCAGATTCTGAACGTTCAAAGTGGTATTATCAGGTTCCCGAACAGGCAGTGATTACCTCGATTTTGGCCATGGACATGCTTGCATCCGAAGTGTGGATTAGGGTGAACTTGGTGGTCTTCGTTGTTCCTTGGCGAGCGGCAGCCGATGCGTGATACCACTCGTTGTAGACGGGGGAGACGATCGTGTGGTCAACGACTGTTCCGGGCTCCAGGTTGCCGATGCGTCCCTGTAAAGTGTGAAACTACACGAAACTCATACGAAAAAGCTACTCACTTGGTCAGACTTGTAGAGACGCTCATTGTGAGTCTTCGAAGACGCCACAATGGTGATGTTTGGACGAAAAGCTGCGTTGATGTCGCTGCAAGCAGCCCGGATCTCCGCGAGGTATTTCTCGTTCAACTGAAAAACGATCAAAAATAATGATGAAAACTTATGAAGTTTCGATTACCAAACCAAACTGGCCCTCCGTAACTCCGTTGAAGTAGACAATGATGTCGGTCGGGGAGTTCGGTCCCGAAGGAACCTTGCGCTGTTCCTTCATTACTTTGAAGACCTGAGCGAGAGTGGATCGAATGATCGAGCCGTAGATCTAAAAGGAGATGAATTCAGAGAAATAAAAGAGATGATTCAGACGGGTGCAATGAAAACGTACATCCTTATCTTGCTTCACGTAGACGTATCCACCGGCGAACTTTTGATGGTGATCGAGCATATTGGCAGCGAATCCGACGCAGATCGCCTGAAATCGTCCTAATTGAACATCTATAGTGCCTTGAATAAACTCACCTCTCCCGGAGAACCTCTGCCCGAAGTTTCGAATCCAACAATGAGGAGGCGCGGGTTCTTGAAGGCCTCGGTGTCGATCAAGTAGTTCAAGCCACCGAGTTTCATGTTAGTCTGTAAACACGGCATATTCTGTATCATACTCATTAAATGAGACCCGAACCTTGTTGACGATGTTCAATCTCGTTTGGGGCTGACGGAACACTTTCTCGGCAGTCTCAGCCTTCACTTCCTGAGTGAGGAGATCATATTTCTGTTCGAGAGCCTTGATCTCTTGATGCCAGTTGTAGCGAGCCTTGACCACGAAGAAAAGCAGTTCTTTTTTGGCAGCTTTGGCCTTCTTGAACACGGGTTCAAGATCGCCTTGGACAATGTACGAGATGGTCGGCGGGTTAGCATTCATTCCGTTGTTTCGCATCTCGGTGAGCAGTTGATCTCCGAATCCCCTGAAATTAAAATAATTGACAAAAATTTTCAAAAAATGTCGTTTACCTGACTTCCTCTCCTTGAGCGTAAGCGATTTCCCAATTCTGGATATTCTTCGGGTAGAAGTAAGCACCGGCCTTGTTGAAGTCGGTCGGGAACTTAGCCTTTGGATTGTTAAGATCAGCCACGCGGTTGCCCTTGAAGACGATCTTCGGCTTCTCGAGCACAATTCCTTCGATCTTCGCCGGCTCATCAACCTTGATGAGTCCACCCATGTTGTTTGAGGCGAGTCCGACGCTTCTGACCACATTCTCCGTAGTTCTCTTGCGAAGGTGTGGCGGCGCGGCGGAGATTTTGATCATATCCGCTTGTTCGTTATTGATCATCTGATCATTTGTGACCGTTTGGTTCGGACAGAGAATCAGAACTTCGGCTGGGAGAAAGATCTTGCCGTGCTTGCCCTTCGCTTGGATGGTAAAAAGTTTTGGGTGCTTCAGAGTGACCCCGTACTTTTGTTTGAAGTACTGGGTGACAGAAACATTTTTGTTCTCAAAATCAAAGCGGGTGTCATCCGAACTGTCACCGAAACCGCGAATCGTCATAACTAAACCATCCTCCTTCAGATTTTTGTGCGCTCCGTAGTTGCACAGCACATCAAGTCCGATGAAGGCCTTGGCAAGGCGTTTGCCTGCCGGGGAGTTGGCTTTGAGGTTATCACTGAATCCGCGATAGGAAGAGAGGAGCTCGTAGAGTTCGGCGTAGTCCGGATGGAAGAGGGTAGTCTTCATCTCCGTGGTCATGTAGAGGCTCGGAGTTTTGGCTGTTCCCTGAAGCGTCTTGACAGCCTTCGAGGCTCCGACTCCAGAATACTTTCCTCCTTCCTGATAGTCTTTGAACGGAACATCGATTCCAGTGGGATCGATGAGGTAGTGGACGCAGGCTCCCAGAGTGATGACGTTCTGGTTATCGAAAGCCGGGGCGCTGACCATAATATTCATCGCTTCGATGAGAGTTCTGTCGGCGCGAGACGGAGCACTGTTGACAGTCTTGGAGATGTCGTTGGTAGTAGACTGGAAGGAGTCCTCCACTTTCGAGAGCGTGAACTCGGCTCGCACAAAGTTCGGGCGCTTGGAGATTCCCTCCGTGACCGAAAACGAGAGCGTCTCCTTTGGAATGAGCGAAAGAGAATAGAGAGACGCCTGTCTATCATAAAAGAAGGGTCCGTCCTTTCTCAGCTCCGAAAACTTTTCGATCGCCTTCTGATAGACCTTCTGGCATCTGATCTTGTCGTTGTCGTGCTCAGTTCCAGACTTTGTCGACTTGGACACTTCGATCTTGACAATAGTTCCATCCGGCTTCTTGTAGTCGTACATGACCTGCACAGCGTACTTGTAGATCGGCTGGTTCGGTTTCAGTGCTGAATTATTGTTTTTCTATAAAATTGTGGTTCATCAGCCAACTCACTGATCTTGCGGATGTTGGTATCCACGAGGACCTTGGTTCCATTGGTGTTTCGTTCATACTTCTTAGCCAGATCCTGCATTCCGAACTTCTCCTTCTTGTCATTATGTTGGACAGAGGCGGCAGCGAGACGTTCAGTGACGTTCTCCACAGTCGTCATTATTCGTCGTACAAGTTACGAGAGAACTGAAAGTAAACAAAAAATTAATATGAGCAACGGAAGCGAAAGACTGGAAAACACGAGAAAAGCGTAAGAACTTCAAATTTTTGGACAAATCTATGTATTTTTCTCTCAATTTCAATTTTGCGACCCAAAAACCCAGAAAAATGATGAAAATGCCTAAATTTTGCCGATTGCTCATTGTTAATTAGAATTTCCCTCCGCGAAATCAACAAATCCTAAAAACAGTACGCAAACACTGCAAGTCCGCAACAGTTGGGTGGTTACTGTAGCTCGTGGGAAAATCTGTTTCTTGTCAGTTTGAATGGGAAGATCAAAGAGAATGGTCACCCGCTCAAACCGATAACGAGGAAATGGAGAGGTGGAGGCGAGAGGAAGCGGGAAGAGAGGGGAAACGAACGACCGCCTCGCATGAGGACAGCGCACCGACTGAAGCTTCTCACAGAAGAAAACGCCCCGCCCCCTGCTATCGCGACCGCCGTTTTCGCGCCGAAACGAGAATCTTCGAGCCGCCCCGCAGATCAAAAATTTATTGATAAATTTTAAAATCTCGTCTCCCGCGGAAAAGTTTTCGTGTCCGCAATCTGCAACTGAGAAACATTTTTTAAAGCGCATGGGAAGTTTTGAAAAGTTTACAATCTATTTTCATCGAATTTCGAGAAGAAATTCGTCAAGAAATTCGGAGCTGCGATTGTTAAAATCAAAATAGTTTTGTTTCGATTGTTATTCATGTCAACGTCTGTATCGGAGTGCACTACATCGAAGAGCATAACGCCATCGCATTACTCAGTCTTAAATTCTTTGCCGAAGAGAGGGGAACGAGTTTGAAGTTTGTTTGCGTCCGTGTTGAACTAATGATTCAGCGCGATCGCTGCAATTTCGAAATTTACGAACATCAAAAAAGAGCGAGAATTGCCAAACGATGCAAATAACACAATGATCGGAAGTGTCATCATTAGAGCGATAAGAAGGAACCACTCGCGTACTGCTTATCGGTTCGCATTCAACGCTGCCCGGCAGAGAAAACTAGCCCGCTGAACAGTGCAAAGGGGCCTGCTGAAGAAGTTTTTTGATATTCCAAAACCCCGCAAGTTTTTTGGAGCTCCGAAATCCGCAAAAATAACAAACTGCATCAGAAAAAACGAGATCATCAACTAAAAAGGCTTACTCACTAGGTTTCTACAAAACAACGCGGAGTTTACCATAAAGTTTTGCGTTTCGCTTGATTTCAGCTTTGCAACGACACCAATTATCGTTTCAGATTTCCTAAACACGCGTTTCGAAACCCGTTTCCGTCGTTTGTGGAACTCCGAAACCAGAAAGTCAGATGTTTGATTCCGTGCAGCTCTGAAGACGACTGTGCGATCGAGTACAACGAGCAGGCGATATTTCTTGCGCGAGTTTCGTTGTCCGAGTTTTGCTGTCCGAAAGAAGCGCTCGAGAGGGGGGTTGAATAGATTATTCCCGATGACAAGATGAAAACAGAAACCAGGTAGTAATTGAAAACAGTTCTAACCATCGGCAGACAGTTTCAACTTTAGCAGTACAAGTTACTTCACACCAGTTTTATTTATGTTCGTTAAAAAAGAGACCCCTTCTTCGCAGATGAGAGTATAATTGGAGACGAATGGCTCCAAAGTGAGTGGGGTTTCGGGGAGTGCAATTTTACAACGTTTGATGAAAGATCAGAAAGGGACCGATATACAAACAGGATCGATACGAATACTACGAAAATCATCGATAAAATATATTTTGTAATTAGTTGTGAAGTAATGGTATTTCCTTGATGCATGGTATTCAACTTGAACAGCTTCCTGTGGCAAGCGACGAATGATGGATAAACTACGCATTGAAGCGAGTTTTGAAAAGTTGTTTCTCTCCATAACCGAGCTTCTTATTGGTAGCCTCGAAGTCGATTTCTCCCGTCTGATCGTGGGCCGGTCTATGATATGAGAACTTAAAACAAATCCTACAGAAAACCTTACCCGTGGTAGTTCAGGACCATGGCACCACGCTGAGAGTAGCGTCCGGCAATGAAGAGCGGCACTGGGAGGCCGACCGGGTGGAACACGATCTGGTGGTCGTAGCAGAGGTCGTTGGTCAGATTCTGAACGTTCAAAGTGGTATTATCAGGTTCCCGAACAGGCAGTGATTACCTCGATTTTGGCCATGGACATGCTTGCATCCGAAGTGTGGATGAGGGTGAACTTGGTGGTCTTCGTTGTTCCTTGGCGAGCGGCAGCCGATGCGTGATACCACTCGTTGTAGACGGGGGACACGATCGTGTGGTCAACGACTGTTCCGGGCTCCAGGTTGCCGATGCGTCCCTGTAAAGTGTGAAACTACACGAAACTCATACGAAAAAGCTACTCACTTGGTCAGACTTGTAGAGACGCTCATTGTGAGTCTTCGAAGACGCCACAATGGTGATGTTTGGACGGAGAGTTCCGCAGGCAGCCCGGATCTCCGCGAGGTATTTCTCGTTCAACTGAAAAACGATTAAAAATAATGATGAAAACTTATGGAGTTTCTATTACCAAACCAAACTGGCCCTCCGTAACTCCGTTGAAATACACAATGATGTCGGTCGGCGGTCCCGAAGGAACCTTGCGCTCTTTCTGCATGACTTTGAATACCTGAGCGAGAGTGGATCGAATGAGCGAACCGTAGATCTAAAAGGAGATGAATTCAGAGAAATAAAAGAGATGATTCAGACGGGTGCAATGAAAACGTACATCCTTATCTTGCTTCACGTAGACGTATCCACCGGCGAACTTTTGATGGTGATCGAGCATATTGGCAGCGAATCCGACGCAGATCGCCTGAAATCGTCCTAATTGAACATCTATAGTGCCTTGAAGAAACTCACCTCTCCCGAAGAGCCTCTGCTCGAAGTTTCGAATCCAACAATGAGGAGGCGCGGGTTCTTGAAGGCCTCGGTGTCGATCAAGTAGTTCAAGCCACCGAGTTTCATGTTAGTCTGTAAACACGGCATATTCTGTATCATACTCATAAAAGAAGACCCGAACCTTGTTGACAATGTTCAATCTCGTTTGGGGCTGACGGAACACTTTCTCGGCAGTCTCAGCCTTCACTTCCTGAGTGAGGAGATCATATTTCTGTTCGAGAGCCTTGATCTCTTGATGCCAGTTGTAGCGAGCCTTGACCACGAAGAAAAGCAGTTCTTTTTTGGCAGCTTTTGCCTTCTTGAACACGGGTTCAAGATCGCCTTGGACAATGTACGAGATGGTCGGCGGGTTAGCATTCATTCCGTTGTTTCGCATCTCGGTGAGCAGTTGATCTCCGAATCCCCTGAAATTAAAATAATTGGCAAAAATTTTCAAAAAATGTCGTTTACCTGACTTCCTCTCCTTGAGCGTAAGCGATTTCCCAATTCTGGATATTCTTCGGGTAGAAGTAAGCACCGGCCTTGTTGAAGTCGGTCGGGAACTTAGCCTTTGGATTGTTAAGATCAGCCACGCGGTTGCCCTTGAAGACGATCTTCGGCTTCTCGAGCACAATTCCTTCGATCTTCGCCGGCTCATCAACCTTGATGAGTCCACCCATGTTGTTTGAGGCGAGTCCGACGCTTCTGACCACATTCTCCGTAGTTCTCTTGCGAAGGTGTGGCGACGCGGCGGAGATTTTGATCATATCCGCTTGTTCGTTATTGATCATCTGATCATTTGTGACCGTTTGGTTCGGACAGAGAATCAGAACTTCGGCTGGGAGAAAGATCTTGCCGTGCTTGCCCTTCGCTTGGATGGTGAAAAGTTTGGGGTGCTTCAGAGTGACCCCGTACTTTTGTTTGAAGTACTGGGTGACAGAAATCTTTTTGTTCTCAAAATCGAAGCGGGTGTCATCCGAACTGTCACCGAAACCGCGAATCGTCATAACTAAGCCATCCTCCTTCAGATTTTTGTGCGCTCCGTAGTTGCACAGCACATCAAGTCCGATGAAGGCCTTGGCAAGGCGTTTGCCTGCCGGGGAGTTGGCTTTAAGGTTATCACTGAATCCGCGGTACGAAGAGAGGAGCTCGTAGAGTTCGGCGTAGTCCGGATGGAAGAGGGTAGTCTTCATCTCCGTGGTCATGTAGAGGCTCGGAGTTTTGGCTGTTCCCTGGAGCGTCTTGACAGCCTTCGAGGCTCCGACTCCAGAATACTTTCCTCCTTCCTGATAGTCTTTGAACGGAACATCGATTCCAGTGGGATCGATGAGGTAGTGGACGCAGGCTCCCAGAGTGATGACGTTCTGGTTCTCGAAAGCCGGGGCGCTGACTATAATATTCATCGCTTCGATGAGAGTTCTGTCGGCGCGAGACGGAGCACTGTTGACAGTCTTGGAGATGTCGTTGGAAGTAGACTGGAAGGAGTCCTCCACTTTCGAGAGCGTGAACTCGGCTCGCACAAAGTTCGGGCGCTTGGAGATTCCCTCCGTGACCGAAAACGAGAGCGTATCCTTTGGAATGAGCGAAAGAGAATAGAGAGACGCCTGTCTATCATAGAAGTAGGGTCCGCCCTTTCTCAGCTCCGAAAACTTTTCGATCGCCTTCTGATAGACCTTCTGGCATCTGATCTTGTCGTTGTCGTGCTCAGTTCCAGATTTTGTCGACTTGGACATTTCGATCTTGACAATACTTCCATCCGGCTTCTTGTAGTCGTGAATGACCTGCACAGCGTACTTGTAGATCGGCTGGTTCGGTTTCAGTGCTGAATTATTGTTTTTCTATAAAATTGTCGTTTATCAGCCAACTCACTGATCTTGCGGATGTTCGTATCCACGAGGACCTTGGTTCCATTGGTGTTTCGTTCATACTTCTTAGCCAGATCCTTCATTCCGAACTTCTCCTTTTTGTCATTATGTTGGACAGAGGCGGCAGCCAGACGTTCAGTGACGTTCTCCACAGTCGTCATTATTTGTCGTACGATCTCCGGGAGAACTGAAAGCAAACAAAAATTTAACATGAGCAACGGAAACGAAGGACTGGAAAACACGAGAAAACTGGAGAGAACTTTTAATTTTCGGGCAAATCTTTGTAAATGTCTCTCTATGGGTGTTACGGCCGAGGCATGTCACCCGGTCGGAGTGGTCGTAGCCCGACTGAATGGTCCTCTCGCTATGTTGGAGGCTCCGCCTCCTGCTTGCGCAGGCGTCAGAGTCTCCGCCTCTCCGTCTCGTGGCCAGGGGTGTGACCAGCCAATCAGACTTCGCAAAGGGCGGTGCGGAGTTTCGCAAGTCTGCCGGTTAATAAGTTGACACGGCGTTCTTTTTACTACCTGAGAGAGTGAAAGCTCGGCCACCGCAATTTCAGACAGTTTTTTTGGGAATTTCTCGAGTTGAAAGCCGAAAATTGAAAATTCGTTTAAAAAAGAAATGTGCACATGAAAGAAATTGGCCCGATTAAAAAAAGAGCGTCAAAATATTTAGGTTGTGTTTTCGAGGAGGAGACACATTTTGAATATGCATGGCCGAACGGATTTTTCTCTTCCATCAGATGTTTTTGAAACTCGAACAGGACTTTTTCGGCGGTTCCCCGAATTAGAATTCACCGGACTAGAACCGGGACGAATAATAGCTAAAGCGGAAAAAAACTGGAAACGAACTGGGACGGAAAGGAACCGGGACGGATAAGAACTAAGAAGATAGGTATTCTTCTTTTTGTAAGTAACCAAGAAGTTAATAAAAATCTATCGAAAGCGAACGCGCCCCACTGATAACGTAACAGTTCTAATCCTCAAATACCAGTTCCAATCCGTATCCGTTCGAAAACGTCCCAGTTCTATTTCGGGGTATCGTCATTTTCGCGGCTCATAGATCAAAAATTGAAAATTTGGCCCAGGAAAGGAAACTAGCCCGCTGAACATTGTAAAGTGACTTGTTAAGGAAGACGACTGCGCAATCGAGTACAACGAGCAGGCGACATTTATTGCGCGAGGTGTTTATGACATGTTTGGAGTATCATATTTCTGACGGAATTGAGGTCAAATCTGCCACACGCGCAACAAGCAAAAGGTCACGCCATCTGGCCCAGAAAAAGGCGTCGAAGAGCGGCCGGACCGACTCGGTGACATAGGTAGAAGAGAGACGGCTTTGGCTCACGCAGATTTGTTTTGAGGCTTCGTTGTCCCGAAAGAAGCACTCGAGAGGGGGAGATAGATGAGCCTACGTGTACTCGTTTCCCTGACGACGCTGGCAAAACGAGCTTTACGAATCGTCTCTTCCAGTGAGACTGCGAGGCGAAGGGATAATCTTTCGATTCTAATTAGTGACCGTGCTCACGAGGTCTGCTTCGATGCCGTTTGCAAAGTCACAGTCCCTCTCTATCGTTCGTCGGTGGCGATGTACCATTGTGTGAACAAAGAGAGAGTCGCACGCACCTGGGCGCGAATGTTTTGGGAAAACAGGAATCGATACGCATCGTAACGTATACTTTCGAAAATGGGCGATTATGTACCCGTTGAGATTATTAATACTTAGATTTATAAATGTACATTAATATACAGAGAATAGAACATCTGAAAAAGTGGGAAGCGATGGTCAGCATTTGTCGATCCACTCCCGTCGTTTCGAGACTAGACCTGTTGTCTTCGGATTGTCCGTCGCCACTTCCGGCACGTCGGCCATCTTGACGACTCCGACGCCGCCACCGAGTCTTCGATAGTACATGAACGAGTGCATCCTCCACCGATTCGTCTCCCGATCGAACACTTCCACCGAACTGAGGTATGTCTGTCCGTCGAACCCGCCGACGGCGTACATCTTGTCCCCAACGACGGCCACCCCGACGCCGCTCCTCCGATGGCTCATTGCGACGACCGGCTGCCATTCGTCTCTCTCCGCATTGTATCTCTCCACCGTGTTGAGTTCAGTCGTTGTGTCTCTTCCTCCGACTGCGTAGATGTGTCCGTCGTAGACTGCCGTGCCTAGATGCTTCCTCCGGGTGAGCATAGGCCGAACTTCAGTCCATTTGCCCTCTCTCGGATCGAATCTTTCTACTGTGTTCAGAGGTGCTGGACCGTGCGATCCTCCAACTGCATACAAGCATCCGTTCAGAACAGACACCGAGACTCCGAGTCTCCGTGTTCCCATGCTCACCACTTTCGTCCATTCGTTCTTTCTCGGATCGTACTTCTCCACCACATCCAGACAGCTCTCTCCGTCCTGCCCTCCGACTGCATACAAGAATCCATTAAATGCTGCGACGCCGACGCTCGTGCGACACGTGGCAGTGGGTGCCACGTCGCCACTCCACTGATTCGTTATCGGATCGTACCGCTCTATGCTGTTCAGATAGGACTGACCGTCGTGTCCTCCAACGGCGTACAAAAGGTTCTCCAACACGGCCACTCCCACTCCACACCTTCGTTTTCCCATCGGAGCGACACACTTCCACTGCGTGCTCCCTCGCATCGGATCGATCCGCTCGATAGAAGCAATCGCGTCGCCGCTACACCATCCGCCGACCGCGTAGAGTACTTCGTTCAACTGGAGAGGCTTGCGAGGTCTCGTCCGGGGTCCCTGCATGTTGACTCGTTCCACGGGAAGAAGAAGATAGTTCTTGGCCTCGTCGACGAGATCACGACTCGCAGGATCCGATTTGACGAGGACATCCTCGCCGACGACGCTGACGAGGAACTTGGCGGTGCAAAGAGGAAGACGGACGTGCGAGAGGAGCTAAAAGAAGCGGGCATTTAAGTTACTTTTCGACCAGACTGATTGAATACCATGGAAAGACGCTGTGCTGGTCCGCCGAATCGTTGAAAGCGACGGCTGTCTGCTGATACTGGTTCGAGAACTTTTGCACTGGCTCCTTGCTCCTCAAGTCGTGAACCTTCAAGAAACGAGATCAGGAACTGTCCGATCCGACGCACAGACCATCGCGATCCCATCATCGGACGCAGAGCAGACCATCTCGGGCCCTCGCCGATTCACATCCACAGCGTTCACAAAATCGACGTGCGTCTTGAAGTTGCGGAGACACGCGCCAGTCTCCATGTCCCAGATTCGGACTGTTTTGTCGGTTCCCGCCGATACCAAGTGCCTGCAATTTCAAAGATCCCATCTTCGTTCCGGCTCTTTTCTCTTGGAAAGGACACATTTAACAGATGTTCTGACCTCCCCTCGTTTTTCCTCGTTTCGACGCCCATCTGTCCTCTTCCGCCTCTCCCTCTTCTCATTTTTTATCGACCACCCCTCTCAATTTCTCTTTTTTCTCTCTCTGCGGGTCGTGTGCCGAGGAGACTCGTCGTCTGATTTGCATAAAAATAAAAGAGAAAAGGGACTCATTTCCAATCGACTCAAACGGAATTTGAACAGCGGGTAAGAAGAGGGCGAGGTGATAAAAATGGGTATTTTTGGACTGAAGAAGAGGAACAGATCGGTTCGGAACTCACGTGGAATCCGCATTGAACTTCACGTCCATCACGGCTCCTTTGTGGCCCTTGAGCACAGCGAAATTGTCACATTCACCGAGTACATTCCACAGAAAAATCTGCATGTCGTAGCCGGCCGACGCGAGAAAAGAGCCGTCCGAACTGAATTGAGCCGTGTAAATTTCGCCGCCGTGGCCTTGAAGGATCATTGTGGAGCCTGAAACCGCGACGGAATTCGAATAAGAAGGATTCATAAGATCGGAGAGACCATCAGATTGGAAGTTCTTCTCAACTCCGGCTGCTGGCTTCCGGAGGTTGGCACAATCTGTTGAGACACCACGCTCATCATCTGAATAGAATCTTTTTCATCTGAATCTCCGTTTCCCGATATCCATTGGCAATCGTTTCATTAGCCATCACCAATCAACGTATCTAAGCATAAATCTGCGCGGGCGACTCTATCTTTATTTACAAATGATGACACTGTAAAAATAAATAATACTGGGATTCAAGTACTAGACAGATGCAGTTTAGTTCAGACACAGTACCGAGAATTAGACGATCTCAGAAGCGGCAGTAACCAGTTTTTTGCCTTCGATTCTTGTCACGAACTGCTCCGGAATCGCGAGCTCCGTGTAACAATCGTCTCCGTCGCTCAACTGAGCCGACACGTTCATCTCGCTCGACTTCGACGCGACGATGTTTGCGTTGCGAGCGGCTCTCGACAAGAATACGTGACAGCCGTCTGTTTTCTGGATCGAAACCGTCGGAAGCTCCCCGAGAGTCTGGACTTGAATCTTCTGCGAATTGATGATCTCGCACTGCGCAACGAGTCCATCGAAAACGACGGCGGTCTCGAAGCAGCTATCCAGAGTGATCGCGTTGGCCTTTCCTTTGATCTTGATCACAGAATTGGAGCACTTGTAAATGTAGATGGACTCCTTCGTCTCAGTCACTTCCACCGTGGCATCCTGGTTTCCTACGATGTAGTCCACTCTCCAGACTTTTCCGTCCCAAAAGATCTTTCCATCGTACTTCGGAGGGATACTTTTAGTCTTCGGAGTGACCGCAACAAAGTCGCGATGTTCGGCGCGCAGAGCCGGATTCTTGTGAGTTTGCATATCGGCTGTCACCTTCTTCAGTCGACCAGTCGGATCTTCGGTGTTCAGAGCCTTCAGAATTTGTTCTTGTGGATCCGGCTTCAGCAAGGTGGACACCGGAACGGACGACGGCAGTGGCGGTGGTGGGGGTGGAGGGACAGAACTCTTACCGATAACTGGTGGTTCTGCTCCGGGCTGAGAGTTCCAGACGAGCCCAGTCGTGTGATTCTTCTTCACATAGCATTGCAACCCTCCCCACACGTTCTTGAGAGTGCTCGCCCAATCGAAGTGCTTCTGTTCCTTTCCTTTATAGGCCTTCAGAATGCGGTTGATGTAGAAAACGGCCATTTCGACAGAATCAGCGATATAAGGGACCGGCGTCTTCTCTACGGCCACCCATCCGAGACCACCGGCAGCGGCTTCGGCGGCACAAATGTGATCGGCGAACTTCGAAGTGCGGTTCTTTTCCTTGAAAGTGGCGAATGCGCTGATTTTTTCGGACAATTCCCCGAGAAGCTTTTGAAACTCCAGAGTATCCGGTCGCTGCCGTCCACAGGCCATCCAGACAAGATTGCGATGAGCGGTGAACATTTCGGCAATCTGTTGAAATGATAATTTCAGAAACCAGAAAACAACAACTGACCATCTTTCCGAGACTTTCAACGTCGTCACCGATTTCTTTGGACAGTTTCGAGAGGAGTTCCAGTTTCCCCTCGAGCTCCTCGTCCAGATTGCAGATCGCGAGAGGTTTCGAGGAGCCAGTGTGGGAGAGAGACACCACACTCGACGAACCGTTGGCCGTGTCGTACTTCAGGAGAATGTTCTCCATCCGATTAGCAACGTTTTCGAGTCGAGAAACAAGAGAAGAATCCATCTGAATCGGAGAATTCCCAATGAGAAGATGAAAACAGAAACCAGGTAGTAATTGAAAACGGTTCCAACCATCGGAAGACAGTTTCAACTTTAGCAGTACAAGTTACTTCACACCAGTTTTATTTACGTTCGTTAAAAAAGAGACCCCTTCTTTGCGGATGAGAGTATAATTGGAGACGAATGGTTCCAAAGTGAGTGGGGTTTCGGGGAGTGCAATTTTACAACGTTTGATGAAAGATCAGAAAGGAACCGATATACAAACAGGATCGATACGAATACTACGAAAATCATCGATAAAATATATTTTGTAATTAGTTGTGAAGTAATGGTATTTCCTTGATGCATGGTATTCAACTTGAACAGCTTCCTGTGGCAAGCGACGAATGATGGATAAACTACGCATTGAAGCGAGTTTTGAAAAGTTGTTTCTCTCCATAACCGAGCTTCTTATTGGTAGCCTCGAAGTCGATTTCTCCCGTCTGATCGTGGGCCGGTCTATGATATGAGAACTTAAAACAAATCCTACAGAAAACCTTACCCGTGGTAGTTCAGGACCATGGCACCACGCTGAGAGTAGCGTCCGGCAATGAAGAGCGGCACTGGGAGGCCGACCGGGTGGAACACGATCTGGTGGTCGTAGCAGAGGTCGTTGGTCAGATTCTGAACGTTCAAAGTGGTATTATCAGGTTCCCGAACAGGCAGTGATTACCTCGATTTTGGCCATGGACATGCTTGCATCCGAAGTGTGGATGAGGGTGAACTTGGTGGTCTTCGTTGTTCCTTGGCGAGCGGCAGCCGATGCGTGATACCACTCGTTGTAGACGGGGGACACGATCGTGTGGTCAACGACTGTTCCGGGCTCCAGGTTACCGATGCGTCCCTGTGAAGTGAGAAAGTACATGAAACTCATACGAAAAAGCTACTCACTTGGTCAGACTTGTAGAGACGCTCATTGTGAGTCTTCGAAGACGCCACAATGGTGATGTTTGGACGGAGAGTTCCGCAGGCAGCCCGGATCTCCGCGAGGTATTTCTCGTTCAACTGAAAAACGATTAAAAATAATGATGAAAACTTATGGAGTTTCTATTACCAAACCAAACTGGCCCTCCGTAACTCCGTTGAAATACACAATGATGTCGGTCGGCGGTCCCGAAGGAACCTTGCGCTCTTTCTGCATGACTTTGAATACCTGAGCGAGAGTGGATCGAATGAGCGAACCGTAGATCTAAAAGGAGATGAATTCAGAGAAATAAAAGAGATGATTCAGACGGGTGCAATGAAAACGTACATCCTTATCTTGCTTCACGTAGACGTATCCACCGGCGAACTTTTGATGGTGATCGAGCATATTGGCAGCGAATCCGACGCAGATCGCCTGAAATCGTCCTAATTGAACATCTATAGTGCCTTGAAGAAACTCACCTCTCCCGAAGAACCTCTGCTCGAAGTTTCGAATCCAACAATGAGGAGGCGCGGGTTCTTGAAGGCCTCGGTGTCGATCAAGTAGTTCAAGCCACCGAGTTTCATGTTAGTCTGTAAACACGGCATATTCTGTATCATACTCATAAAAGAAGACCCGAACCTTGTTGACAATGTTCAATCTCGTTTGGGGCTGACGGAACACTTTCTCGGCAGTCTCAGCCTTCACTTCCTGAGTGAGGAGATCATATTTCTGTTCGAGAGCCTTGATCTCTTGATGCCAGTTGTAGCGAGCCTTGACCACGAAGAAAAGCAGTTCTTTTTTGGCAGCTTTTGCCTTCTTGAACACGGGTTCAAGATCGCCTTGGACAATGTACGAGATGGTCGGCGGGTTAGCATTCATTCCGTTGTTTCGCATCTCGGTGAGCAGTTGATCTCCGAATCCCCTGAAATTAAAATAATTGGCAAAAATTTTCAAAAAATGTCGTTTACCTGACTTCCTCTCCTTGAGCGTAGGCGATTTCCCAATTCTGGATATTCTTCGGGTAGAAGTAAGCACCGGCCTTGTTGAAGTCGGTCGGGAACTTAGCCTTTGGATTGTTAAGATCAGCCACGCGGTTGCCCTTGAAGACGATCTTCGGCTTCTCGAGCACAATTCCTTCGATCTTCGCCGGCTCATCAACCTTGATGAGTCCACCCATGTTGTTTGAGGCGAGTCCGACGCTTCTGACCACATTCTCCGTAGTTCTCTTGCGAAGGTGTGGCGACGCGGCGGAGATTTTGATCATATCCGCTTGTTCGTTATTGATCATCTGATCATTTGTGACCGTTTGGTTCGGACAGAGAATCAGAACTTCGGCTGGGAGAAAGATCTTGCCGTGCTTGCCCTTCGCTTGGATGGTGAAAAGTTTGGGGTGCTTCAGAGTGACCCCGTACTTTTGTTTGAAGTACTGGGTGACAGAAATCTTTTTGTTCTCAAAATCGAAGCGGGTGTCATCCGAACTGTCACCGAAACCGCGAATCGTCATAACTAAGCCATCCTCCTTCAGATTTTTGTGCGCTCCGTAGTTGCACAGCACATCAAGTCCGATGAAGGCCTTGGCAAGGCGTTTGCCTGCCGGGGAGTTGGCTTTAAGGTTATCACTGAATCCGCGGTACGAAGAGAGGAGCTCGTAGAGTTCGGCGTAGTCCGGATGGAAGAGGGTAGTCTTCATCTCCGTGGTCATGTAGAGGCTCGGAGTTTTGGCTGTTCCCTGGAGCGTCTTGACAGCCTTCGAGGCTCCGACTCCAGAATACTTTCCTCCTTCCTGATAGTCTTTGAACGGAACATCGATTCCAGTGGGATCGATGAGGTAGTGGACGCAGGCTCCCAGAGTGATGACGTTCTGGTTCTCGAAAGCCGGGGCGCTGACTATAATATTCATCGCTTCGATGAGAGTTCTGTCGGCGCGAGACGGAGCACTGTTGACAGTCTTGGAGATGTCGTTGGAAGTAGACTGGAAGGAGTCCTCCACTTTCGAGAGCGTGAACTCGGCTCGCACAAAGTTCGGGCGCTTGGAGATTCCCTCCGTGACCGAAAACGAGAGCGTATCCTTTGGAATGAGCGAAAGAGAATAGAGAGACGCCTGTCTATCATAGAAGTAGGGTCCGCCCTTTCTCAGCTCCGAAAACTTTTCGATCGCCTTCTGATAGACCTTCTGGCATCTGATCTTGTCGTTGTCGTGCTCAGTTCCAGATTTTGTCGACTTGGACATTTCGATCTTGACAATACTTCCATCCGGCTTCTTGTAGTCGTGAATGACCTGCACAGCGTACTTGTAGATCGGCTGGTTCGGTTTCAGTGCTGAATTATTGTTTTTCTATAAAATTGTCGTTTATCAGCCAACTCACTGATCTTGCGGATGTTCGTATCCACGAGGACCTTGGTTCCATTGGTGTTTCGTTCATACTTCTTAGCCAGATCCTTCATTCCGAACTTCTCCTTTTTGTCATTATGTTGGACAGAGGCGGCAGCCAGACGTTCAGTGACGTTCTCCACAGTCGTCATTATTTGTCGTACGATCTCCGGGAGAACTGAAAGCAAACAAAAATTTAACATGAGCAACGGAAACGAAGGACTGGAAAACACGAGAAAACTGGAGAGAACTTTTAATTTTCGGGCAAATCTTTGTAAATGTCTCTCTATGGGTGTTACGGCCGAGGCATGTCACCCGGTCGGAGTGGTCGTAGCCCGACTGAATGGTCCTCTCGCTATGTTGGAGGCTCCGCCTCCTGCTTGCGCAGGCGTCAGAGTCTCCGCCTCTCCGTCTCGTGGCCAGGGGTGTGACCAGCCAATCAGACTTCGCAAAGGGCGGTGCGGAGTTTCGCAAGTCTGCCGGTTAATAAGTTGACACGGCGTTCTTTTTACTACCTGAGAGAGTGAAAGCTCGGCCACCGCAATTTCAGACAGTTTTTTTGGGAATTTCTCGAGTTGAAAGCCGAAAATTGAAAATTCGTTTAAAAAAGAAATGTGCACATGAAAGAAATTGGCCCGATTAAAAAAAGAGCGTCAAAATATTTAGGTTGTGTTTTCGAGGAGGAGACACATTTTGAATATGCATGGCCGAACGGATTTTTCTCTTCCATCAGATGTTTTTGAAACTCGAACAGGACTTTTTCGGCGGTTCCCCGAATTAGAATTCACCGGACTAGAACCGGGACGAATAATAGCTAAAGCGGAAAAAAACTGGAAACGAACTGGGACGGAAAGGAACCGGGACGGATAAGAACTAAGAAGATAGGTATTCTTCTTTTTGTAAGTAACCAAGAAGTTAATAAAAATCTATCGAAAGCGAACGCGCCCCACTGATAACGTAACAGTTCTAATCCTCAAATACCAGTTCCAATCCGTATCCGTTCGAAAACGTCCCAGTTCTATTTCGGGGTATCGTCATTTTCGCGGCTCATAGATCAAAAATTGAAAATTTGGCCCAGGAAAGGAAACTAGCCCGCTGAACATTGTAAAGTGACTTGTTAAGGAAGACGACTGCGCAATCGAGTACAACGAGCAGGCGACATTTATTGCGCGAGGTGTTTATGACATGTTTGGAGTATCATATTTCTGACGGAATTGAGGTCAAATCTGCCACACGCGCAACAAGCAAAAGGTCACGCCATCTGGCCCAGAAAAAGGCGTCGAAGAGCGGCCGGACCGACTCGGTGACATAGGTAGAAGAGAGACGGCTTTGGCTCACGCAGATTTGTTTTGAGGCTTCGTTGTCCCGAAAGAAGCACTCGAGAGGGGGAGATAGATGAGCCTACGTGTACTCGTTTCCCTGACGACGCTGGCAAAACGAGCTTTACGAATCGTCTCTTCCAGTGAGACTGCGAGGCGAAGGGATAATCTTTCGATTCTAATTAGTGACCGTGCTCACGAGGTCTGCTTCGATGCCGTTTGCAAAGTCACAGTCCCTCTCTATCGTTCGTCGGTGGCGATGTACCATTGTGTGAACAAAGAGAGAGTCGCACGCACCTGGGCGCGAATGTTTTGGGAAAACAGGAATCGATACGCATCGTAACGTATACTTTCGAAAATGGGCGATTATGTACCCGTTGAGATTATTAATACTTAGATTTATAAATGTACATTAATATACAGAGAATAGAACATCTGAAAAAGTGGGAAGCGATGGTCAGCATTTGTCGATCCACTCCCGTCGTTTCGAGACTAGACCTGTTGTCTTCGGATTGTCCGTCGCCACTTCCGGCACGTCGGCCATCTTGACGACTCCGACGCCGCCACCGAGTCTTCGATAGTACATGAACGAGTGCATCCTCCACCGATTCGTCTCCCGATCGAACACTTCCACCGAACTGAGGTATGTCTGTCCGTCGAACCCGCCGACGGCGTACATCTTGTCCCCAACGACGGCCACCCCGACGCCGCTCCTCCGATGGCTCATTGCGACGACCGGCTGCCATTCGTCTCTCTCCGCATTGTATCTCTCCACCGTGTTGAGTTCAGTCGTTGTGTCTCTTCCTCCGACTGCGTAGATGTGTCCGTCGTAGACTGCCGTGCCTAGATGCTTCCTCCGGGTGAGCATAGGCCGAACTTCCGTCCATTTGCCCTCTCTCGGATCGAATCTTTCTACTGTGTTCAGAGGTGCTGGACCGTGCGATCCTCCAACTGCATACAAGCATCCGTTCAGAACAGACACCGAGACTCCGAGTCTCCGTGTTCCCATGCTCGCCACTTTCGTCCATTCGTTCTTTCTCGGATCGTACTTCTCCACCACATCCAGACAGCTCTCTCCGTCCTGCCCTCCGACTGCATACAAGAATCCATTAAATGCTGCGACGCCGACGCTCGTGCGACACGTGGCAGTGGGTGCCACGTCGCCACTCCACTGATTCGTTATCGGATCGTACCGCTCTATGCTGTTCAGATAGGACTGACCGTCGTGTCCTCCAACGGCGTACAAAAGGTTTTCCAACACGGCCACTCCCACTCCACACCTTCGTTTTCCCATCGGAGCGACACACTTCCACTGCGTGCTCCCTCGCATCGGATCGATCCTCTCGATAGAAGCAATCGCGTCGCCGCTACACCATCCGCCGACCGCGTAGAGTACTTCGTTCAACTGGAGAGGCTTGCGAGGTCTCGTCCGGGGTCCCTGCATGTTGACTCGTTCCACGGGAAGAAGAAGATAGTTCTTGGCCTCGTCGACGAGATCTCGACTCGCAGGATCCGATTTGACGAGGACATCCTCGCCGACGACGCTGACGAGGAACTTGGCGGTGCAAAGAGGAAGACGGACGTGCGAGAGGAGCTAAAAGAAGCGGTCATTTAAAATACTGTTCGACCAGACTGATCGAATACCATGGAAAGATGCTGTTTCCTCGTAGCAATGTCGTGCCGGACCCATTGAACAACCGCCGAAAAAACAACTTCCTCGGAAACTGCGTTCAACCGATCGCTTCCGATGATGTGAGTGAGGCTCTCCACAGTGAGAAGCATGAACTCCTCTTTCCCGACGACGCTCGAGAAGTTCCTGAGTGCGAACTCGTCTGCCGAACTGAGCAGTTCTTTGCAAGCGTGCGTGTCGGCGAAAGCGCGGATTCCGAGACAGTTCGACGGATCCAACTGCCGCTTAAGGTACTCACAACAGGCGTTCTGCACCTCTTGCAGCTGCAAAAGACACGCCGCCGGCAGAACGTCCTGCACGTTCGCATCGTTGATTTCGATGCAACCGGAGTAGCAGAACTCGACGAGCGCCTCCAGCGTCGTCGGCTCGACGTTCTCTATGTTCACCTCTTCTGAAAAGGCGTGGCTTTCTCGAGAGGAACAGGAGAATCATTCTCACTCATGTAGCATTCGGACATTTGGGAAGTGAACATTGAAAGGAAGTAGCTCGAGCACGCGGAGAGCACCACTCGGTGCGCATTCATCCGTTTCCAACCACAAACCTACAAATTTCTGCTCATTCGAAGCTTTTTACCAGTAATATCAGTAGATTTCACCGTTTTTCCTCGTTTCTCGAAAACCGATACCTTTTTTGATTTCTTCCGGAGAACGTTGTTACAAAAAACTCACCAAAGTGACGTCACACAGCACTTCTCGATTCTTCAACCCTACCAACTGCTGTAGAACCGTGTTTCCGAAGTGAGTGTTCTGGAAAGAAGTCAATGTCTCAATGGAGCGCACTTCCTATTCCCTTGCTCACTTTGTACTTGTTCTGGCTCTTTTTCACGTCGAAAATGCCCTCCGGATCCTGCGAAGTCGACGGGCGGCTCGTCGATTCCGCGCTCCTCGGGCGGCCTTCTTTCATGCTGAACAGCTAGATGGGAACTGAATAAAGCGATCGGTAGATACGTGGAAACGCGAGCGCTTTCTTTACTCTTTCATGATGAATCCAGCTGCGAACACAAGTTGAAACAAGTTTATTTCTTGGAGAAGAAGAAGAAGAAGAAGAGATTACAGGAATCAAGCACAGAATATTCGAAAAGAGGAAGATCGGGATGGTTCACCGGATGGCGTTTGTATATCTTGGCACCCTGGTTAGAAAAATATATAGGAAGCATGCACAGCAAGCTGATAGAACAGAAAAAAACAGGTGGAGAGGTGACATTGGATGTCAAAGACACTTCGCGAAGAATTGATTTGTAGGGAAGAAAAGGACAATTGCATTGTGAAGAAAGAGAGAAAGAAAGGAAAGAAAACGAGAGATACCCGTAGAGAGATGTTACTTCTAATCGATTCTACGCTTTTAGAAATTCTAATCTTATTCTTCCGCCTCGAAAGTGGGCGTATCCTCTTTCGATTGCTCAGTTTCTGAAGAGCTCTCGCTGTCCTCCACACTCATCGTGTCGTCGGCTCGAATTCTTCGTCCTTCGTTCAGCGCCTCCTTCAGAAGTCTCTGATTCTGCTCCAGCTGCTCCTCTATGCGGGTTTGTTGAGCAGCGAACAAGTTGCCGAGGGCTGTCTCCAATTCGGTCATCGCCTTCCGATCACTCGACGTCTTCTCCACTTTGAGAGCTGAGGATACGGCTGCGGTTACTGCGAGTTCTGCTCGCCGCATCCCTCTCACAATCAGCTTCCGATTCTCGTGTCCCACCTTGGCGATACGCGATCGCAGCTCGTTCTTCATCAAAATCTGTGTTTCCTCGCAACGCTTCTTGTTCCAACGATTGACACAAAAAACGATGATTAGGAGGCAGGTGAGGAATGCCCCGTTGAATAGGATCAGAACGGAAATCAGATGATCCGTGTTCCAGGAGAGCGATCCGAACATCACTGACTTGGCAGTCTCGTAGATCTTTTTGATCTGCTCGTCGAGATTCGTGAAGTTCTCTCTCTTGCCATTGATCGAAGGGACGACGAACGGAAGACGAGCCATGGTGGGATCTGGAACAGTTCTCGATCAATCAAGTGATAGAGGAACCAAAAGAGGCTTACGAGGCGGAACGTTGGAGCTGATGTGGCACGAGGACAAAAAGATGTTGCGGCTCATTTCGTTCTGCGCCTGCTTGTAGCGAGTATTTTCCAGCTGCTGGAGTAGGTACACCGACTGCCGCAGATCCCGGAGCTCCCGTTTCACGTTGTTCATTTTGGACCGCATCACTGCTTCGACTGTCTGGGCTGACTGCCGGGACGCTTTCCGAGTTTCTTTCAACTCCTGCTGATAGCCGCTCATCTGGGACACGTATCTGAATACAGGCGATGGGGAACAGTTTAACCAACGATGAAAACTCACTGTTTACTGAGTTCTGAAAGGTATTCGGTGCTCAGCGTCAGATTCATCTCGACCGCAGCAATCCTCTTGCTCAACTTCATCAGAACCATCTCGCGTTGACTCGTCGATCCTCCAGCAGGCAGAATCGGTTCCGTCTTCTGTTTCGGCGGCTTTTGAACTTGGTCCGGAGGCGACTGCTTCGTTTCATCCGATATTCCCTTGGACAGCGTCGGCTGTTCTGATGGCGGCGGAGCTGGATCCACAGGTTTCTCTATCTTTGGAGCAACATTTGGAGTTGGTACAGTGGACAGATCTGCTCCCAACTCTGTTTTCTCCTGACCTTTGGGCAGAAACCTTTGAATGCTTGCTAGATTTCGTCGTCTTGATTTCTCGAAGATCAGCTGTCGACTTCGCTCCGCCCACATTCCAAACTCTTTCCGGAACGTTCTGTTTTCGGAGACCGCTGGTTTGATGGTTGAAGTGTTCGGTGTCGACGGTACCGACTTCTTCTTGGGGCGAGATACCGGAAGGAGGAAGCAGAAATGATGAGATACTTTCCGGACTGAGCACTGATTGCAAATTGATGGAAGCATACGGAAACTGAACCTTTTTTCTCTGCCACTGAAAACCGTTTGATTCGGAGATCGAGGTGGTACTGGCAACTGAGTCTGCATCTTCTGCTCCGAAGGGGGCGGAGTCGTCACCGGCTCTTCGTCCTCCAGCTTCTCTTCGCTCCCTTTCTTCTCCTCGATCACATTCATCAAATGCGCCGCCGCTTCTTCTTTATCGTACTCGTCGGCAAGTGTGCTGCCCATAACGTTCACCACCGAAACAATGCAATAGTGCTCTTTCCCGTAGTGATCTTCAAGGTTTATCCGCACGAACTTCGCGTAGACGTTAGTATTCGGCACTTCGAACGTTTGCAGGTTCTTGTGATGATCTTGTAGCTCGAAGGACCCGAGAGAGATCCAGTTGGCCAGTGGCGGATATCGCTCCGATATGAAGACGGTTATAGTCTTCGGCCTCGACGCGAACAGCTCAAAGTTTCCGATGGCTATCTTCTTCACTTGAATCGCCTCGCACAGTTCGATCACAATAAACTTCTCCTTGGCGGATTGACACGGATTCCGCATGTAGTCGTCGACGTCCTTCTCGTTAACTACTGCCTTCGCATTCTCCGCTTCCGGATTCGCCGCTATGATCTTGGCTCCACATTCTCGACTCGCAAAGTTTCTCGTCGGTCGTGGAATTGGAGGAATGGCAATTTCATCGTGTCGGGCGACTGAACCGGAAACTGTATCCACCGTTTTATGTTGGCCATTCTGACTCTACAACCTCTGGGACTGAGCATTTTCCTCGAAACTTCGAAAAACTCACCGCAACGGCGGCATCACGTCTTTTTTTGGTCCACTCGTCGAAGCTTTCGATACTTTTTTCTGGAGTAGAACTCTCTTTTTCAGACGCGTTCACTGAAAACTATTGTGTCTATGTTCTTTCTCGGGTCTCACTCACCACTGGCTGCTGCCTTTGCTATTTTTTTAGTCGTGTTGTAAGGCGTCGATCGTGCGCATCCTTCGAGAGACAAAGAGCAAGTGAGATTCTCAGGTTCTCTGAGCAGAACTTCTCTCCAGTTCTTCACCAAAGACACTTCTTGATTAACTCCGACGTTCGGCAGTACAAACAGCACTCTGAAATCATTCCTGAGAATTGTCTGAAAATCAACAAGAACACTCACGCAACTATCAAAAGCTGCTCCAATTTCATCGCTTGCACCACCTTTCCTGCTCGCCCATGCGTGCCTGCTAGTGTCTGAAAATCGTTCATTTGACGGGGTTTTGAGAGGTTAGAATCGAGTTGAAAGCGAAAGGCGATAACAATCGTATGACTTCAAACAAACATTCGTAGCGCAAAATTTAGAATGGTCTCGTGATAAAGCAGAGCGTCAATCGGCCAGCAGCCGCCAAAAAAATCGACGTCGGAACCGGGGGGAAACGTCGAGAGATGCGTCAGGCCGGCGCTGACGTCATTCCTCTCTTCCCCCCGTCGTTGGCGTCTTTTCGGTGCAATGCAACGTAGATTTGGCACTGCGAAAAGACTAATTTCCACCTGAACAAACAAAAATTTCAGCTTCGCGCTCCCAAAAATTACGAAATCATGTATTAAAAATACTGAATTCGCTTCGTTTTCAGGTGAAAAATGCCGAAATTGCCAGTTTTATTCAGTTTCCTACTCGTGGTCTCATTTGCATATGCCGATGACGAATTCGTGACGTGCTTCAGTGTGCTCAAGTTTATGAACGTCAACGACGGATCCAGGTCAGAACGAGAATGAAAATTATTTGAAACGTGCGAGAAAACTAGAACATTTGAGTTATTTCCTAATCTTTTGAGCCAACAATCAATCAACTTCGCTAAACGAACTGAGATGAAAAATGTAATTTTGAACTGATAATTTTTGTTTAAACAAATATATTTGAAAGTTCTCTGTGTATACAAAAATAAACACAAAAGATAATAAAAAATCTTAAACAATCAGAGACTTTCAAACTTTTTCTCATAACTTATCTCATGAAAACATGTTTTTACACAAGAGCGCATTTGCATAAGTGGGCGAAACAGAAAACTGTCTCAGATTACACTCGCACGACGTGAAATACGGCAGTGGGTCTGGTCAACAATCGGTGACGGCGGTGAAAAACTCGGATGACATCAACTCGCACTGGCAGATATTTCCAGGTAAGCATGCGCGCAAGCGATCCAAATTCCTCGGGAACAAAAGAACCGGACTTTTTGGTTTTGCAGCTTTGAACGGCGAATGCAATCGGGGAGATGTGATCAAATGCGGAGACAAGATCCGACTGAAGCACCTCACGACGGGCACTTTCCTGCATTCGCACCACTTCACTGCACCGCTCTCCAAAAACCACCAGGTTCGAGAAAACAATCGGAATACGATGGGAAACAGATACGTTTCAGGAAGTTTCCGCATTCGGAAGCGAAGCGGAAAGCGACAGCGGAGACGATTGGACCGTTATTTGTAATGGAGATGAGTGGGTCGAATCCGAGGTTTGCCGTCTCAATGGCTTCTTCTCTATAGTTTCACCGTTTTCTTCCAGCAATTCAAACTTCGTCACGTGGTCACTGGAACGTATCTCTCGCTGTCTGGTCAACAATTCGGAAGGCCAATTCATGGACAACGCGAAGTAGTCGGCACGGATGCGATCACTGGAGGAAGCGCGTGGAAGGTGGCAGAAGGCATCTACATCAAACATCAGCAAAAGGACTTGTAACATCGCTCAGGAAACTTCTCATTTTAATAACCGTGCCTTTCTTAGTGATACTGTTGCTTTACGGGGCTTTTCTTCGTTTCGTTCTGAAATAAATCCGACGAGAAGCGTGAGTGTTAACCGAAAAAGGAGAAATGAGAGTAATGCTGTATTGATGCACAAATAAGAAAGGACCAAATAAATTAGGGGGCGTAAGATGCGTCAAAGAAAAAAAGAAATCGGCTATAGGATGGTCCGGGATCTGGGTAAAATCGGCGACTCTTCTGTTCGTTGATCACTTCTTCTTCGGCGTGCTTGGCGTCGACGGCTTGCTGTCCTTCTTCTCATCCTTCTTTTCCTTCTCCTTCTTTTCTTTCTCCTCTTTCTTCTTTTCCGCCTCTCCATCCAGATCTTTCTCTGCTTTTTGGAGAACAATCTGAAGATGTTTGTTACGTTTTTTGTTCTTCACCGGAAAGATACCTTGTTATCGATTAAGTTGTGAAGAGCGACCACCGATCGGACCAGTGATCCCATGTAGACGCACATGAGTTGATCGTTGGTCTGGACGTTTTGCGAAATGACGTAGTCCGGGTGAGTAACGTCCGGAAGAAGGTTGAGCACTTCCTGCACATAGTAGATGACGTGGTGGTTGACCGGAAGCACTCCTCCCACGATGTCTTTAAGATACTTCTCGATCGACTCGAGCTGCGACTGAAGTCCCCGGAGACCCATCAGCTGGTCCGTAATGCGTTGAGAAAGAGTCCCAGCCGTCTGATCCTTGATGTCTCTGAGCAAGTGCTCAACTCCGACCTCTTCGGCCTCCTCCGCTCCGATTTCCGACGGGACGTGTTCGAAAGTCTTGATTGGCGGGGTTCCATCGTCATGGACCTCCTGCACCTCGATATAAGCCTCAGTTGGAAGTCCGATGTCTCTCGGTTCCGCATCGATGATCACGAGCACTGGGTTCGGGCAGAATCTCTTCAGTTGTTCATTGATGGCAATATCGTTCTAGAAAATATTATAAAAACGGGTATCAGAACGGATATTATCGATTCATGGAGATTCAGAGCCCAGTGATCCGTATGTAGTCATCACAAACCCGAAGGGGGCGGGTTCGACCCAGCGCCGAGCGGCGTAACACTCGCGCGCGTTGCCACGAGGCCACGATGGGCGTCGCTGTCTCTCTCTCGCATGCTGTTTACATACCTTGTGCAGCTTGGGGCCAGTGTGGTACCATCCAACGATTTTTTCCTTAGCGGCGACCTTCAATTTTCAAAATGTTAATACTCGTAAATATAGAAGGAAAAAATAAACAAAAATAATTGATAAACGAAAAACCTTGTAGAACATTCCGTACATGCTCTCCAGGTAGTCCATATCGAGGAACCAGGTGTTCTTGTCTTTGTCATCCTCATCGAACGGCACTGCAAATGAATTATTTTTTAATGATAAATGAAGATCATTTCTAACCCGCGAAACTGTTTCCAATGTCGAGAGTCTTGTCCTTCTTCATGGATCCTAGAAGGACTCCGACGACGCGCTTCACGCTTTGAGTCTTGCTGACTCGGTTGAAGTGATCGACGACGCTGAGGAGCACCAGAGGATGCACAGTTACCTGAAAATGTTCTATTCAAGGAGAGAGCACTATCGAAAGACATGCCTTGTTAACGGGAAGATTGGCGTGCACATTTCCGAGGCAGTGATGAGCTCCAGTCTTCTGCTTGAGCACGTCGATATTCTTGGCGACAGCAACGCCTCCTTCCTTGTTAGCTGGAGCCATTTCACTGCAGAAGATAACTTTTGGAGGGTAAAATTCGGACGAGTGGTACAGAGAGGCAGAATAACGAATACACGTTGTACGTGCAATTACCACAGTTGAATTCACACCGGAAATGATCAATAGAAGAAGAAAAATGACATGAGTGTGTCACTAAAAGATAAACGCAAAAAATACCGAAAAATTCGCAGGATAAGTCGAGAAAATGTGAGAGTTCGCGGTTTGTTTGAAAAAGAAATATCATCGTTTTAAAGGCGCAGGCTATTTTCCGCCGTAAATCGACACAGTCGTGGCGAGACCCGCCGCGTATTTCCACTTCACTTTTCAACGTTTTCAGAGCGATTTCGTGTTTTTTCGAACCGAAAATGGATATTTTGCAATGATCTCTATATAAAATAAAAAGGAAATTTTCCCTCTTTCGAACGAGTACAAATTCGTTCATAGTGCAACACAAATTCCGGATTTTACAGTGGTTTTAAAAATTTCGTCATTCCTCAATTGCTGTCCTACCTCGCAGTTGTTCTTAAATATCTGCAAAACTTTGAATCGGAATGCATTTTTCAGTAATAGGAAGACTGGGGAACAACTGAAGATGCCATTCTATGAAGTGAGCATCATCACGCGATCGTTGTCGAAGGTATAAAAAATACGGAAGCAGTTTCGCGATAAATAATGTTGCAACTTGTAGGCGGACCTCGTGAAGGCTTTGACACGCGCAGGAAACACACTCTTAGATCACGGAGCAGTAATTGAGAAGGTCGAGTCACTCGGTCACCGGGATTTGCCCTACAAGCGGCTGGCCAAACAGACAAACGAGCCGGTTTACGCTTCGAAGTGAGCCACAATTGTTTGATTTTTGGAGAATAACGTTTTCAGCTTTTTCCTTTTCAAAGCGCACATGTCGAGAGAAGCCAGGCAAAAGACGAAATCCATTTTGACTCATGATTTGGACACAGTAAGCGACGAAATCATCTTTCTTCGTTCGTTGACGTATATGCTTTCCAGGTTCAAGTAGATCTGATCCAGATGGAAACGACTCCAGCACCGAAGGTCGAGTGTAATCTGGAAGAGATTCTGAAGGCGCCAGCAGAACGAGAAGCAGTGAAAGCGCTCCGAGAAAACCAGAAGATGGGTCACTTTACTCGCCAGATGATCTACAAGCGTACTGAAAAGGAATGGAAAAGCATTCCGAAGAGCTACCCGATTGCGCCGCCAAGACCTTAGACGTCCTTGACATGTACTCACAACTACGGGTCGACGGTCGCGAGAGATCGACAGCAGTGAACTTTCGACCACGCCCATTGATAGTGTTATCAAGCGAAGACGGCACTTTACCGTTTCTCGATCTTTCTGTACATTTTCTGTTTTCTTTCTAGGCCATAGATAGTTTTTCTTTTTCGTTTTTCTTTCAATTGTTTTCCTATATAAATAACCATTTCATTTACTCAGATTGATCCGAATTATATTTATTTGGTTTTTGCCATGTGATCTCTTATCGAAAACCTGTTTCCGGGCGATGTGATTTTTACAAAGTTGTCTTTTCTTTCTTTCAGAACTCCTAAAATGACTGCTGCCGCCGCTAACGGAAGCCGTGGAATTGAGGAGACAGTCGTCCAGAAGAGCGAAGTCCCGGCTCCAATCCAAGAGAGCGATCTCTTCGAAGAGCTCTATCAAATGGAGTGCTTCCGTACCGGAGAGTTCTTCCTCAAGTCCGGACAAATGACTCCGATCTACATTGATCTGCGCAGGATCATGAGCTCGCCGCGTGTGCTCAGAATGGCCGCTCAAGCGATGTGCGACAAGATCGTTGCCAAAAATATCAAGTTCGACTACGTTGTCGGAGTCCCATACGCTGCTCTGCCGCTGGCTACAGTAAGTTCATATTTTCTATGATACTCAGAACTTGAATATAAAAACGTTTTCAGCTGGTGTCGGACATCCTGAACGTGCCGATGCTGATGAAAAGAAAGGAGGCGAAGGCATACGGAACGAAGCAGCTCATCGAGGGAGTCTTCCAAAAGGGCGGCACTGTTCTTCTCGTCGAGGACGTCGTCACGTCAGGAGAATCGATTCGGGAGACGGCGGAGGCGATCCGAAAGGAGGAATTGCACGTGACTGATGCCATCGCCGTGCTCGACAGACAGCAAGGCGCGATCGCCAATCTGGCCGAGGACAATCTGAACTTCATGAGGTAGAAACCGCCCATTTTATGATTTCAGAGCATCTGGATCTCAAAAGTTTTCAGCTTTTTGACCATGGAAGGAATCCTGGACGGACTGATCGGCAAGAATGAGATGACGACCGAGCGGAAGCACGAGATCATCGCGCATCTCGCCAAGCCGTTTTGAATACTTTGATTCCCCTTTTTTGTTACCTTCTTCCATTCATTTTGTGTGTCTATGTGTGAATCAAATAAATACACTTGTTATCCGGCGCCCAAAAACACAAAGAACATACAGAGAATACAGCTGAGAAAAAGCGTTTCGGGGTGTTTCGTGACCCGTTTCGTGTCTTTCTGTACCTGTTTTTCTTTGTGTTTTGTGTGTCGCTTCTTCCACTCTGCTATCATTTTTCATGTTTTCCTCTCAAAATCTAACCGTTTTCTTGTTGATTAGATCACTTTTCCGAATTTTCATGTGATACTTTCCCCTTCGCATAACTTTTCTTCTGTTTTTTTTTGTTCTCAAATGATTTATCTGAATGAATAGAATTTATCAGTAAGCACCAAAATACGGGTTGGAATGTGAGCAAAAAGCGGAAAACGATGGTATAGCATTGATAGGGCGGATTCAAACGAAGTTGCGTCGGGTCTGCTGAAGGACAGTGGGATTCGGGCCGCCCGTCGCGCGCTCGTCGTTCTTCCACGACAGAAATTTGAGATAGCAGTCGAAACCGTAGGCGCACATGGCTCCGAAAGCGAAAAACTGAAAAGAAATGGGTGCGATGGAGCACGTTTGCGATGCGAAGGGAGAACTCACGGCCGCGATGGCCCAGGCGAAAGTTCCGCGGAATTGAGCCGAGGCGACGGCGAGCACGCAGGCGGCGATGAAGAAGAAAACGGTCCACGCGAAGCAGTAGACCATCTCCTGCAGAGTGAATGGACTAGAAACCGCTGGCCTAGAACTCGCAGCACTCACGCAGACGATCCAGTTGACTTGCGGAAGAGTGTCGACTACGCGGAAGAGGTACAGCGTGAGCAGGGAGGTCGTGACGAAAATGCCGACGGACGAGACGAACGTCGCCCAGCCGACGCCTTCAGAAGCACACGTTCAGATTTCAGAAGACGTGGGAATGGCTCACCTCTGTAGTACGCGGGGCCCATCATGACGAAGAGGAAAGTGAGAAGGCAGAGGACGATGCAGACGATCTTCATGATTCCGCCGAGCGTCCGAATGTACTCGCAGTCCAATCGCGGGAACTCGATCTGAAGAAGGAGTTGAAGGGCCGGGCACCGGGTTACTGTAGTGCTCACTCTGACCGCCGGACCGTCGTTTCTGATGTACTCGGTCGTTTCGACGACCGTAGTTGTTGTCTGGTATCTCGGCGAATCGTACGACATCTTGCTCACTTCGATGATTTCTTCCTTCTCAAAATGGAAAAGTAAGGGAAGGGAGAGATGAAGAGGAGGAAAACAAAAAAGAAAAAGAAGCAAGGGGGTCTCTTCGATTCGATTCTTTCTCTCGAGCCGCCGCCCACTCTGCTTCTGCCGAGACATTTTACAGCGAGAAGCGACAGAGTGTGGTGATCGGTGGAGACGCAGACGTCGTGCCGATCACCGAGGAGCAGAAGCACGAGAGGGCACATGTTGAAATTGTAAAAGGCGGCAGAAAATAACAACAGACGGAGAAAGAAGAAAACGAGAAAAGAGAGAGAGAGAGAGAGAGAGAGAGAGAGAGAGAGAGAGAGAGAGAGAGAGAGAGAGAGAGAGAGAGAGAGAGAGAGAGAGAGAGAGAGACACGAAGACGTTACGACGAAGAGTCCTCCCCCTTTTCCAACCAAAAGAACGGTGACTCACGGGAAGAATGTCACTCGGATCGAGCTTCTGAATCATCGGCGGCAACGGCGGACTCTCCGACGACGTCTTCTCCTCCTCCTCCTCGTTCGCCACGTCATCGACGACCGCTTCCGGCTGCATCAGGACGACCGTCCTCTCCGGATCAAGAGTCACAATGGAGACGTTGTCGCCTGCAGAGCACGTCTTCAGGTCATTCCGACCGAAAAGTGTCCTTTTCCTACCGTCCGTCATGCCTCAGCCAAATGTGTGCGCGAAAAAGACAAACTCCCGGTCGTCGCGGCGGCGGCGGCGGCTCCTTTGTCCGTGTTTTGTCGTTGTTTGCCCGCCGACTTCTTCTGCTTCTGCTTCTTATTTTTTGTTTTGTTTCGTTTTCGTTCGCTTCAAAAAGAGATTGTAATTAAGAAAAAGGAAGGGAAAAGAGAGAGAGAGTCAAGTGGGAAAAAGTGGAAAAATGAGGGAGCAACTGGATTCGTCGACTGTTTACTTGACAGTTCTGAGAGAAGGAAGGCCTTGTGTGGACTGGAAAAGTGTGAGAAAAGAGAAGAACTGGAAAAGGGAAGACTGCCCGTTGCCCATCTCTCGATAAATTGACCGGAATGAGCCGACGAATGCTCATTTCTTTCCGAGACAACGGCTCCGCCCATGTCCTTTCCTCTTTCACAAACAAGCGTTCTTCTTCGCCTTTTTACCGAAATACGATAGGCGGCCGAACAAGAAACACAATAGGATTTGAGCACATTAAGGAGCATCCCCCTCGACACCCGAAATCGGAGAAACGGAACATCGCCGACTGAATCGCCCCCGGGCCGGCGCGGAAAAAGTTACTCGCGGAAACCTGTTTGAACATGTAAAAAGAGTTAATAAAAAGAGTGCTTTATTGGAGTGTGGTCGGTTCAATTCCCCGTTTTTTTCAGGTCTGCATCGCCTCGTCGACGGGCTTTCCCTTATGCAGACTCGCGATCCGCTGCCTCAATTGGTCAGCCAGAAAGCTCATCTCCATCGAGCTCTGACGGATTTGCTCCTTGCGTTTCTCGAGAGTTTCCATTTGCTTTTTCAGCTTCTTCATGTCGGATTCGTTCGACTGTTTCCACGTGGAAAGGTCGTTGGCAATGTGATCCGACTGTTTGATCGCCTGTTGCTGGCGCTGAAACTTCCGGAATGTGACGATTGAATTCCGAACTCCTGAACGCGTACGACGTAGTTCTCACGACGGATTTTCTCCATTATATGGCACACATCAATGCACGTCCGCAGCTCGTTCGTGTCCTCCTGGGCCGCTGACTCGGCCCAAACGAACGGTGATCCCCATTTCTGTCGCGGCTGGGCGACATTTCCGGTGTTCATGGCGGGAATGATATTTTCGGATCGATATACCGTTTTCCCTTTTATCTTATTATAATGCCACGTGCAAATTCGTCAAAGTTCTCTTTTTCTCGACGGTGTTTGCTCTTCTCTTTCGAGTTTTGCACTTCGCGCCGTTGGCCCAGGAAAGCGCGCGGCAGTTGCAATTTAGACTCCACCCCCCCTCGTATTTTTCTGCGCCCAAAGCAAACTTTTCCGCGTCGTCAATTCCTGTTTTTCTCGGCGATTCCGCGTCGTTCCTCGCGGTATTCCGCTTACAATTTGATCAGCTTTCTGTTTTGCACCCGTTTCGCACCCGATCTTCTCTATTCCATGTTGCGAAATCGCCCACAATCTCGCTTTTTTCTCCAGCATGCTTTACAAAGTTCCTACCTGAGTGTTCAGTTTTTTCAGATTTGTAGTCTCTTTGGGTCAACATGAAGCATCTTACTGCCTCGGAGGTAATTTCAATCATAAAAAAAGACATTCACCGTTATTCCCCTTCGTTTTTCAGGTTCGCTCCACTTTCATCAACTTTTTCCGCGAGAAGAAGGAACACACGTACGTCCACTCATCGTCTGTGATTCCTCATGACGATCCAACTCTTCTTTTCGCCAATGCCGGCATGAATCAGGTATCTTCAGCCCTAATTTCATAAAAATTGTTCTTGGTTCCAGTTCAAACCGCTTTTTCTCGGAATCGCTGACCCGAACAGTGATCTGGCGAAGCTGAAACGCGCTGTGAACACTCAAAAGTGCATCCGTGCCGGAGGAAAGCACAACGATCTTGATGATGTCGGAAAGGACGTCTACCATCACACGTACTTCGAGATGCTCGGAAACTGGTCGTTCGGCGACTATTTCAAGAAGGAGATTATCACCTGGGCTTGGGAGCTTCTCACTCAGGTCTACGGGATCCCCGCCGAACGGCTCTATGTGTCGGTTTTCGGAGGAGACGAGGCGAACGGAGTACCTGCTGATTCCGAAGCTCGAGATATCTGGAGGTCCGTCGGAGTGCCAGATGAGCGTATTCTGAACTTTGGAATGAAGGACAACTTCTGGGAGATGGGAGATGTTGGACCGTGTGGACCGTGCTCCGAGATTCATTACGATCGCATTGGAGGACGCGACGCCTCTCACCTCGTCAACGCTGACGATCCGATGGTTGTCGAGATCTGGAATCTCGTGTTCATCCAGTTCAACCGTGAAGAGGGAGGAGCTCTCAAGTCGCTTCCAGCCAAGCACATCGATTGTGGTCTCGGACTGGAGCGTCTTATCGCTGTGATGCAGGACAAGACGAGTAACTACGATACGGACATTTTCCAACCTATCTTCGAGGCTATTCACGCAGGAAGCGGCATCCGTGCTTACACGGGACTCATCGGAGACGAAGACAAGGACGGCGTCGACATGGCCTACCGAGTCGTCGCTGATCACATCAGAACTCTCACGATCGCTCTTTCCGACGGAGGACGACCTGACAACGCCGGAAGAGGATACGTGCTCCGCCGTATTCTTCGCCGTGGAGTCCGATATGCCACTGAAAAGCTGAATGCCCAGCCTGGATTCTTTGCTTCTCTTGTCCCTGTCGTCATCTCGATCCTCGGGGAAACATTCCCGGAACTGAGCAGAGATCCAGAGACAGTTATGGATATCATCAATGACGAGGAGAAACAGTTCTTGAAGACTCTGTCTCGTGGACGAGTTCTCTTCCAACGCGCCGTAGCCTCACTTCCAGAAGGCACGAAGACATTCCCGGGAGATGTCGCCTGGAGACTCTACGATACCTATGGATTCCCAGCTGATTTGACTCAGCTGATGGCCGAGGAGAAGGGACTGTCCGTTGACAACTCTGCTTTCGAGGATGCTCGAAAGAAGGCTGTCGAAATCTCATCCGCCGGGGCCGGAAAGTTCCGTGACACTCTGGATCTCGATGTTCATGCACTCGCCGAACTGCAACAAAAGGGAGTCCCGACGACAGATGATTCTCCGAAGTACGCCTACTCGTTCACTGGAGAGGGTGCTAATGCAGTCTACAAGTTCGAGCCGTGCGTCGGAAAAGTTCTCGCTATCCGTCGCGATGGAAAGTTTGTGGACCAGCTTGTCGCTGGCGAAGAAGGCGCTATTCTTCTCGACCGCACCAACTTCTACGCCGAACAGGGAGGTCAGATCTACGACGTCGGAGTCTTGACGAAAGTGGATGAGGAGTCGAACGAATTCAATGTGAACAACTGCCAAGTTCGCGGAGGATACATTGTGCTCGTCGGGTCCGCCGAAGGAACCTTCTCCGTTGGAGATCAAGTCAATCAGCGATTCGACGAGGATCGCAAGCAGTTGATCATGAAAAATCACACTGGAACCCACGTTCTGAACTACGCTCTCCGCAAGGTTCTCTCCGATTCCGACCAGAAGGGATCGCTTGTCGCTCCGGATCGCATGCGATTCGATTTTACGAACAAGGCCGCTATGACTGTGAAGCAGGTGAAAGAAGCCGAGCAGTACGCGCAGGAGCTCGTAAACACCGCCGGACAGGTCTACGCTAAAAACTCGCCGCTCGGAGACGCCAAGAAGATCAAGGGCCTGCGTGCCATGTTCGACGAGACTTACCCGGATCCAGTTCGCGTTGTCGCCGTCGGAACACCAGTCGAGCAGTTGCTCCAGAATCCGGACGCTGAGGAGGGACAAAACACGACTGTCGAGTTTTGCGGAGGAACTCACCTTCAGAATGTCTCGCATATCGGGAAGATTGTGATCTCTTCCGAAGAGGCCATCGCTAAGGGAATTCGAAGAATCGTCGCTTTGACCGGACCTGAAGCCGAGAGAGCTATTGCCAGAGCTGATCGTCTGGAAGCTCGTCTTGCTGAAGAGTCGAAGGCCGTGCAGAATAAGGAATTAGTGGCTAACAAGGAGAAGTTCAAGGCTCTCCAAAAGAAGATTCAGGAAATCGTCGACGAGGCTAACGGAGCTCAGCTTCCGTACTGGCGGAAGGACGCTATCCGGGAGACCGCCAAAGGACTTCAGAAGACGTTGGACGGATACGCCAAGGCCGAGCAAGCCGCTGTCGCCGAGAAAATCCTCGGAGAAGCCAAGGAGCTCGCTGCTGTAGCCGAGCAGCCAACAGTGCTCGTCCACGTGTTTTCGTCGAACGCCAACAGCAAAGCCATTGACAACGCTTTGAAGCTGCTCAAAGACACAAAGGCAGTGATGGCGTTCTCGGTTAACGAAGACTCCGGAAAGGTGCTCTGCATGGCAAAGGTAGACAAGGTGAGCTGAATAGATCAGGAAGAAACACGGAACAGTTTTCAATTTCAGACTCTTGTTAGTGGTGGACTGAAGGCTAACGAATGGGTAAATCAAGTGTGCACTGTGCTCGGCGGAAAAGGAGGAGGCAAAGATGCGAATGCTCAGCTCACAGGAGAGAATGTTGATCAACTCGACGCCGCCGTCGAACTCGCCCGCAAATTCGCCCTTGCTTCTATCAACTAGTCTACCCATACGATTTTTATAAATTCCCAGAGTTCTTATTCTCCTTTCGCCTCTATTTATTGTTGTCTGTTGCATTCTAGCTTCATTGCTCTCACTCCGTCATTTTCGGTTTCTTTTTGTTGGTGTGTGTCTTCTTTTCGATTATCTTTATCCCCCAGTAAATAGAGGAATCCTGAGCATTTTTTTGTTTCGACTCGGGGAAACTTTCAACGAAAACAACAATTTTGAGTGGGTTGGTCGGGCCCTGGCAGCAGCTGTTTGCTGCCTGCTGATCACCGCCTCGACACCTCTTCTCGCCCGTTTTCCAACCAGTTTCGAAACGTCTCGAAGCAGGACCGAACTGCCACGTCATTACACAAAACGAGCGGACTGCTCTCATTTGTGGGCTCACGGAGCACATTACACAGCGAGAATTGCTCGAACTGAAAGAAAAGAGCGAAGATGGGATCCAGATGGCTTCTGAATACGAATGCTCTTTTGAATGGGCTGTACGAACACACTTGCAGATGTTTCCAGGTAGATGCAAATGTGCTCCAGCGAATGAAGCAAGTTTAAAGCCACGTGTCTCAATGGAACGCATTTGAGCTAGGTTTCCCGAAATGACGAAATATCGAGAATGAGTTGAGATTATCAAGTGATGTTTTTTGTCCTCGACAGTCGAATTTCATTGAATCGCGCGGTTTCTCGTTCCTGAAAGAACAGGGCTGCAATGTGCCACGTGGCAGTTCGGAAGAGCCGGTTTCAGTATACCGAAACACTCGCGGAACTCGTAAACGTTTGGGACGTGATGCGATTTCGAAAGGTGTCGTCAGATGACTCATCGGCGTTCGGATCCTTCGAAATCTCGATTCCCCCGCCACCCACTCGTTCAAAACATCACGTCACCGCCCGTTTCTTCCTCTTCTTTCTCCGCCAAAAGTCTCCCCCGCATCCGTGATCCCTCGCTGTCGAGGAGCCCGCGGAGCGAGCGATTCTATCGACCAGTTGGCTCAGAAAAGAGGGCGGAGCCTGAGCATCTGATAAAAGCGACGGACTCGGCGGGAGAAGCTCATTGTCTCCGACTCGACGGAAACAACCTTCTCACTCTCTCTCTTCAATCGCCATGGCCAACCGCACCACTGCTGGAGGAATCGGATTCGCCGTCCGTCAGAAGGTGAGCATTCTGAAAGTGACGACTGTCAGACCTGTTGTTTTGCAGCAAGACTCCAAGTTCATCAAGGAGGAGGGAACCCTTCTGCTCGAGTGGATCAAGAAGGCCTCCGGAGAGAACATCTCGACCTCCGGAGAACGCGACAACTTCCACAATCTCCTCAAGGACGGAACTCTTCTTTGCAAGTAAGACAGCGCCCCTGAGAGACGTTCTCTCGCAACGACCCGATTCAGGCTCGCCAACGGTCTCGAGCCAGGATCCGTGAAGAAGATCCAGAAGCCGATCTCGACGTTCGCCTGCATGGAGAACATCAACGCGTTCGTCGAGTTCGCCAAGAAGCAGGGAGTGCCCAACGAGGAGACGTTCCAGTCCGTCGAGCTCGTCGAAGGACGCGATCTCTTCTCCGTCTGCGTCACTCTTCTCTCGCTCGGCAGAGTTGTAAGTGCTCTTCCGACTCTCCGTCCTCCCCACCAACGTCTTCATTTTCAGCTCCAAAAGGCCGGAAAGCCGAACCCGTTCGCCTAAGCCTCCGCTCTTCAACTCCAACCGATTTTCAAATTCCCTCTCCTTGTCCGGCCAAGCCTTCTTTTCTTCTTGCTTTTCGCTCTATTATCTTCTCATATCCTAATAATATTGTCTGTCGGATGTTGTGAATAAACGCACAAACCTGGCCTTCACTCCGCGTTGTTTGGTCCGCTCTCTCTCTCGGCAAAGTTCTCTTGCGCCTGCCGCGGGACGAGAGAAACGGCAGCTGTTCTCGCGCGGTGTAAAAGCTGTATGCGTCTCTCGATCGTCGCACGCTATTCTCTTCTCTCTCGTCTCTCGATCAGCTCCCACGACTCAAAAACATTAATTTGGGGGCGAATGGCACACTCGACTCGCCGTAGGAAACGAAGGAAAGAGTTGGCAGGAGCAGATGGATGGGTGGAGGAGTCTTCTGCAGAAGAGATATCAAGAAGAGCTCGGCGAGCAAAAGAGCAACGAGGAAGAGGCGACGAAGGTTGCTAAAGATCAAACAGGTCTCGAAACAACCAATTAGCGTTTCGGCGGCATCTCTTCTGTAGCTCAGCTGACGTCATCAGATTCCTGATTCTAGAATTCAACTATCTTCTTTTTTTGCGTGGGAGGGGTCGATCGAGTCGCATTGATCAGTGCTCCGCGAGCACTCTTCTCACGAGACTCCAAAAAGTTCGGAGACACAAGGGAAGAGTTTCCAGTTTCTGAGGACGCCATTCAGGTTCTCACGTACTTTCACAAAACCGATTCGAACTAACCGTAATCGACGTGGCCTCAAGATAAAAATCAGTGACGTCACACTTGCCACGTGGCGCCAAAGTTCATAAAAAACGCCTTGATTGTGGGGGGAGTCATTCCGGGAGTACCGCTCATATCAATCGAAGTTTGAAAGTGCAAGTTTTTCCTTGCGCGAGACAACAAACGACTATGTGTTTTTCGAAGAAGTGAGTGCCCTCTGAACCGTTTTCTTCTCCGAACGACATCTTTCGGAAACCTTGGCAGAAACAAGAAGGACACCCTTGTCACCGACAACACGAAGCGTGCGCAGAAGAGTCACCAAGGCGAGAGTGTCGAGAGTTCGAAGGACGTCTCGAAAGCGTCGAACAAGAACGTGTCGGATCCGCCGGCCGCCGACAAGGCCGCCGCCGCCGCCAAGAACGCCATTCCGAACAAGGCGATGGTGGTGGTGAAGCCGTGGGTTCTCCGGACTCTAGATCTAGGCGTGGGGCCTTTGGCAGAAGAGTTCCGCACTCTGGCTAAGTGGACTCCGGAGGGTATGACCACCGAAGCGTTCGCTGCGAACAAGGACAAGAACAGGTACAGTAACCCACTGCCGTCCTCCTCAAGGGGACCATTTCAGATACCAGGACGTGCCGTGCCAAGACAAGGGGCGCATCGTCGTCAAGTTCCCGGGACTCGCGTCCGACTACATACACGCCAACTACCTCGGCACTGCTCACAATCCGAAGCGCTTCATCTGCGCCCAGGGACCTCTCGAAAACACGCTCGTCTCGTTCTGGGCGATGGCCATTCAGGAGAAGGTCGAGTGCATCATCATGTTGTGCAACTGCATCGAGCAGATGAAGATCAAGTGCCATCAGTACTGGCCCATCGAGAAGGATCAGAAGCTCAGCTTCGGCGAAGCTCCCAACCAGATCCACGTGACCAACATGGGCGCCAAGAAGATGAGTCCCGACGAGCCGACGATCAACGTGACGACTCTGAAGATCGAATGGCCCGAGGGAAACCGTTCGGTTCAGCATCTGCAGTGGGAGAACTGGCCGGATCGCGGTGTCCCGACCACCAACTTGACGGCCATCGTGAGTCTTTCGCTCATTTCAGAGTTACCGTCTTCGTCTTCAGAACTTGCTCTCCGCGACCCGCGGCAACCAGAATCCGATTCTCGTGCACTGCTCGGCCGGAATCGGACGCACTGGAACCATCGTCGCGATCGCCTACGTGCAGGACAAGATGATGGCCGGCGAGAACTGCATGGCGATGAACGAGCTGCTCAAGGAGCTCCGTTCACAGCGTCCGTGGTCGATTCAGAACGAGCTGCAGTACTTGTACCTGCACCGCGTGCTCCTCTCCTACTTCCTGGAGCGGCACAAGGAGCAGTATGGCGAGCTACTCGTCGGCGAATACGTCGCCAAGTACCAGAAGTGGGGCGAGGATTACCAGGCGATCACCAACACCAAGTGATCCACGCACACTCACTCGAATGAGAGCAACAAGGACGAGAACGATTTGAATCTGCCATTTTCCTTTTTGTAGGGCGCCCTTTTGTATTACAATAAACGGTTTGTACCACTTGTTGCGTTGAGCAAAGAAACAGCGGGAGGCGATGACGTCGGAGAACAGTCCTTGAGAAACCGCTAGCGGAGAGAGAGAGAGAGAGAGAGAGAGAGAGAGAGAGAGAGAGAGAGAGAGAGAGAGAGAGAGAGAGAGAGAGAGAGAGGTCTCCTCTTTTGATGTGTCCCGAGAGAACTCACGCGCAACACGGCTCTTTGGCGGCTGCCCCCGATTCTATCTGAAATGAGGGGATTATCTCTCTCTCTCTCTCTCTCTCTCTCTCTCTCTCTCTCTCTCTCTCTCTCTCTCTCTCTTTCTTTCTCTCTCTTTTTCTCTCTCTCTTTCTCGGTCTCTTTCTTTCTCCTTTCTCTATTAAACAGATTCCCATAGCGAATACATTTCGAAATGTCTCGCTGCTTGCTATTCGCATTCGCATATTATGAAAGTTTGAACACACGCAACAACAACACAAGACCGGGTAGAGAATCGAGAAAGAAGAGAGAGAGAGAGAGAGAGAGAGAGAGAGAGAGAGAGAGAGTGAAAGAGAGAGAGAGAGAGAGAGAGAGAGAGAGAGAGAGAGAGAGAGAGAGAGAGAGAGAGAGAGAGAGAGAGAGAGAGAGAGAGAGAGAGAGAGAGAGAGAGAGAGAGAGAGAGAGAGAGAGAGAGAGAGCCACTGTCCGATCGCCCTCCTCCTCTTTCGCCACCGCCTCGCCGGCCGCCCCTCGTTTTCTCATCGACCGCCCCTCGCTCGCTCGCTTCTTCTCGCCCTTTTCCAGTCGTGTATTTCGGCCAAACGGGCGGCCCGTATCGACTCTCGCTCACCGTCGATTTCGTCCTTTTATCAGTTGTTCCTGTGCGTGTTCTCGCTCTCTCCGTTTCTCGCCACTCATGCAAAACCAATCATTACGAAACGTCCTTTCTACGATCTACTGCTGCCACGTCTCAAAGACCTTGGGGGGTTTTTATGATTGTAGTTCAGTCGTAAAGTGTTGCAGACCGCCCGTCGTGCTGTGCCACGTCATAAACGAGCCTTCTGGGCGAGCAGACAGTGTCCCGTGACCTTCTGTCTCGCAAAAGCAGCCCTCTTGATTCCCGCCGACCCCTCGAGAAGACCGCTCTTACCTATTCATCATATTTGTCAGCAGCTCGTCTTCCCCTCTCTCACCCACTCCATATTCGAAGCAACACACTAATTATCGGTGGCTGCCCACATACTCGCTGTCTCTCTCTCTCTCCTCCTCTCACCTTTTCCCGTCTCTCGTCGTTAGGAGACGAGCGCACCTTCTGCCCCACCCGTTATCTTGCCCCTCCATTTCGCCCCTTCTGCCATTGGTTGGTCGGTATCTAATCCCGCGACGACTGCTGACCTACCTGGGACACTCTGTCTGCGTCTCCTCGCCTCGCCCATTGTCTCGTCGACGCACACCGTCGTTCAGCAGCAGGAGACGACGTCGCAGTGCAAATAGACGCGCCACGGCAGAGGCGGGGCGAGGCGACCCACCAGTGTCTCTCTCTCTCTCGCGTGCAGCATACAGTCCTCCTTCGCTCTTGCATCATCATCATTTGCATTCCCATTCGCCTCCCCGTCGTCCGTCTTTTCCCTTCCTCTCGCTCGCTCGCTCTCATGTCTTCTTCCCGGTTCTTCGACGCTGATTCTCCGTCTTGCAGGGTTCTTGTCCGAAAGCACCCAAATGGCTTCTCGTCTCCGGATTGATCCGCTCGTTTCCCACTATCCCCACGACACCGCCGCGAAGTTCACCGAGGTGGGCGTCTGGAAGATCGAGAAAGACTGCGCTGTCGGCAGTCAGTATCGCGAGAGACTGGCCGGCGAAGGCGTCACCTCCTCCTCTTCCTCCGCCTTCTTCAACATTCGCAACACTCCGCAGCCGCCGTCCTGGGCCGACGTCGGAAGAGAAGTGCCTCATCCGAGCGTCCGACCGAAGCCGCAGACTGTGTCGCAGCAGTGGAATCTGAACGCGCAGCCGTGGAAACAGCCCGAGTCGTGGAGCATCTATCAGGAGCAGCCGGTTCAAGAGCATGCGTCGCAGCCGGAGCAGCAAGACATGTTCTCGAACATTGGATTTTGGGCCAGCGAGGAGCGTCCGTCGAACAACCACAAGAACCATCGCAAGGAGCAGTGGGAGCGTCGTCCGTCGCCGCCGCAGAACTTCAACCAGCCGCCGCAGCCGACCGAGGACGTCTTCAGCAACGTCACGATGTGGGACGACAGCGAGCTCCTGAAGCTGCAGAAGCAACAAAAGCAACAGCAGCCGAAGCCGCAACCGCAGAAGAAGATCGAGCCGATGACGATCGATCTGTTCGCTCCGACGCCGCCGCCGACGTTCCCGGCTCTTCCGATTTCGGGACGCGCTTCAGTCGAATCGACGTCTTCCACTTCGTATCTGTCTTCCGAGATTCCGGAGGAGACGAACGCGTGGAAGTCGCTGGAAATGATGCTCAACCAGAAGCCGAGCCGCTCGCCGTCGATCACCACCGACGGAACGAAGAGCCCGCCAGTCGGACACTGGCTCTCAAACTTGCAATAACTCTCTCTCTCTTTCGATCTCTCGATACCATCAGCCGTTCTTCTCAAGGTAACTCCTCTTGCGCAATCAGCGCGCGGGGTCACTCCTCAACCGATTCATCCGAGTCCTGTCTCCCATTACATGTACTTCTTCCTCTTCTTCTTCTTGTTAGTCTCTCTGGAGTAGCCCTTTCATCTCGTAATCTCGATTCTGATTCTCTTTTTCCCCCCACCAACCATCAATGCATTCTGGTCTTCTTTCCATTTCTTCTCTCTCCCTCTCTTCCCGATCTGTGACGTAATAATCAAATTATGGGTGACGACATTATAATGTGTACAGAAAAGGGGCGATGCCGGGGTTACGGTATCCGTCAATACTGTCCTCTTTGCCATCCTGTTCGCCGTTGAATCCTCTGGTGGAAACGCGCTCCAAGATAACATCTTCACCGCATTCATGGCCCCTTTTCTCTTTTTTTTAGCCTGTGAACATACCGACAAAAAAATCCAAAAAAAACCTCTAAAAAAATCGCCTGTGACATTTGAATATCGATTGTTTTTGCTCATTCCCGTCTCGAAACCACCTCATTCCTCTTTTTTAATCTAATCATAAAAACGCCTAACTACCGGGTGCTTCACTTTTAATTTCCTCTCCTTTTCTGCCCTCCCAGTTCAATTCTCGCTTTTTCTCCCGATCTTTTCGTGTAAATTGTTTTCTGTCTCCGACTTCTGGTGGCCTAGTTTTCCGACGGTCCTGGCGCTGGTCCATCACGAGCAGCTAGTCCCTACCGTCTCCTCGGTCCTCCTTCCTCCCACCTACTCTTGCGAGAGAGCACGTGAGAGATGGAGACGCAGCGTCGGTCAGGGACTCGTTCCGAGTGAAAGGGCGAGCGATGGCCGCGTGTCGAATTCTAGTCCCTCCCACTGCCAAGTCCGGAACACACTACCCCCAAATGATAAGTCTGTCCGCTCTACGGTTGTCTCTGCTCGCTTTCCCAAAGTGTCCCAAGTGAATCGGTCTCTCCCCACCTCTCTCACCTCCTCTCCCTCTCTCTTGTCTTCTCCCTCCATCATCATCACTGCTTTACGTGTCCTCTCCTCACGTCTCCTCTTTCTTTTCTCTCTCTCGGCCACCCCCCTCTTTCTTTCTCTGTTTTCTATGTGATATTGAAATGATTGATCGGGAACACCAAAAAGAAATAAAAGTTTACTGTTGATTGGCACTGTCGAAAAGCACACAAATACACGGCGACGGATCGCTGCGGACCCGTTGATTGTAGGAGAAGACGCGGAAAGAGTAGCTGCTCCGCGCGAAGTTTCGCAGCGAGACGTGCGTCTTCTCGATGTTCGTCGACGCGATTTGCCACGATTCGGAAGGCGCGGCGTCTGGAAGTTCAGCTGTATCCAGAGTTCAAAGAGAGAACGAACCGAACGCTCTGTACTCGATGCAATACTTGAGGCCGGCCTCCTGTTTCCATTTCAGACGAACCTCGTGGTCTCCGGTCACTTTGACGGTGAAATCTGTGGGCGGATCTGGAAGCAAGAAGACGTCAGACTCCGGAAGACGTCTTCAGAATACCTGGAGTCGTGATGACGCTGAGAAAGGCTACTGTGGAGGTGACGCCGAACGAGTTCCTCGCGATCACCGAGTAAGCGCCCGCGTCGCACTTTTGAACGTTTCTGATCAGCAGCCGGCTGTTCATCTTGTTCGACTGAAACTGTTCTCCGATCTTCCGAATCTTCCGATCTTCCGATCGCCCCCACCTGTATCCGCGCTCTTTTCGAGTCGACCGCCGGACCGTGCCAGATCACTGTGAAGTCGGTGTCTGAAACGGGATCTTTCTCGCCGAGAGCTTCTTCCGATTCGCCTTACGCGACGATATCACCGGACTCATTTCGACGTCGTTGCCGGCGACCACCTCCAAGTCCTTCAACTCTTCCACCACCACCGGCCGATCGCACGTTGACAGTTCCAGAATCACGTCGAAATTCTCGCCGCCCGCTGAAGACGTGGCGACGTCGAACGCGCTGGGAATCTTGCCGAACGACGCGATATCGGTCTCGTCGATGCGCTGATGCCATTCGCGACGATATCTGATGAGATCGTAATCAAGAGATGTCACCAATGGCGGGACGGATTACTGTATCTGCTCGGCGAAGTTATCCCCGGGAATGTCGGACATTGTCAGCATGTAGTTCGGACACTTTCCCACCGTCCCGTCCGCTTTTTCGACGTTCGCGTAGCCGTTCTTCACCTCATAAACGAGAACCTGAACATGAGCCCTGTGCGATGCGTCCTCGGATTCCTTCGGAATCTACCTTCTCATCGGCGTCGAGGTCCACCTGCTCCTCGGTGATCTTGCGGAAGTTGCCGGCGGCCGCCGCTTCCAACTGCAACATCAGCACATGTTCAGAAGACACATTTTCAGATTTCTGTTCCAGAAGGGCCACTCCACTGCACCCTCTTTCACTATATGCCAATTCAATTCGCCACTTCAAGCAAAAGAAATTTATTCCAAAATTACACAAAACATACTGCGTGTGTGTGTGTGTTGATGAGAAAAAAGAGAAGAAAAAGGAAAAACGAACCAAAAATGATGAGAAATTAGAAAGAAAAATATTATGGACAGGCGAAGAGAATCAGAGAAATGCGCGCGCAATCGTGAAGAAATAGCGAAGGTTTGAATGAAAAATCAGGCGGGGAAACGGAGAGGAAGGTGAAGAAGAAGCCTCGGAAACGAGTGGGGAACGAGTTGTCAGATATAATTTGCATATACATCACTGGGCTCGAGAAAGGGAGAATGGGTCCGAACGGTAGTTGGAAGGGAGTCGTGGGGGAAGAAGGATGTACAGAAGGGGGGACCTAGGGAGTTAGCGGATGAGGAGGAGGAGGAGGAGAAGATGGGAACCCGTAGAAGGACAGACATAAAAGAATCAAGAAACGACAGAGAGAGAGAGAGAAGAATCTATAAAGAGAGAGAGAGAGAACACCTGCAGAAAAGCTCGGAGACAAGGAGAGAATGACTAGGACAAGGGACTTCACACGAGAAGAAAAGAGAGATAGAGGGCGGGGGAAGGATCTCTCTATGAGAGAGACGACGAAGGAGGAAGAACGGCAGAGAGAACGGTGGTTAGGGTTAGTCGAAAGGAAACGACGACGAGAGCACACTCATTTCGAATTTCCAACCGGAGGCGGAGACGTCGGCGACTTGGCCGGCTTCTTTCCGAACGAGAACAGCGACGTCTTCGATTTGCTCTCCTTCTTCGGCGACTCGGCCGGCTTTTTCGCTGTCGCTGCCGCCGATTTCGCCGCCGTCGTTGATGGTCCGGCCTTTGGGAGGCCGCTTGACGAGCCGCCCATGTTCATGCTGCCGAGACCGCTCGACAAATCGTCACCTCCGCCCATGTACCGTTTCGGGTCGACGAGCGCGGCGAGGAACCGTTTCTGCTGGTCGAGCAGGTCTCCGAACCGCCGGTGCCACTCGTCCTTCTCGTCCTGCGTCTGACAGTTCGCGATGAAGCTCGTTTGTTGCGTCGCGTCGGAGCTCTTGATCACAAATCGGAGTGGATCGTCCGGCTGATGCGCCTCGTAGACCATCTTGTTCGTCTAAAACAGTCGGAAAGTTAACATCGAGAACACAGCTTGGATCGTCAGACTCACCATAATTTGATTCTTGAAGATGTACGTCGGATTCGCGAACTCCTTCTTCGGCGGAATGTGATCCGCAATGATGGCCGACTGTTCGAACAGGAAAATGCGCCGATCTTTGGGTTTCTGGACGTTTCCGGCCACAGATTCGCTGATTTGAAGCGTTCCTTGATAGAGCAGCTTTCCTTGCGCGTTGAGGTTTCCGTCAAAGTTCTGGAGTCGTCCGACCTGCATCATGTCGTCGCACGCCTTCGGAACCACATGCATCACCTGTGAATAAGTAAGTTTTCAGAATTCTTCAGAAAGTGTCTTACATCTAACGCCTTCTTGAGTGCCAACGGACTGTCCTTGGCTCTCTCGGTGAATTTGAGAATGTCCTTGAGCAGCAGCTGATACTTCATGATTCTTTGCACCGGCTTGATGAGCAAGTCGCACAGAGCCACTTTGTGACCGAGTTTCGCCTTCGTCTCGGCGAAGAATCCTTCAAAGTCGTCCTGCGACACCAGATAATCCGATTTCGGTTTGTTCTGGCAGTACTTGACGTACAGCGCGTGCAGTCGCTTCTCGTACTTGACGAACGCGTGTCCGGCCGCCTCGTAGTTCTCCGTGCATTTTTCGATTTCTTTGAGGAAGTAGGTTTTGTGAAAGTCGAGAATCTGCGCGATGTTGGCAAAAATGATCTTGTCCTTTCCGACGAGATCCGCCGGAAGATCCATCTTTTCGAGATTGCCAATGTATCCTTCGACGACCGACGTCAAGTCTCTCACGTAGTCACGTTCCGTCTCGACGAGCTCCATCAGCACATAGGATCGCTTGAATCGAGCCGTCTCCTCGGGCGTCTTCTCGACTTTCTCCGGTATCGCCACCTCTTCGACGGGCTCCGAGACGGCCGTCGAGTCGTCGTGGTTGTTCATCTCCTTCTCTTCCATGCTGTTGCTGTTGTTGATGGTGGTGATGTTCTGCATCGGCGGCGGAAGGCAATCCTCGTTCTTCTCTTCGTCAACCGCTCCGGATGCAGCTGTCGTCGGAGTTGTGGATGCGCACGGAATCGAGTGACGCTGCGGTGTGGACGAGGCGTTTGCGGTGGACGGTTCGCCTGAGGAAAGCACTCCGAGAGCGGCGGGAGCCGACGATTCAGCCGTCTGAAATGCGAGATGATGGATGGATGAGCCGGATCAGGGGGATCTCACGTGTCCGTTGGCAGTTGGGACCGCAGACGACGAGGTCGACTGTCTGGCTGCCGGGCTGCTGGTGGCGGAGGACGAGGCGCGTTCTTTGCTCGAGTTGGCGAAGATTCGCCTGAAAAACTCATTTTAAGACGAGACGGGAAGAGATGGGAAGGAGTGAATTGTTTGAAGTGAGTGGGAGGGTGCAACGAAAAGTGGTGAAAAAGAAGAAGAAGATGGAGAAGAAGGCGTGGGGGAGAAGAAGAAGAAGAAGAAGACGAAGAAAAAGAAGGAGAGAATAAGGAGCAGCAAATTGGAATGAGCCCTTCGTCTCCATCTTCTTCTTCTTCTTTTCAAAGCCTCCAGCGCTTTTTGAGAAACCCCTCGCCAGTTAGGCCAACTTCTCTTTCTCGCTCTCTTTTTCTCGTTTTCGACGGCTGCAAAACTGAAAGGGAGGGAGTCAACCAGAGGGAGACGATAAACATATGCAAATGTTCCCCCCGAATCGAATCGAAAATCACTTCTCTCTCTCTTAAAGGGGGGGCGAGGGGGGCGTGTGATCATTTATGGCTATTCATTTGCAGCAAGAGAGAGAGAAAGAGGCTTCCCTTTTGTAGTTGGGAGCCCACTTTTGCAGGGGATCAAAGAGATCGGAAGATCAGAGGAAGGGAAAAGAAGAAGAAGTGCTCTTCTTCTCCCATTCCCATTCAATCAAGTGCGTCTTCTGGCCAATTAGGAGAAGCGGATGGGGAAAAAAGAGATAGAGCAGCGGAAGGGACGCCTGTCGCTCTCTTAAATTGGAGAGGGAGAAAAAGAGAGGGACGGGAGAAGATGACGATGAGCAGGGGAAGCAGTCGAGCGGCGCGGCGACGTCGGAAAAGACGAAGAAGAAGAAGAAGCAGAAGAAGAAGAAGAGAGAAACACGATACTACGAATTAGGAATGCAAAAAACCGACGAGGAAGAAGCGAGAGACTGCAGACAGATCGATGCGGAGAAGCGCGCGGAAGGCTGAAGCTGAAGGCACGCCGGCGTGGAGTCTTCAGGCCCGCCGGAGAAGACGTCGTCGCGGTTGTAGAGCGGCAGCGGCGACAAAGTGATGAGACGCAGGGAGCCGAAAGCTCTTCAGATAAATATACATATATGGTAGCCCTTCATGGGCTCCTCTCTCTCTCTCTCTTTCTTTCTCGCTTTCTCTCTTTCTCTGCCTCTTCTCGCCCCGCATCATTCACAGCCACCCCATCGACGCCGACGACGAAGCGACGAAGCTGCCGCAGGGCAACAACTTTGCAGCAGAGAGAGAGAGGCGGCAGACCCTCGAGCTTCTCATTCACCTCTCCCAATGTAGGCGGTTCCCGCCAGGCGAGCGGGGCCACGACAACAAAAACAACACATCCAGAAAATAAAACGAAGAAAGAGAAAGGGGGGAGGGCGAAGAGGAAAAGGAAACTCGCAATCGATTCCACCTTCTTTGTTTTCCGTTCTTCCGAAAGTCCTTGCGAGAACAAAAAGTCGGCACAGTGGAACGACGAACGAAACGATGATTATCATGTGGGTCACGAAGACGTCGGAAACAGAAACAGGAGTGTGTTTTCAAAATAAAAACGAAATGAAAACAGCAAAACAACTTCAAAGTTCAGCCAAGCAGAAGTGAGCTGCGCCGGTCGTCGTCAGCATCGAGTCCGGGAGACAGATTACGTGGGTGGAGGCAATTATTTCTCGAGCGGAGTGTGTGGTTTCTGGAGTCTGACAGTTTCCGGGGCGTGGTGATACGCGTATTCGGATGAAATGAGCAGCGTCTCCGAACTTTCGGTCGGATGCGTGTCCGGCAGTGCGGTAGAGCGCATCTGCGATCTCACGAATCGGTTTCTCAGTGGAGCACTTTTGCGATCTTGTTGAACTTTCTCCACGGATCCTAACTCAAAACCCAAACGAAGCAGCTGAAGAAGAAGAAGAAGAGCCAATTCGTCATTTTTCCTCATCTCTTTTCCTTCTTTTTTCTTCCTTTTCTTCTTCTTTAACTGACGGCGCGGGACCCGCCGAACCAATTTCCTTTCGGGAAAAGAAGAAGAAGAAGAAGAAGAAAAAGGGAGCCTTTTTCTCTTGAAAACGGATGAAAGAGCGAAAAAGGAGGGGGAATAGAGAGGGAGAGCATAAATATTTTATGGTCCATCATTTATGCCCATTTCGATCGACTCTCGTGCAGTGGAGGTCCAACTCACTTCTTATTCGGAAGAAGAGTTGGGGAGAAAACGGGGGGAAACGGGGGAAAACGGGGAAACGGAGGGAAGCGAGTGATTGGAACGGCAACAAAACAAGAAGAAGAAGAAGAAGAAGAAGAAGGAGGAGGAGGAGGACAAGGAGAAGGAGGCGAATCTCGGAGTGGAATCTCGTTTCCTGACACTGACACTAGATGAAACCTGCGCCGCCGCCGCTCTCCGAGATTGCTTCTGCTGCTGCTCGCGCGGCGGAGGCAGACCGGAAATTGGCATCACGATTTGCTGTGCTCTCATATACTAATGAATCCGTCCGGAGCTGCCAATTTTTGGTATCGCGGCTCAAAAGTACACTGAAGAGCTCACGGAAGAGAAAGGGTCACGTCTTCAATAAGCATGGAGAGAGAGAGATGAAGACTGGGACGACGAAGAAGATGAAGAAGGGGAAGAAGCGGATTATAAATGAGCAGCGAACATAAAACTAATGTGAGGATATGAGAAAAGAAGAAGATGAAGAAGAAGAAGAAGACATTCGTCGTTGGTGGTGGTGGTGGTGGTGGTGGGGCTCTTCTATTTTACGACTCTTTTGGGAGGAGAAGGAGCAAAGTGAAGAGAGCCCCCCTTCACTTCATTAAATGCTTCCGAAAAGAGAAAAAACACAGAGACGGCACCACGGGAGTGAAGCCTCGTGAAACGAGTGGAGAGGGTCCCTACCGAGGAAGGAGAAGAAAAGAGAAGAGTTGTGGTGGTGTTGGCGGTGGTGGTGCTCACGAAGAGAAGAAGAGGGAGCTCCAAAGATGGAGCACACACCCTCCCGAAGCTGCTCCTCTCTGCGTTTTCCACGCGAAGACGAAGAAGTGACGAAGAAGAAGAAGCCTTTCTTCTCTCTCTTGAGAGAGAGAGAACGAAAAAAACATTCGGAAGAGGAGAAGAGGAACAGAGTACAAATTGAGCTCGGAACACGAAGGGCATCCTCTTCGGACACATCATTGTGCGATTGTCGGAACGTGTTAGAGTCTCAAAAGACACGAAAATTACACTGACGGGAGTTGGGGAAACGGGGAGGCGTGCTCTTTTCTAGCATCTTCTGATCCGATCGGAATGCTCGCGGCGCGAGCCACGGGCCCGACTGTTTACTGTAGCGTGCGTGGGGTCAGACGGGGAAAACGAATGGAACTCACCGGAACTCTTGTTTGCATCGTGGAATCAGATTTGCACACGGCATTATCGGAAGCTCGGAACAGAAAATACAGATCGAAAAAAGAGTGGGATGTGGGGGGAGAAACCGTGTCGGTTCGCGTTGATTCGATGACGACGATCACGAGAGATCGAATTCGAATCGAGACGCAGGCATCGAAAGAAGTGTCTCACTCGTTTCTTGTTCTTCGTTTCGTCGTTTTTGTTGTGAAGGCGTATTTAGAGAGAGAGAGAGAGGGCGGCGATAAAAACCAGCGAAGAATGTTCTGCCGCCTACTTCTTCTACTCCTCCTTCAGAAGAAGAAGAAGAAGATGGGGAGGACGAGAAGGAGAAGAAGAAGAAAAGTGCGTGGGCACAGATTAATTCGCTCGCGTCTTCTTCTTCTTCTTCTTCTTTTCTATCTCGAAAGAGACGTTTCCGGAGACCGATTGAAACTTTCAAAAGTTTCTTCTTCTTTCTTTTTTTTTCGATGATGATGTCGAGAATGGACAAAAACCACCGAGTGGGGAGGAATGTTTTGATGTTTGACAAAGAAGAAGAGGAGGAGGAGGAGACAGTCGGTGAAATACGACAAATGTTTATAATACAAGAAAGAGGAGGCCTGGAATGGATGGATGGATGGAGAGAGCGAGTCGAAAACATCGGAAGCGAGGCGGAGGGCGACGGGGTTGATTCGATTGTGTGTGTGTGTGTTGTGAGCAAGAAGGGGCACGACGGCCCGGCGTCATAACTCGATTTACAGACGATTTTCAGAGAAAGGATGCCGAGATCCACAGCACAAAGTTCGCGACACTTTCGAGTGGTTCCTACTGTACATCGCTTCGCCGACCACATTCCTCTCATAATTCTATTACAGCATGACAGCTGCTTCTTCTTCTTCTTCTTTCACATTTTGCAAGACAAGAGAGTATGAGTCATCCGAATTATAGTCATCATCAGAAGGAGAAGCAGAAGAGAAAGAAACCAATTCTGGCCGATGACGGCGTCTCTTCTCGATGAATCCGATGGAAACGAAGAGCGGAAGAAGGAAATGAAATGAAGAGTGGAAGCCGAGTTGATTGGGGGGAACAGAAAGGCACAAAAAGTAGTCTCTCCCTCGAGGAATGAAGGAAATGAGTCAGAGAACAAAAAAAACTGTGGCGGTGGGTCTCGAAACGAACCGCGAACCATAAGCCATGACAATAAGAACGGAAGGATTGGGCAGTCGGAAAATGAGAATTAGAAAGGTTCCTGCTTCTGGGGGCATTCAAAACGAAGATGTAACTCGATATCTTCTCAATTGCGTGCTCATTGAGCACTCCTCATTTCGAAAAAGGAAAGAGCACAAAGAAGAAACAAATGTGCTTCATGTGACACTCTGTATCACCGATGCGCAGCCAAAAGATAGTTGGCGGAAGTTCAAAAACGGACCAAGTCGACTTCTTTTCTCGTTTCAAAATCGACGCTCAAAGCGAAAAAAGTGGGGAAAATAAGTAAAAAGGAAGAGGGCGAGAGGGAGAAACGGGAAGCAAAACGAGTGGCGAAAAAGACGAAGAAGGCGAAGAAGGAGAAGAAGGCGAAGAAGAAGAAGAAGAAGAAGGAGAAGACGTTGATTTTGCATGGGCCAGCGGCGCCTCGCACATTTTCGAATCGAATAACGAGGAGGAGAAGAGAATGCCCCCTCGCCTCTTCGTGCCTCCGTTCGTCGTCTTCTTCTTCTTCTTCTTCTCTTCTCGTCATCATTTTTTCAGTTCGGGGAGGGAAAACTTGGAGGCAGAAGAGCGAGAGATGAGGAAAGATTCTATTCTTCGCGGCCGATTTCAAGTGCCACTTCCCCCCTTATGAGGGCATCAAAAATATGAAAACGGAAGAGAGGCGGAGCAGTGCGAGAGAAGAAAAGAGCGTATCGACTCACCGCAACGATTTCCGTTTCGAGACGGCCGATCCGGTCGAGTCGTCGGGTCGATCGGGCACACTTCCAGACTCGGCTGAAAATCAGGAGCGATATTACTCAGGTGTTGCTCAACACTTCATAAACACATCATCTTTTCATGCAAGGTTTTCTGTGAGCCACTCTTGTCGTAATGTTCTTTGCTGCCCCCCCCCCCCCGCGTATTCTCTACCGTGTCCGTTGCCGGTGCCTTTGCCGAGTGTCGTCTTCGCCGGCTGCACAATCGCCACGTCGTGCTGATCGTGACTGTGTCGACTCGTCGACGACGAGAACCAGCGTCGTTTCAACGCGAACGACCATCGCTCCTTCTTGGACGACTTCGTCGGCGTCTGGCCGCCTTCTGGAGGCGAGTCTGTGCTGCTGCCGCCCTCCACAGTCTGAGATCGTCGCATCATCCCCGACTGAACAGAATCGCAATGTGTGTATTCAGAAAAAGAATGGAACGATGGAAGAGAGAGAGGGGGCAAATCGAATAAATCAAACGAGACGAAGAAGAAGAGACTCTTGACCCGGAAATCTCGGTTCGAAATGGAGGAAAAGCGAGAGAAACCAACTGTACGTACATTGAAACCTGTCAATATTGGTTCCATTCTTTGACCTCTCAGAGAATGATCACTTCTCAAGAGGCCGAAAAAACGCGGGAGAAAAAGGAGAAGCTTCTCTTTCAATCAAACAAAATAATTGAATCAGAAGCTTCAGAGGCCAGAATCAGAAAACTACAGTAACCCTGCCATGCTCCTTTTATGTCACTTGTCCAGCTGTTCTCTGAGTCTATCGTCAAGACACACTGACCGAAGTTTCAAGACACAAAAGAACTTCTGGGCAAGTAATACGGTTGTTTTGAAATCGGAAAGTGACGTGGCAGTGGGAAGCGCGTGACGGAGGCGGATGGCTGGATGCTTTGCTCACACTGCTTGCTCACTTCGGTGCTCTGGTGGCGGTGGGTCAACAATAAAAATTCAATTTCAATGAGAAAGGAGAATGGGGGGGGGGTACAGCGAGAGAGGAAACTGCTCAGGGAGGGACGAAAATGGGGGGAAACAATCTTCTGATTTACGACTGGACGACGTAGAAGAAGGACAAGAAGGGGGATGGAGAGAGAGAGAATTCGACGAGGCCAGAATGGGAATGAGGAGCAGCAGAAGAAGAAGAAGAAGAAGCCGGAGAGAATGAGGAAATTGGAATTGAAATGAGGAAAAATGGAGAAAAGTGCGAGAAAACGAAAGAAGAGTGGCGGAAATGAGGTGTCTCGCTGCCATTATTTTCCTGCTGAAATTGTGAAAGAGAGTCCTCCGGGATCCGCTGCTCTAATTAAAGAAAGAAGGGGAAAGGAAGAAAACAGGAAGGACGAGAAAGAGAGAGACATCACACTAATAAGGAGCAGAAACGAAGGGCGGACCGTCTCGAGTGAGAACGATCCTCCGCAAAGATCTTGGTTCAGCAGGGCTCTACTATGAGAGATCAGTTCCACCACTCGTGTGATACCAAGAAATCAAACTCTCTTCACTGTTCTTCGTGGAAAACGTGAAGAAAAAAAAACAGTTGGGTGCTGCTGCCCGCCGGGGGAAAGAAGGCGCGCGGGCGCCTAGAGGCTCATTTTGATGAGCACACACACACACACGCAGGAAACACTCTCGCTCTCTCCGTTTCCTACAATACAGATATGTATATAAATATATACATAACCAACCAAAAAATCACTGGCGCGACTGCGAGAGAAAGAGTGCCCGGATCGAGGAGGATCCCGGCGGCGCAGCGGGACTCCTCGCTGTTTGTCGAGGGATCCGATCGGCGGAATGAGGACGAGACAGCACGCAGATCGGAGAGACGGCAGACAGTCGGAGAGAGAGAGAGAGGGCAAGAGAGGAAGCGTCGCTGTTTTTGGGAGGGAGGGGGGAAACGAATTCACCTTCGGCGGGGGAACACTTTCCGTGAAGTATTCATTTCAGGGGAGAGTCATGTCTATATCAGAAAACAGCGAGAACAGAGTCTCCTCTTCTTGATTACGAGATGGAAGACACTCGAAAATAATTTGTCTCTCACGGGTTGGGAGCAAAAGTGGGCGGGGCCTCGTGATGGAGAGAGACGAGACGAAGCTCCTCGCGAACACAACAATTCCGCAAATATGATCAGAGGAAAACAGAGAGCGAGAAACTCTTCGTGTCTCTTTCTCTCTCTCTCTCTCCATTTCCCGGAGAGCCAATTAATCTAGAAGATGAAGAAGAGGAGAGACAGAAAACTGAAAGAAGAAGAAGACGTTCCGATCTCTTCTGGCGAGAAGCGGCAGAAGGAAGGGCGTGTCCTCTCATGTTTTTGAGAACGGACAGAACCAGAAAACAGAAATGAAGAGGGGAATGAAAGAAGAAGAAGAAGACGTTCGTCCAATTGAGAACAGAGTGTAACAATGAAAAATGATTGAGAACTTTGGACTCTTTGTTGTCACTGAGCGCGACAAACGAGTCATCTTGGCTTCGAACTAGGTGAGCTAGTGATTCAGTTCGAGCTCGCCGACTTTTCGAGTACATATCAACTAGCGGAGCAATGGGCCACTGAAAATTGGATCAACTCAATGGGAACTTACAACTTAAGACTTGAGAGAAAATACAGAAAAGTGATCATTCCGAACTTGAGAGTGTATAAATAAGCGAGCGAACCTTGATCCAAATGAACTTTCTGTTCCGAGAGTTCCGAGTACTACAATCTACGTGGCGTTCATTTGGAAATGAACACGAGAGCAGAGAGAAAGAAAGAAAGAAAGAAAAAGAGGAAGAGAGAGAGAGAGAGGGAGAGAGTTTCTGTTAACTTTCAACCCACCTACTTCATCTCGTTCTCTCGGTTTTCCCGGGAAAATCGAAACCTCCCACAGGGGATCATATCAAATAAACACAGTCGATCAGAACGTCTGCGTCTCCGTCTATCCCACACACTCTCTCTCTCTCTCTCTCTCTCTCTCTCTCTCTCTCTCTCTCTCTCGTTCTCTCTCTCTCTCTTGCTCTCGCACAGGAGCATCGCCAGCCTCTTCCACCTCCTACTTACTATCTTTTATCACTTTTTTCGGTGAAGAGTCTAGGCAAACAAAACGAAACGAAAAGCAGTAGAGAGCGGAAAGTGGCACGAGACGTCTTTTTGATAACTCATCGCGCGGGGTCTCTTCGGTTCTAAACCCCCATTCAGGTAACGCAACTTCCAGAAAATGCAGAAATTCGGATGAGAAACCGAAACATTTCTGCAAAAAAGGCGAGAAAAAGGACAGACTAATGGGCGCATTTGGGACGGAGGGGGGCGGGCCCTTCTTCTTCTTCTTCTCCGGAATTACACGTTTCCGGTAGAAACATTAGGAGAGAGAGAGAGAGAGAGAGAGAGAGAGAGAGAGAGAGAGAGAGAGAGAGAGAGAGAGAGAGAGAGAGAGAGAGAGAGAGAGAAAGAGAGAGAGAGAAAGAGAGAGAAAACGTGAGAAAACGAAGAACGATGCCTGAGGGCTCGGGATAAGCGCAACGACTTCTGGCTGCGAATCCATTCGGAATGCAACCGCGCTCCACCGCTCTTCTCTCTCTCTCATGTTGACGAAAACACACACTAAATAGCCGTGTGAACCGCCGGCGAAAGAAAGAAAGCGTCGTGGCGGAGCGGATCCGCGTCCATAAAACATTCGACCACCACATGTGTGCCAAGAAGATTGTGGGCTCCGAGAGCTTTGCTCCGTACACTATGGGCTTCGAGTTCCGAGGGATTTTCATATTTCAGAGTCGTTTTGCTCTTTTCAGCCATCCTTTTGGTGATGGAGTATAGGTAAACAAGGCTCTTTTATTGTGTGCCGTGGCTCCGCTCTGGACTCTAATTCGGGTTAGTGGACTGGAAGAAGATAGAAAAAGAGATGAATCTTTCGTTTATACACATACATGATGGCAATCGTTTTGTACAAAAACCCGGGAAGGAAACAAAAAGAAAAAAGGGGGAAAGAGAGCAACGTGTTAGAAATGGGTGATGGTGATGGGAGGAATGAGTGATATGAGGGGCTGGGGGGTGTGGAGTGTTAGGAAATGGATGAATTCAGAATTGGGTGGATGGGAATGACGGAAGAAGAGGGGCGACAGCTTCTTGATGGCGAGTCTCCGCAGTACCTTTGGTTCAAAGTACGACTCAACATTGCTGGGGGATTCGCCAAGAAGAAGAAGAAGGAGAAGACAAAATTGGAGCTGGGAGAAGCAGAATCCGAAGGAGGAGGGGCGATTGTTTGCTGACATCTACTGGTCCTGCTTCTTCGTCGTCTTCCAATTGAAAGACGACAAAAATCAAGAGAAAACGCAGGAGATGTAGGGAGAAGGCAATAAGAGGAAGGGGGCAAGAGTGCTCGTCTCATTAGGCCAAGGGGCAGAATGAGAAAAAAGAAGAAGGACCGAAAAGAATAAAAATAGAAGCAAATGAAATGGATAGAGATGCAAGATAATGATAGATAGAAACAGAGACGGTGACGATGATAGGAGCATGCACACATCGAATCAATCACTGCACTGCTCAACACAACCACACACTCCTCACTCGGTGCTCTCTGAATTATTCAAAACTCTGACCGTTGGCTCACAGAAACCTGAGTTTTTTTCTCTTTGCTACATCTTTCCGTTGAAACGACACCAAAAAGCGAGAAAAGGAAAAAAAGTAACTAACGTGGCGCGATGATGGAGACTGGGACGAGCCCGTGCTTCGCCGGCTGCTCGCATAACACCACTTGAACGTAGTCGGCGTAGTCCGTCGCTTGGTCCTCAACGATCTGAAGAAGGTTGATTGGGTTCATTGGAAAGGGAAAGAGAATGTTCGTGGGATTGGCTGTCATTGCCACGAAGGATTCGGGATGGGTCAAAACAAGAGCACACTACTCCTAGACTCTATCCTTCTTGAGCTGATTTTTTAGACGATTGAGAGAAAAATCATTTTGCGCAAATGACAATACAAAATCTCCTGATATTTTGCTTTTGTCCAACAATTATGATATAGTATCATTGGTACTGAATACTGGTAAAGAACAACACGGCAATTGTACTGAACTCGAAAGTTTGAAAGTTCAATCAATCACTGATGATCAGATCTTGGAATTCCCGCGCAACTGGACTATCGGAAACTTTTTCTTCTTAAGTTCATTCGTGTACAGATCTGCTGTTCTAAAAATGATGACGTGGACACCCCCCCCCTTTTTCTAATTGACATCCTTGCCATGGCCCCACCCATATTTTCGAAAATACACCTAACCTCGACGCGATCTCCTTTTTGCACTTTGAGATGTCCAGGCGCCTGTCCATCAAAATCGGCCGTCACTATCCACACTTCGGAAGACTGCTGCAATACAAACAGAATAAAAAAGAGTGAGAGAGTGAGAGAGAGTTCTCTTTTCCCTCGGGGTCATATCAGACCCGTCACTCAGAGGGGTCTCAAAATTCGTGACAACTCGGATGACTCAAGAAATCTTTCGTTTTTCTCGCGAAAGAACCGAATCGGACGACTCGTTCTTTTTTATTTTCCCTCAGATATTAATGAATTCGTTCGGTTTCCCGACTCTCGCGAGAAAACACACGGCTCCCTTTCGTTTCTCACCGCCGAATCATCAAAGTCGACTCCATCAACAGAGAGCTTGTCGGGTTTCGTGCCACCACGAAACGAGCTTGTCAGCCTATTGCGAGCCCGTGTGTACAAACTTCCAGTTCGTGATCGGATCGATCGCCACGATTTGGAATAGGTGAGCATTTCTGGAGTAGACACTTCTGAGAAGACGAAGAAGACGTACTACGGAGCAACGAAGGAAAATGGATGGAAGATGGAAACGCAATGATAGGAAGGAGGGAAAGAAGAAGAAGAAGATGAGCCGAAACAACTGGCGAGTAATTATATTTTTCGGAAATGAAGAATCTCTTCTCCGACGGGCGAAGGATGTGGTCGAAACAAGAGAGAAAGAGAAGGAGAGAGAGAGAGAGAGTCCCTCCAACTGGCTTGATCATATGCATCATCAGATGGCAGCAGAGAGAAATGCGTTTTTTTTCGAATCTTTGCTGCTGTGTTCCCTGATGTATGTGTGCCGAGAGAATTACTCGGAGAAAGAAGAAAGAGTGCCTCGAGCCATTCGAGCTTTCATTTTCAGCGAGTTCTGAAGAGGGAAGGAAAGCGCCCGCTGCTCGTTTCCAAGGCGAAAGGGCACAAAGTCAGCCGAACTTTGAGATGGAGAGAGACGTCGAAAGGCAGCTTCAGGCTTCAAGATCTAATTTGGCACGCTCCATGCACCTGCTGGTGACCAATGCCGAAAGAAGTTGGAGAGCTGAGGGGAACCGGCGAAAAATGCGGAAAGGAGAAGAAAAAAAACGGAAAAAAAGGTCTATTCAATCAAAAAGTGCTGTCCGTCGTCAATTATATGTCCTCGCCGGTCCCTTCCACATTGAGAAAAAGAAAAAGTGTCGAATAAACGAAGCGTCGACTAGTCATAGCCATTCTCTGTTTGCGCGTGAGATTTCTTTCTTCACACCAGAAAATAAGGTGTGATTCACTGTGATCAGCTGAGCACAGTGATGATCTGTGTCGGAACAAGCAAGAAAATGGAAGGAGGAGGAGGCGAGCCACAGGTGAGAAGAAATGACATCCGATCTGATGAGAGCCAAGAGGAGACACAAAAAACCAACCAACCAATGAAATGGATACCAATGTACTAGGGTAAATATCAAGTGGAGGGGGAGGGATCCCGAGAGAAACTAAATTCGATTGTTTGTCGTGTCGGATGAGGAGGAGACTGCAGAGCCAGCGAGCCGAAGATGATGATGATGATGATGATGAGAATGATGATGATGGGCGGGGCGGCTGAACGAAACGAGAGAGCACCGAACCAATTAGGGACGGGGGACGAAAAAGCAAGAGCAGAAGAGGAAAAAGACAATCGGGTCTGATGAGGGGAAGAAAGAAAAGCTGATGACCTAAACCATGAGGAAAAGCAGCAACATCGGATTAGGAGGGCTCGCGGAGCCGAATAAAAACAGAAAATGGAGGGTAGAGGGAGAGACGGTTTAGTATATAATACGAAGAAAAGGGGGAGAGGAGAATGTTTCCCTCTCTCCCTTTGTCCGTCCTTAATCTGAGCCAATTGGATAGAAAAGGAGAAAGAAAAGCGAGCTGGCCTGCCGAATGTATGCATTGAGCCAATCCGGCAAGGGGCGGAGCCAAGCGACCGCGGCTCCGAGAATTGACAAGTGAGAAGACATGAGCGTCTGGAGAGAACGAGAAATGACCTCCAATATTGAACATATATGGGCGGTAATTTCGAGACGAATAGCATTCGGAGACACGACTAAGAGCGAGAAGCGGAGGGAGGAAGGGAGAGTGCGCCCCCGTCTGGACTCCTCACATTTCAACACAACACAACATCAACATGAAGGCGAAGAAGGGGGAGGAAGATGAAATGAGGAGAGGAAGGAAGGCAACAGAAGGAAGTCGCAGCGACCTCCGAATCCAGAAGAGGTGAGACAGGATTAATTGAGGAGAAGACTGAAAGAGTGATGGATAGCGGCTCTCATGATCGGCAATGATCTTGTGAATAGCAGAGTGCATCCAAGCGCATCAGGAGTATCAAAAGAGACGAAAATAGAACGATTTGTGAGTGTCGGTGGTATGACGTGGCACCAACTGTCATTACCAGTAGCATCATTTAGAATGACGTGGCAGTTCCTGCTGCGATCCAGTGTTTTCAGAGAAAAAAGGTGCCCGCTCTAGGCAGAGTGTCATGATTAATTCATTTCTCTCTTTCCGCCTGCCCCGCGCAGATTACTCTCTCCACATTGTTATTCCAACCTTTGGAGGATGAAGAAGAGAACGTGGAATAAGAGGCTACAGCGAACAAAAAGAGGCGGGCGACCCCCGAAATTGTTTATGATGCCTTTTCGCCTAAAAACAAACAGCGAGTGGAAGGGGACCCGTCTGGAAAGGAACGAAACGAGAAGGAAAAAGAAGAAAGATGTGGGCGGAGTTGTGGCGGCACACAAATCCAATCAACATATCATGTTTTTGCTCGGATCAACCTTAATCAGTATCAACCGACGTGTTTCGGGAGCCGCGCGAGTCCCGGAAATTGATGGAAAACGTCATTCGCCTTCCGTTTTCAGCCAGCTGATTTCTTCTGAATATATCACAACATGCAACTTACCTTGCTCAGGCAGGTGAAAAAAGAGCAACCGTTCGAAACCATTGCGCGGAAATAATAGAAAGATAGAGGAGAAGAAGAAGAAGAAGTGCTAGCGACAGGGAAAAAGTGGCGAGTGCGACGCGATCGTGGGAGCGAACACTCCCGACGAACGATCGAGCAATCGATGATATGGGATTCGAATCACTCGATTCCTCGCATACCAAGGCTGATATCGATTCAGGTCGGTTGGTTTGGTGAAGAAGAAGAAGAAGATGAAGAGCTGCGGGAATCGAAGCGGAGAGAGAATCCGCAATCACGAGGTCGCAGACGACAGCCGTCTTCCCGGACGGGACGAGGAGCCACCGACCGAAGTTTGTTGTGTGTGTGTGTGTGAGAAACGCCGCAGCAGAGGAGTCTCTACGAGGCTTGCGCTTCTTCTTCTTCTTCTTACGCCGAGTGAGTGTGCAAGTGTGCTTGTGATGCAATCATTCAGAGCAGAGGAAAGTGCTTGGGGGATCATTACTCTCCCCATTTTCAGACTCTTCCCGACCCAAACGACCTCATTTACCCATTAAACGAAGGCCACGGAACTGATGACATTGAAAACTATACAGCGTGTAAACGACGAGCTAACGACTTCAACGGCGCCAAGACGAGCTAGTCATTCCACATTACGCCCACTCTACTTATGACGTGGTAGTTGTGTTGTTTTCGTATTGTTTTCTTTTTTGTCCGACGGAAAAATGCAAAAAATGCGTGTGCCGCATTCCAGTCTCGAGAGAAAAAGCGAGAAGGATAGCACCTGTTCACACGGGCCACGACCTACCCGGCAATAAAAAGGAGAAGAGAAATCATCTCTCTTCTTTCTTTTTCATGAATCGCTCACCTCGCTATCACAGCTGTGTGCACTGTATCTGTGATGAAGAAGAGACTCGACATCCTGTGACTGGCGATGACCGTCACCGGCTCCTCCGGAAGACGTTGTCGACGCTCCCGATCGTATTGAGACAGTGCGGGCCGTGGAGAGAGTACCCACTGAGAGAGCCGGCGAGACTCCGAGGCCCAACGGTAGCATTCCACTCGTCAGCTCGCGAATCTTCAGCACCCACTTCACTTTGGTGTTCTCGTTGGCCGCCTTCAGATCTGTCCGGTTGTCGTTCGAGGCAACAGTGCCGACGCGCAGTCCGAACCGACACGAATCTCCCTCGACGTGCTCCACAATTGAAACTTCGCTGAGTGGTAGCGGTTTACCCTTGATGACGTACTTCATCTGCTTCGGATTCATCACATCGACGACTTTTTTCGCAAAGACAATCGAGAGATCAAACAGGAAAACCTGACGTTCCTTTCCTCGAGCTCTGAAGTATGACCTCGGCTCCCAGACGCTCAGAGTGTCCTGCGTGACAAACGGCCCGAGCTCATCCACGTTGCAGTCCTTCAGATCGAGACAGTTGAAATGGATCAAATCGTTGACCTTCCGTGGCACACTGATCACCACTTCGTACGCTTCCTTCAAATCGTCCGCCTTGTCTGTGCAAGCCTTCAGAAGCTGGTCTATGAGCAACTGGTATCTCGTGATCCTTTGAACCGGCTTAATCGAAAGACTCATCACCGAGTCGTGCGGCTCCAGTTTGTTTCGTTCTCGAATACTGTTGAAGAACTCTTTCACGTCGACATTGTCCATCACATGATTGTTCTGCTCCTTATTGACACAATACTCCGTGTAGAGTTCATTGAGCAGATCTATCCAGACTGTGAACGACGCACCAACGGCCTCGGGCTGATTCTCGTACTTCACAAATTCGTTTAGAAGCTTGTTGTTGTGGAATTCAAAGATCTTCTCGACGTTTCCGAAGATCTCAGCTCTGAGATTCTTCATCGGCTTGAGTGCCGGGGGCAGAGTTCCGTTTTTGACGGCCAGATCAAACTCTCGGACATAACTGAAATGAGGGTGATTCAAAACAGACGGAAACTGATTTCACTCACATATTGACGCATCGCTCGAGATCCTTGATGTAGTCTCTCTCGGACTTGATCAACTCGCGCATCGGTTCGAGCATCTTCCGATTTTCCTCCCGCTGCTCGTAGATCTTCTTTTCATTGAAAATCGCCGTGTCCGAGTGCCGATCCAGCGAGTACTCGTCTTTGGCACCCGCGGCTCCTCCGTTCTCGCCTCGAAGGACCACTTCACAATTTCCGACGCGTTTGGAAAACTCTTCGAAGCGAGTCCGGACTTGCTTGATACATTTGATGATGTCTTGCTCGTGAACTCCCTTTTGCTGCTCGTCGGCGACAATCAAAAATGTCTGAATAGCTGTCTTCTTCTCCTTGACGTCCAGCTTGAACGAGGCGAACTCGTCGTCGTCGGTTTTCCCGTTTTTCTCGAACTTTCGAAGGGTCTGTTCGCCCTCTCCGCTCATCCAATCGAGAAGATCTCGTGTACTTGCTTCTATCAGAATCCAGGATTGACATCTGAAACGACAGAATTTTCAAGTGACGACGACTTCAGTAACAGACAATGGACGCTTTGTGGCTACAGTATTCATTGTCAACGAACGCAGATTTTGACTCGCTTCAGTCAATCCACGTTTTACAATGACACACGAAAAGGATGTCAACTTGAAAAGGTTACGGGAAAAATTGAAAACTCACTCTTCCAACTGAGATTTTTTCTGCAACCACAGTCCGAGAATGTTCGATTGTCGGTCACGAATATTCGATTTCATCGTCGCAATCTTCGTTTCATGCCGCTTCCTGAAACCGTAATCTCCCTCATTTTATTGTTTCTGGTTATCAAATAGGGAGTCGTAAAACGCCCGCGCGAGACTTCGCACATTTGGAAGGCGTAATGAGAAGCGAGAAAAGGGACACTTTTCCAGGAACCTACTTTGCCGATTCATCGACAGTTGTCCTCCGAATGTAGCGAAGGAGGAAGTCTCCGTTTCTCAGCGCATACGTGCACCCTTTTCCGAATCGCTCCTTGTAGTCCATGTGTTTTGTTAGCAGATCCGACACGTAATCAGCTCTCTCGGCGGCTACTTGAGACGGACACCCGGCACACCAATCTGTCGTCGTCGGTGAATGGTACTCGGTTTCCAGCTGATTCAGGATTGGGAGCACCGCGGTCTCGTACGTCTTGTAGCACCCGTGCGCCGCCTTCAGAAGCTTGTTACGTTCCTCGCAGAGATTCATGAGACGTCTGTACTTTGATTGGATCGTCTCGTTGTAGAGAACGACTTTGTCACGTTGTGCGAGTCGATTGTCAATGAGATCACGGAATTTTGCGACGAAATCGTCGTACGGTTTCTTCAGTTCCATGGTGACCTCATCTCGGAACCGACGAAGCTCGTCCTGCCTCTGCACAGTGTCGTTGAAATCGCTCGGAATGACAGCTATTTTGCAGAGCCGATGTTCTTGAGTGTCAATGATTTTGCAGATTCGATGCGACATCCTTCGGACCTCGCTCGCATCGCACGCCGCCTGAATCTTCAACGACGTCTCATCGGCGTACGCCATCACACGCGCCTCGGCCATGTAGAGCTCTCGAACATGCTCAGCGACCGCTGCGAGAACCTTCCGGTTGTTCTTGTCTAGAAGTTCAGTGAGCCCTTGACTTTCGAGCACTTGATTCAGTTCGTCGGCGACCTTCCGAATTTCGGCAATCGCTTTCCGAACTTGAATCTGATTGTCCTTGTGGTACGGCATGACAGTGTCCGCTTTTTCGTAGAACGAGTCCGAGTCGACCATCTCTCGCATGTCGTCTTCCCAACTTCTGATCTGTTCCAACACATCGAACTTGTTCTGTTCGAACATTGCGAATTTCGAAGCAATGTGAAGAAGAGTTCTCCGAGGAGACCATTCTGAAGTGATGGCCGTGTTCTTCTCTTCGATGTCTCCGATGAGGTTGGCGATGTGGGCGATGCTGACCGAGTAGTCGATACTGAACGCCTTCATTGCCCTTTGCATTTCGGAAATCAACGTCTTTCCTTCCTCGAGAGTCAGCGCGTAAGCCTGTGCCGTCTCGTCTGTCTCCAGCACGAATCGCTCTTTGTTTTTATCGCATTCCGACACTCCCAAATCGATTCTCCGATCCTCGTACTTTTCGCGCATCAGCGCGTACCAGTCCGTTAGCTCCTTGTGATGAGTGTGAAACAGAAGCGACTGCCGGAGAAGACGTTCTCTCGACTTCTCGACCGTCGTGAATCTTTCGATCTTCCCGCACAAATCGGTCATCAGAGAGTGCATCTTGTCAACGTCACAAACATCTGAAATAATTTATGAATTTACTGAGAGGAATTAGGAAAGGAACTGACTGTTTCTAGATTCTGTGACATCCCTGAAGACTTCCTTGAGCTTCTGCACATTTCCATAGGTATTAGCAGCGACTTTCTGGAACTTGGCGTGATTCCGTTCGAATCCACGTGCCTGAGTCTGATTTTCGCCTATATTGATGTTCCGTCGGAGATAGGGCTCTCCGTGCTGTTCGAGCCAATCGACAACTAGTTTCACATCGGTTTCGAATGCGATTTGAGCGAGCATGTGATGCAGCAGCTTCTGTCGTTCCTTCCACTTCTCCATCAGCTGCTTGTGAGCCCTTTGGAGTCGATTCGAGTGCTCCCTGGCCACATTGTCCTCCGCGTCCGCCTCTCGTAACGCCCTCGTCACTTTTGAAGCGTCATCGTACGCTTGCGCATAGACCTCCTCCACTTGCGCCCAGAATGCATCATGAACTTTGATGGCGGCTTCGAGAGCGTCCTGATGGAAGGGCACGTCGGCCGGATTGACTCCCGGTTTGGCAGTCCATGTGGGCACTTCCGCAAAGTACTTTTGCGCAGAGATGAAGAAAGATTTCGCGTGATGGAGAACTGCTTTCCGCCGTTCGGTCAACTCGTTCAGAAGATGCCATTCATGCTCCAATCGGGTCGCCGCGTGGTCGATCTGAGATTTTACTTGTGCTCACAGAGATATTTAAGAAACAGAACTCACGAGTTGAGTTCGTGCTCCCAAAGATCGCAATCGATTGATCTGATTGAAGATCTGTTCCACGGAAACTGCCATTCCCTGCAAAATTCCGAGTCAATCGTCGAAACAAAACGAGCACAAACCTTCACGGCCATTTGGAACTGCTCAAACTCGCCGGTCAGCCTCGTGACGTCATTCGCACACACTCCGACGTCTCCCATGCCACGTCCGATGAGGTTGTTGTAGGAACGAAGGTTGTCGATCATTCGTTCGGCGTCGTCCTCGACGAGCTTCTGCTGGTACACACGGTCTAGTTCTTTTTGCCTATTCTCCCACAGTTTGTAGACGTCGCCTCTGAAAAGAAGACATACGAATGGAATGCAAAAAGGGAACTTACTTGAGCAATCGAAGTGAGTCAATGAGATTGGAAACGTATGGAATGGTTGCCTGGAGATCGGGATTTAGAATTCCTTTCGTTGGCTGTGATATTCGAACTATTATCTGCAAAATCAGCGTTCTGGGTCAGTTACCTCCATCTTTTTATCGGGAAAATCATAAAATCCACTCTAATTTCGCATAATTTTCTATCATCTGTCTGCTAAACACAGACGTCTCGCAATACAATTCTTCCAAGTATTTTTCCGATTCTCGCCGTTCTTGTTCATCTACCGAAATACTCACCCTATCCGCTTCTTTGCCTATTTCATCGACCGGAATGTTGAAAATGTTTGTCTTGGCAACTTCGCTCTTCTTCACCGCGTCACTGGCCGTCTTCACATCGACAGGCTGCTCTCCTTCGCAGACGTCCCTCCGCACCGTCTCGAGCTTCTCCATGATCTCTGACACCGTCCAGATCCACTTTTCAAGTTCTAATCGCATCTCGAGCCACTCGTCATGATCGAACGGATACGTTCCTCCGATGCATTTTGGGAGGTTTGCCGGATCGACGAACTTTCCGAGCGACTCGAATGAGACCATTTCTACGTCAAAATCCCAGGTCCCCAGGGACAATTGGGCTTTTTGCTTTTCCCAGAACTTGTCGGGTTTTATGATGAACACCTGGACGGTAGACGTGGATTCGATGCTCTGAAATATAGAGAAACTGGACGTTTTTGGATTCAGAAGACGAAAGGAACGTACACTCAACGCCTTCAGAATGTGTCGAACATTGGTCCACGTCTGTTTTCCACGCATATCAATTACCACGAGGAATCCTTTTTCGCGCGCCACCTTCCTGCAAATCCAATCTTTTTTCGCTTGTTTTTCTTTCTGCCAGGATGTATCAGGGGGCGCATTATGAAATCTTCGCGTTGCGTAGGCGTCGGGCACGAGAATTTGGACAAACTTGACACAGAAAAAGTGCAGCAGTTTTTTTTAAAGCGTTTTCTAAATAATCCTTGAGAAATTGCTCAGAAAGACTCACTTTTCAAGCGGTTTTGTAAAACTCGGATTGTTTTCAGCTTTTCTTTCTACTGTTATGGGTTTTCAGTGTTTTTAGAAGCAAAAAACTCACGCAGTGACTTCGAAGAGGTAGAGGAGGACATTCCTGAGATGGTCCTGGTTGACGGGCTGCTCTCTGGATGGACACACGATCACCGCGTGCCCGGATCGACACCTGCCACCCGGGAGAAGCGCGATGCCGTCGCGGAGGACGTGGACGATGTCTTCTGCCTTCATCGTCATCTGAAACTGCAAGAATCGTAAGAAGCGGGCAAAAGAAGGAGAAGAAGAATATCTGTGTTTGTTGCAGAGAAAGAGAGCTGGCGGGGGGCGGAAAGGGGTCCTCTTCTCCGGAATTCAATTCGTCCCTCCAGTGTATTCGAAAACGAGAGAGAACGAGACGCAGAGAGAGAAGAGCGGGAAACGAAACGAGGAATGGGGAATGGAAGCAAGAAACTGGGTGGTTGTGGAGGGACACTGCCCACTGCCAGTTTATCACCAAGTTCAATCTGCTAATCGACTTTTTGTGAGAAGAGTGTCTCTTTCTCTCTCTCTATCTCTCTTTCGGCGATTGTGTGCGTTGTGGTGTCCGCCGAAAAATCGACGAAAAAAAAGAAACGGGAGAGATCAGGGAAATCAAGCAAGAATCGACGGGTGCAGTCGAAAGAGTAAAAAGAACTTGGCGGTTGTAGTTCTGCCGAAAAGCCCCGGCAAAAGTCTGGAGAGATTTCCGCTTCCGTCTCCTTCTTTTTCTCCCTCCGATTGCCATAAACTGCCGCCATTACACGCTCTCCCGCGCCTCCGTTTCGTCGGGCAGCATTCCAACCTTTTTTGTTCTTCTCTTCTTTTCTCCGTCACATTCGAGGTCATAATCCCGTCTTGACACGCCAAAGTGGTGCTAATCGTCGCGGTGCACCACCACCAGAAACGACAACAATAGGGGGCCTGTCTTTTCTCTCCGGAGGGGAAGGACCATCTGTTTCGGATTCTTTCGAGAAGTCCAACGCTTCTTCCACAACTTTACAACCGGTCACTCGCTCTCTCCGCCTGACGTGGGAATTAATGGGTGAGACAGAGGAAGAAGAAGCACTGGGTGCTCCGGAATGAGTGACACAAAACAATTGACTCATAACGCAATTTGATAAGACGCACTTTTACATTTTACACTGTTGTGGAGCCCCAGGGAGAAACTAATACATTCAAAATGCGGCGACCAGTTTCATTTCTCTCTCTCTCTCTCTCTCTCTGTTTTCCACTTTTTATCAATCAATTCCATCCCCCCTCTCAGTTTCGATTCCACAGTTTGCACTCGTTTTCGCATTAATCGCTTCGATGGATTACGGCGCCACACGGCGGCAGTGACGACGCGACGACAGTAGTAGTCGTGTTCACTTCTTTTCCTCGTTCAAAACTCACTTTCCCATCCTGATCCGCCGGAGATTTATAGGCATGTGATCGCTGCATTCGATATCACCATGTGATTTCAGAAAAGACCCGTTGCGATCTGAAATTGATGATGATGAATTTCGATTTTGAATAGCCGGAATTTTGAAAAGTGAAAATGGAAGAGAAATTAGTCGAAAAAACTCGACCGTTGTGCTAACTGTGTGAACACCGTGGCGGTAATTTGCAGAGTGAGTGGGTGGCGCGAAGTTTGGAATAAAGCGCGGGTCACATTCCGAAAACAGAAAACAATGGATTACGAAATGATACCGCCGGTGCGGCTCCTCCGGCTCCTCTCTTCTAGCACGGAATAATAAATAATTCAGCATCTGAATACGCAAACAGAACCGTGGGCCCGAGAAGGATCCCAGTAATCCAGAATATTCTTTTATAATTAGTCGGCGAGAAATGCTCGCCGCGCGCAAGTTCTCGGAAATAGTGTGAAAAAAGAGAAAAGAGAGTCGGAGGAAGCGATAAGAAAAGAGAGAACGTTCCAAAACTCTTGAGGCTCCGAAGCGCGTGTTTAAATGGAGCGCGCTTTTGGGTGGACGGGGTGGGCGAATAGTGCACGAAAGCGGGAGGCGACCGAATTGTTATGGGAGGCTAACGGCGGTCGTCGGAGCAGATGAAGAAGAAGAAGAAGAAGAGCTGGCGGGGAGGAGAGACGCAGACGGGCAGGGGGAACGCGGACGGGCGGGGGTCAACGAGGGACAGGACAGACGGACCGGCCGGTCAGCAGGGGACATGAATGGGAGGGCAGGTGCAGGGAGGGGGCGACGACAGATGATGATCGGGCCCCCCCAAGTTGGCCACTTGACGAGAATTCGAATTCTCGCTCGAAACACACGCATCACACCACAAATCGCATTTCGGTAAATGGATCAAGGAAAGGCTCGTCTCGAGTGTTTCGTCGCAGAAGAAGAAGAAGAGTCGTAAACAAAGAGTCAAGAAGGGGGAGAGAAAACGATAACGGCCGACTGATAAAGAGACGACACCCTTGACCGGAAGGGACACTGATAATCGGCTTATCGGCACCTCGCAATCTGTGCACTCTCTCTCCGTCTCTGGTCAAACAGTAGTCATCTGGCACGAGGATCGGGTGTCCCGGGGGGAAAACGGATTAGGGACCGAGACAGTCTCGTCACGCGGAATGGAGAATGTTTCGAGGGTGGAAGTTTCCACTGCTAATCAGAAGATTCAGAAGACTGGAGCCACTCTCAACTTTCAGAAGAACTTCGCAAAACTATCTCATTCTCTTCTCGTCAATGTCAGTTTTTCACGAGAGTTATCGTGGAAGGAACCTAGAAACAGTTATCGTGAAGCTGATTCGGGAATCAATCTCTGAATGTCGAAAACTCTTCGAGTCGAGACGTCCGGAAAGAACTGAAAAGTCGAAAAATGAAAGAAACAAACGAGCAGCGAGGCGTTCTTTTGAAACTCTCCGATGAAAATGGAAACGATTTCCAAACAAAAAAACAGATTTGAATACTAAAAATTGCAAATCATCTATCCATTAAAATCGCTTTCCAACAAAAAAAAAACAGGAAATCTAAATATTTTCGCGAATCTTTGAAAATGATTGTACTGAATTTCGATTTCAAATTCGAATTCCCGGAGAATGAAAAAATTCTTCGAACTTTCAAAAAAATCTTTATTTGAACTGTTCCAACGGCTGAATCATTCCCGAAATATATAAAAACTCATTGAGAATATAAAAGGAAATCTATGAATTGAAATGGAATGAAGAAGGCGTCGCTTTCGTTCTGAATCTTGACTATTTCAGCTGTAGACGTCCTTCCGGAAGTTCTGGGATACCGTAACCCGCAGCCATCCCCTTTAACTCGCTGTACCTGAAGAGCGAAGGAACGACTTCTTCGAGTTTTCCCTGAAGAAGATGAAGAAGTCCCTCGAGACGTTTCATCCCCCGTTTTTTGCACTTGTTCCGATTTCATCATCATCCGAGAATGACTGCTTCGAAAGTTCCGTTCACAGCTGTCAAAAACAAGTTTTGTGTTACTCTTCGGATTTCGAAACAGCTCGTCCCCCGCTCTGGTTTTTTGCAGGTGAGCGGCGCTTCTTCTTCTTCTTCTTCTTCTTCATGCTCGCGGCCCTCTCACCTATCCCATTGGCACCACCGGGGCGCCGAGAAAAGAGAGAATGAGCCGCAGACGTGAGCAGAGTTTTATGAGATATTGTGTGAGTGTATATATGCGTTTGTGTGTGTGTGTGTATGTGCGTGGGAAGTGGACTGACTGGCTCTATCTCACCCGCGGGATCTTCCCCCCTCCCCAATGGGCGGCGGCGGATCCGAGAGAGTGCGGGCGCCCGCGGAGACACGCAGACAAGCACACGAATCAGAGCGGTCGGCTGGTTGAGCGCCTCGAGAAAAGAGGAGAAGAATCGGTGTGCCAACATCATTATTGGGCCGTTTTTGCGTGTGTCTCTCCCCCCCCCCCACCCATCATTTCCTCCTCACCCTTCGAATCCAGAAGCCGTCCCGGAATAAGAAGACGTCGTTCTCGGCGCTCAGATTCCCGCCATGGCCAGCCGACGCCAGAAACAGTTCGATCGGAAATACAGTTCCTATCGGTAAGACCCGCCGCCGCTCTATCAGTTCTGTTCGAAGCGGCTTGCCAGGAACCACTTGAGTTGAAACCGATTGTTTGCGCAAGACTGAGCGCAAAGACTCACCCGGATCTGAAAAAAGCGAACAACTAGAACGTTGCAGAAAGTTCACGACGACTGAAGATGTCAACTACAGTACGCACTCGTCGCGGTCGTCGTACCGTTCCGAGTCGGTGACTTCGCGAGCCGACGGACGCGGGCGGTCCACGTCTTCGGAGATCATCGCCGGATCGGAGACACGCTCGTACCCCGTCTTCATCGCCATCCAGGACTACACTCCCGACAAAGAAGACGTCGAGGGAATCCCTCTCGAGCAGGGACAGATCGTCGAGGTGCTCGACAAGAAGAACTCGATCCGGTGGCTCGTCAGGACCAAGGTGGACTGTCAGAAGGCAGCGAGGATGACGGTGTTTTGGGTTTCAGGCTCGTCCGCCTCGTTCCGGATGGGTCCCCGGCTCGTACTTCGAGACGCCGACCGAGTTCTACAAGCAGAGAAGACGGACGAGAGAGATCGAGAACGTCAGTCTGTCGGAAGAGCAGGCGGCACTCGTCAAGAGAGAGTGAGTAGGTCGGAGACACGTCTTCTGAATGCTTCTCTCTCTCTCATCGTTCGAAGCCCTCTCTCAGTCCAGTAATAGTTTTGTGTGGTGCCCTCTGAGAGCCATTATCATCAAATCGGCACATTGCGGGAATGATGTTCCGACCAGATGTCCGATCGATGACGACAAACTCTCGCTTCTCTCACAACACGAAACAAACGTTTCGAGGAGAGAAGAAGAGCGATTTTGTATGTAGAAAAACGAGTGAACAGCCGCTTCGCTACGACGAGAGAGCGAGAGAGGGGCGAAGAAAAAGAGGGCAGTAAACAGCCGACAATCAGAAGAAGAGCCCCCATCGACGAGTGATAGTGAGAGCCGAAAGGTGATTTCCAGCCAAGTGTACCACGAGCTGCTCCGCTCCGAAGAGGAGTTCGTGTCTTCTCTTCGTACGTGCGTCGACGACTACATCAAAGTGCTCGATGACCCGGGCGTCCCGGAAGCCGTCAAACAGCATCGCGAGCAACTCGCTCTCAACATCCCGGAGCTCTACAACTTCCATGCCAAGTAGACAGCTTCTGACGTCGTTCCGAAGCGCCACGTCTTCTTTTTTTCAGTGTTATGCTCAAAGGCCTCAACTACTACTCGGACGATCCGGGCAAAGTGGGCCAGACGTTCGTGCGGCTCGAGAAAGACTTCGAGAGCCACGTCGAGTTCTACAAGCAATACGCAGACACTCTGAAGTTGCTCGAAGAGCCCGAAATCAAGAAATTCTTCGAGGTATCACCGTCTTTCGAATCTGCCGCTCTCCAATTTCCGATCGTTTCTCTTTCGAACTTCAATCATTTCCATCGTTTACTAACCCGAAAAGTACAGTACTCATCGTGCCGAGACTCTTTCTCATTTCCTCGTTTTCTCATTCCTCAACTTCTATTTATTCGCTACTATTCAACTTTTCAATGTCAATTCGAGTCTTGGCAACACAAACAATGCGATTATTTTGAAACCAAAAAAGTACTGTTCTTTTCAATATTCGCTATTATTCGCTATTTATTCCGACACTATTATTCATCAACACTACTAATGAATCTAACAAATCGCATCATGCTTCATCACTTTTCATCCTTTTTTCTTCACTTTTCATGAATCTAACCATTCTAATCATGAAATTCTCTCGTTCTCTTTTTGTAATTTCCGTTTTCCGAACACCTCATTCTCTGTTTTTTCGTAGAAATCCACTCGTTTCTTCTCATTTCTTCATTCAGAATTCCGAATCAATCGTCTCGATTTCTCTCGATCTTTTGTCGTTTCGCTCGAAATCTTCGTTTCCACCGTCTAGTTTCTCTGCCGTTTTCCCGTCATTTGAATCTCTCTTTTTTCTTTTCTATCGACTCCATCAAACTCATTTTCCTCCCTTTGTACCGTAAAACCATGTAATAGAAGAGCTCCCGTGAAGATTTTGACGGACTATATCTCCGAAACCAAGACAGTTACAAAAAAGTTGTGGGCACAAAAAACATGGGAAATACAACGTTGATCATCTTTCTAGTTGACATCTTTTTCATTATCCTGCCAGTTTCAGAGTTATTTTGATTCGAAGTTTGCCACTAAAAGGGCCCTTCTATTATTGAGTTTACGGTAGTTCATCCGAATCAATCGTCTCCGTTTTCGAGCCTCAACCTCATCTTCCGCTTCCGTTCATCTCTTCCGAGCTTAGTCCGCTGCAGTGACTCCCTCTTTTTCGTGTTTTCGTTTTCCCGATCGAGCACCTGATCCATTCGGTTGTAACATCCAGTCTTTTCTTCTCTCCAACATACTTCTCTCTCCTTTTTTTCTGAATTCCTTTTCCGATCAAACACCACTTTTCGGTTTTCATCGACACTACCGTAATACTTCGGGACTCTTTCTCTGAAATTCCTTCTCATCATCTTTTTCTGAGCTGATCCCTCAACGAAACTAAGTGCGTCACAACAAATCCCGTTTGTAGGAAACCGCACTCATTCTATCGAACTCTTCAAACAATCAAAACATTTTGAAATGCTCGTGGCTTTTTTGAATTTAAAACAAGACCGGCAAAGTTTTTTCGAGATATGAAACGTATACCGTAAGCCTAGAAGGGGCCCTTTAGTGGTCAACTTCAAACCGAAATATCTCTGAAACTAGCAGAGCTATAAGAAAGTCGTCAACTACAAACAGGATCAGCGGATAATTTTCCATCTTTTTGTAGTTGACAGCCTTTTCGTGACTATTCAAGTTTTCAAGATATACCCTGTCAAAGATTGACTTGAAAGGGGGCCCTTTCATACGTTTTCGGCTAGTTTCGTCACCTTTTAAATCAGAATTGGTTAGAAGTGACTTCAACTTTTTTGCCAAATACTCGAAGATTGTCTAAATCACGATATCATAGTTGCCATTATTTTTTGAAAGCAACTCTATTTTGAAGATGTACCCAGTCGATATTGAACTTCAGAGGGTCATCTATTATTATAGGATAAGACGGTAGTACAATTCCGTGTGGTCCGAAGATTCGGACTGCTCGCCTTTCTCGATATTGCAGATTGTGGGCCGAACCGACCCGTTTCGGCCCGTCTCAGCGGAAAATTTTTGTGTGGGGTGTATGAATTTTCGAGATTTTCCATGTTTTCAATAATGCACATGAAGGAGTCTCGATGCCGTTCTAATTTGATTCCCAACATACCGTCAAACGTCTATCAGAACGGCATGCCGGTCTATTGTTCGAGGACCCCTTGGGGTGCCGGTGTATTGTTCGAGAATTTTGCAATTATTGAGAAGATAAAAACGAGGGAGAAAAACCTTTTTCACATTCTTCAAGATCGAGCTTGTATTAGAGGTGCCGTTCTAATAGAGGTTTTACGGTATTTTGGTTAATTACTCGCAAGAAACACTTTCAAAAAATAATTTTTCAACTGATTTTTTGATGAAGACCCCCGTATAAAAGAGTTCAACTTTTCAATTCACTTCACAAAGTTGCACCTCTGTCTTATTTGCGAGTCTCTCGTTTCGTCTAGCGAATCACCGAATCGACTGTATTCTTACTTTCTGAGAATGAGCTCCCACTCGCCTTCATCCTCTCTTCTTCGTTAGAAATTGAATGTTTCGAAATAGTAGCCCCTTAATGCTTCTGTGACTTTTCGTTTCCCATCGAAACACAATCGGCCTCTGAATCTTCGAATCTGCAGAATTAAAATTTTCCGGTGTTCTCCCTCACTTTCCCATGAAAACTCATCGAAAAACAAACAAGCTGCCCACGAAAGAGATCATTTTTTGAAATAGAAAACGAAAACTCTGACATTTTCGTCATTATCGGCAATACGACGACTGCTCAGCGGGCTGATCCACAAAATGGAGCTATTTATTCCATTTGTTTTCCCTTTGAAATAGAGACCTTCGCCGTTCTTTTTGCATTTCTTCGAAATTCGCTCTTTTCTCGTCCTTTTTCTCGTCGACTCACTCCCTGTTGATCTCTCTTTTCTCTTCTAGAATCTTTTCGAAATCTCGTTGTTGAAGTCTATCTGTCTGACTCAAACTTTCATCCGGAAAAGGCACAGTTTCTTAGAAAACCCGGAGTTTTTGTGATCCAAACCCCTATCTTACAGTACATTTCCACTCTCAGTTAGCAATTTCGAAAGCGTTCATTCCATTTTGAGTTCACAAAACCTATAAGAAGGGCTCTCTAGCCGAGTTGCACACAATTCCGATTTCAGAATTTCACGTCAGGAGCAGAGTTGCACGGAATTCCGAGTTTCGCAGAAAAAGTTTCTATTCCGAGTTCCGTACTCTGTATTCCGTAAAGTGAGCCCTCTCAAAATCAAACCCAAAACAGACAAAACAGAGAGATTCTTATGACTGAGCCCAGTTTCTGATGTTTAACATCATTTCCGAAAGCAGAAACTGTGACTAGGGGATGAAAAACCTCCAGGGGACGCTAGGAATTCCGAGTTCCTAGTTCCGTGTTCCGTATTCCGGGTTGTTTTTTGTTCCGCCTTCCGAGTTCCGCGTTCCGTAAAAATTTTTCTATTCCGAGTTCCTAGTTCCGTGTTCCGTAAAAAACTTTTACTCCGCGTTCCGTATTCCGAGTTCCGTAGAAAAAATTGCTACTCCGTGCAACTCTGGTCAGGAGCCTTTCGAATTTCACATGAGAAAGCTCTTATTCCGTTTCTTTTCGGAAGTGCACTAAAAACTTTGTAACTTGTTGTTATTTCCCGTATTATTCGAAACCTTTCCTCAATACTAGACTTGATTTGCCATTTTTTCTGAAATTTTCCTCGAAAACTTTCTGTATTTTGGAGGTTATTCCTGAATTCCGAGATGGAAATTTTCACTTCGTTCAACTCTGCTCTGATGAAACTTCAAATCAAAATCATTCAGAAACTAGCAGAGTAATAAGAAAGTTGTCAACTAGAAAGATGATCAAAATCTCATTTCCCATGTTTTTGTAGCTGACAACTTTTTAATAACTGTCTTAGTTTTGGAGACGTACTCGCGTCAAAGTGGAACTCCAATGGAGGACCCGAACGATTACGGTACCACTTTTTGATTATCAGAATTGCAATTTGTCAGTGGAGCGCGTTTCAATTCTACACATTTCTGTTCTATTCTGAATATTGTGTCTGACAAGGGATGTCATTTAACCCCGAAAAACCTGAAAATCAGATCATATATACAGGATGGTCCATTCCGAGATTTTCAGACAAAGATTTTCAGACTTTAAAAATGTGTTGCATGTTGAGACCTAGCTAGATCGATAGGGCAAAACAATATATGATCAAAATTTCGAGATAATTACCAAACGGAGGGTTAAATGACCTCCCTTCTCTCTGTAAAAAGAGCAGGATGAGCATGAAAACAGCTTGTTCATGAGTTTCCCCTCGTTTCACCCGTATTCACCCAGCCAGTCTCGATCCAATTCCGTCTTTTTGAACTCTTTCACATGTTTATTACTTTCAGCAATCGGGTTTTCAATCATCGAGTATCGCATTCTCTTTGTTTCTCGACACGCATTCTATTGTACACTGACACTATCATTTCTCTTTGTTTGCTCGAAAAGACTCTCTCGCTCTGAAACTTCAACGGAGCCAACATGTTCCACCTCTCGAACTCGGCACCCGGCGGGAACTGAAATAGGTCAGTAAAGTGGAACTGGATTCGTGGAAACTCGGTCCAGTTCGACTTTAGTGACCTGGTCCAGTTCCAAAAACAGCCCCCCCCCCCCCCCCCCCCCCAACTCTCCCAGTCCACAGTTCCCTCCGTATTCACTCTGATTATTCGCCGATCTCTTTTCGATTTTTGGAAGTTCGAGCAAAACTTTCGAATCTTTGTGCGGGTAAATGAGCCTAGAGACCATTCTAAGTTAAATCCTACCATATTGAGATTCTTTACTCGCAGAAACACTTCCAAAATAACTACTCCTATTTTTCATGTAGCTCCCCCTTAAGAGAGAGTTCAACTTCTCATTTCAGTAGAGTGGCCGAACGGGCCGAAACGGGTTGCAACTCTGCGATTTCCTGTCTTTCGAAGGCTTTTTCTGTTTTTGAGTTTCCGAACAGTCATAGTGAACTCTCTCACTATTTCAGCTCGAATAAAGAGAGAGAGAGACTCGCAGATATCACTTCCCTTAACTGATGTAATTCATCAGATTTGTTCGCTGCTCTTCTCGGAAACGTTATTTGCATCTCAACAGTTCAAACTGATCTCTGTTCAGAAAATTTCTGAGCAGTTTTCTCAATTCTGCAGTATGCAGACTCAGGTTTTTTTCACAAACTCAAGTAAATCCTTTTTTCTTTTGTATACACTTTCTTCAAAAATTGCCTTTCTGATTTCCAACTCGCTATATTTCATTCCACTTTGCAACTAAGCTCCGCCCCTTTTCACTCCGTTGCCTAGCGAGTGATCGGTAATTTCGTTTAGCGCGCGTGCTTTTCATTTCGATTCGAAATAGGTTTTAGAACTTCCCAGTTCTGACTTTCTAAAATTGATCTTCTCGTTTTTGGGCCGATTTTGAATTGTCTCGTGCTCCTCGATTTGAATGCTCTCTCTCTCTCTCTCTCTCTCTCTCTCTCTCTCTCTTTCTCTCTTTCTCTCTCTCTCTCTCTCTCTCTCTCTCTCTCTCTCTCTCTCTCTCTCTTTCTCTTTCAAAAATGTCAAGTCTCTTTTTTGTTCATTGTTCCTACAGTCTCCAACTTTTTCATCTTTTGACCATTCCCCATTCTTATTCAATTTCCGAGTGTCAATTTATCTTTGTTGCAGGGACTCTCCGCCAAAAATGACGCGGGAGCCTCCTCGTTCCTGGATCATGTCAAAGAAATCGCGGATCGCATGGTCCAGTACCAGAACTACTTCAAAGAGTTCGTCAAGTACTCGGCGAGAGCTCAGGGCTCTTCGAAGAGTATTCAGAAGGCGTTGGAGCTGGTGACCACTATTCCGCAAAGGTAATCTCGACGCACCGTTCATTTCTATTCGCGATCACTCAGAATTCATGATCTGGAATTCACTAACAATCTGAAACAACATCCCGGAGACACCGGGAAACTGGGTCGGATCATCCGGCACGACGCGTTCCAAGTGTGGGAAGGCGACGAGGAGCCGAAGGTGCGGTACGTGTTCCTGTTCCGGAACAAGATGATGTTCACGGAGCAAGACGCGTCGACGAGTCCGCCGAGCTACACGCACTACTCGTCGATCCGGCTCGACAAGTACAACGTGCGCCAGCACACGACCGACGAGGACACGATTGTGCTGCAGCCGCAGGAGCCGGGACTGCCGAGCTTCCGAATCAAACCGAAAGACTTTGAGACTGCCGAGTACGTGAGGAAGGCGTGGCTGAAGGACATTGCGGAAGAGCAGGAGAACTACGGTGAGTTGGGCGGGCGGGCGCTGCGAGACGTTTCAGAGAGGGAGCGAGAACTCTGGGACAAACAGTAATCGGATTCGACGAGCTCGGGCTTGAGTTGAGTGACGAGAGAAAGAGAGAGAGAGCACTTTGAAATTCGGAAGGGGGGGACAGGAAGAAGAGATGATAAAACACTTGTGTGATGAGGAGAGGACGAGCAATTCAAACAAATGTTTCAAAACGCGGACGGCCCCCCACGCAACAGAAAACGGGAAGAAGACTGCCGAAAAGGGCATGCGGAATCGAACTACAGTACCCGGAAAAACAATTCAGAAAGGTGAGAGGAAGACGAATGGTCACTGTTCTGAGAATGAGTCTCGACTTGTACCTGGTTCCCAGCGAGAGTACTTCATCTTGTCCGCACAGCCAGTTCAATGATCCAGTCCAACATCTGAACCATCGCGTCGTTGTTGTCTTTCGGCTGTTGTACTCGATCAAGCGAACATCATCGCAACAACTGACCCATCGGGTCTCGCTCGCCCCTCCTACCGCTGCCATCGAATCAATTCGGGGACCCCTAGGACACCATCCCCCTCCTCTCATTTCACGGGACACGCAGACGCACAAAAAGCGCAAAAATCTGCTCGTCGTCTCGGCGGATCCCGGGCGAAAGACAGAGGCGAAAGAGAAAGAGTTGCTGCATCTGCCACACTCACTCTCCGACCAAGCCTCACCGTGTGTAATCGCCCACCGGTGCGTGCTGCGTCTCTCCGATCGGCGTGCTCTCTCGCGATTCCTCTGGCCAGCAGCCTGCTGCTATCAGTGGAAGAAGAGCAAGGCTTTAGCCCAAGCGGTTGCCGGCTATACACCACATACTCGACGCACACACACATAGAGAGGACGAGATACACACACACAAGAAAGAAATCATCTTCTCCTCTTCTTCTTCTTCCTCTCCTTATTCTCTCTCTTCACTACCGAAGTTTCACCCACCGATTGACCCCCCGATTTGACCCGATCCGAAACCGCTTAGTGCTGTAAAAGTGCTCTGGGCATCGTAGTCCGATCAGGATGGTGCTCAAGACACTCTACATCATTGAGCTCACCGACACCGAGGAGGGAGGTCTCGAGCTCGTCGATCCGTCATGGTGTAAGTATCCGAAACTGACTGAAAACGCGTTTTAGCTGCCGAGAGGGAGGCGGTCTCGCGGACGGCCACGTCCGAAATGACCGCCTCGTCGGTCGACTTTGACGTGAACGTCTCGGACCAGCAGTCCGAGTTCTCGGAATGGTCCGGCTCGCGGAAGAGCAGTCTTTTCCCCGGTTTGGAAGCGATCTGTGTTCGTGTTGTAACACCATTTTGTGGAAAAAAAGAGAGGAAACCCTAACGATCAGTGTTTTGTTTTAAACTTGCCTAGAAACAGGTGTCTTTCATGACACGTCATAAAAATGTCCTTTGTCTTGTAACGTTGTTTTCTTCGAAAGATGCGAAGAATGTGTGGGATGGAGTGTCGTGCTGAAACACTCGAAACTCGCGCAGGAAATGAGAAACTGTCGATTGCAGGTCCAGAAGAAGGGGGACCGCCCCGGAAGAAGGTCAAGTCGCCGCCGGTGATCTCACCGACTGGCTCCTCGACCAGCATCTATTCGGGCGGAAGTAGCAGTATCGATTGGAGTGAGCCTCTGTCGCGTTCAGCGGCTCCAATGGACTTTTCCGTTTTGCAGCCACCACTGGAACGACGCTCGAAATGCAAGGAACTCGTGTCACTCGGACACAGTACGGTTTCCGAACCCTTCAAGAGTCTTCTGCGAAAATGTGTCTGAAAGTGACTGGATACCCGCTTCCCGACATCACCTGGTACAAGGACGACGTGCAGTTGCACGAAGACGAGAGACACACGTTCTACTCGGACGAGGACGGCTTCTTCGCCATGACGATCGACCCGGTTCAAGTGAGTCACCTCCTCCTCCTCCTCCGGCGCTTCTGAACTGATTCTACTTCCAGGTCACCGACACCGGTCGATACACTTGCATGGCCACGAATGAGTACGGTCAAGCATCCACGTCAGCCTTCTTCCGAGTTCTGAAAGTCGAGAAGGAGGCAGCTCCGCCGGCATTCGTCACGAAACTCCGCGACAAAGAGTGCAAAGAGGGAGACGTCATCGACTTCGAGTGCGAAGTGGAAGGATGGCCGGAGCCGGAGCTCGTGTGGCTCGTCGACGATCAGCCGCTGCGGCCGTCGCACGACTTCCGACTGCAATACGACGGACAGACGGCGAAGCTCGAAATTCGAGACGCGCAGCCGGATGACACTGGAGTTTACACGGTCAAGATCCAGAACGAGTTCGGAGCCACCGAGTCGAAGGCGGAGCTGTTTGTGCAGGCGGATCCAGACAAGAACCACGTGGCGCCCGAGTTCCAGGCGACAATTGAAGACGTCGAGTGCGACGAGGGCGAGGAAGTGCGGTTCAAATCGGTGATCACTGGAGATCCGAACCCCGAGATCACCTGGTTCATCAACGGAAAGCCGCTCAGTGAGTCGGAGAAAGTCAAGTTCATCTCCGAAGATGGAATCTGCATTCTGACAATCAAGGATGTGACGAGACACTTCGACGGAATGGTCACTTGTCAGGGATCCAACAGACTGGGATCTACTTCTTGTGACGCGCGACTCAAAGTTCGGGTCCCACCGGCTCCACCGGCATTCAACAAACCACTCGAGGACAAGACTGTTCAGGAGAAGAGCACCGTAAGCTTTTTGAGTCTTCTGAAAGTTCCGAGCCGATTTCCGTCTCCGTTTCAGGTGGTGTTCGAAGTGGACGTGAACGGATGGCCAGAGCCGACGGTCACATTCACGCTTGCTGGAAAAGAAGTGAGTTCCACAGTGAGTCTCTTCTGAATCTGTTTTTTTTCAGTTGAAACACGGCGAGGAGGGCGTCGAAATCGTAGGGCACGACGGTTTCTATCGCGTCTCGGTCGCCAACACTTCGATCGAGAAACACGACGGCGAGATTGTGGCGAGAGCTCAGAACGAGCACGGAACCGCGGAGAGCAGGGCACGGCTCACCGTGGAGCAGGAGGAGGAGCTGTCGCGCAGTGCGCCCACTTTCCTCAAGGACATCGAAGATCAGGTAACGGGTGTTCCGCCATTCTTCCGGCCCCAAACAATTTGATCCCCCCCCCCCATCGGTTTTTCGTGGCGGGAGCCTCTCTTTCTCTCTCTCGTCTGGTAAACAAGAGATCTTTTCGTCTCTGTGGAGGTGGATGGCATCCCGTCGCGATTCATGCCACCTTCTGCTCCTCTCTCGGAGTCTCCTCTGATTAGTGCGTGCTCTCTTCCTCGCCGGGACCCCCACCCGGCTTCTTGATCAGTGTAACATCATGAACCGAGGGAGCTCCGGCGGCGAGAGACGCCGACACATATCATATCATCGCGAAGAAACCGTTGACGCGGAGAGCTGTTTCTCACGCTCTTTTCTCTGTGTTTTTGTTCGATGCGTCAGAGTCTCTTGCCCGCAAAAACACCTCTCACCCGGTCCCGATCATCTGTTTCTCTCGAAATCGCCGGGTCTCAATTTCAATTTCGGAATTCGCTTCCAACTTCAAATTCTCTTCTGAAATTCGGTGAAAACCGGAAAGAAGCTGAAAGTTCTCTCGATTTCTCATGTTCTTTCTGACAAGAGTTCGCTGGAAAAACTCGGAATCTCTCTCATTTTTTACTCGCAAAACAGTTGCTCCCGACGCTTTTCTGCTCTTGGCATCTGTCGTTTGCTGCTCGCCGAGCTCTCCCCCGCAATCTCATTCCTCTCCGAGACTTATCGATTTCTCATCTGAAAAAAACCTGTCTCTGCTCACAAAACTTTTTGAATTGAATCTGAAATGTCTGGGAATCCCGCTTCTCGCCTTCTTTTCTCAACTTCTGGAACCGATTCCGTTTTCAGACCGTAAAAACCGGCGAGTTCGCCGTCTTCGAGACCACCGTTCGCGGAAATCCGAACCCGGAGGTCACTTGGTTCATCAACGGGCACAAGATGGATCAGGGCAGTCCGGGCGTCAAGATCGAGGCGCACAATCACGATCACAAGCTCACCATCGACTCTGCGCAGTACGCGGGCACCGTACTCTGCAGGTACCCGTCTTTTTGTTTCCGTTTCCCACTCGAACTCGACACGTTTGCAGAGCTGAAAATGTTGTGGGAAGATTCGAAACCAAGGCGCGGCTTGTAGTGCTGGCGCCAGAAAAACAGAAGAAACCGCCGAAGTTCGTCGAAATTCTCGTCGACAAATCGGAAACTGTCGATAGCACGGTAGTGTTCGAGGTGCGAGTCGAGGGAGAACCGAAGCCGACGGTCTCGTGGTACCTGCGAGGAGAGGAGCTGAGACAGTCGGATCGCGTCGAGATCCGCGAGTTCGACGGCTCCATCAAACTGCAAATCAAGAACATCAAGTTGGAGGAGGCCGGCGAGATCAAGGCCGTCGCCACGAACTCTGAAGGATCCGATGAGACGCGCGCCAATCTGACAGTCCAGAAGAAGCCGTTCGCGCCGGAATTCGATCTGCGGCCGAAGAGTTTGACTGTCGAGAAGGGCACCGAGGCGGTGTTCACCGCGCACGCGTTCGGCATTCCGTTGCCCACCTACGAGTGGTCCATCAACGGAAGAAAGGTGAGGTTTTCGATGGGAGGACGTCTTGTTCTATGGGTGTGGTTACAGGTGCGCGAAGGACAGGAAGGGGCGCGCGTGTCGCGAGACGAGAGCACCGTCGACGGCGCATCGATCCTGACGATCGACACGGCGACATACTATTCCGAAGTGAACCATCTGACTATTTCTGTTGTCGCAGAAAACACACTCGGAGCTGAAGAGACGGGCGCCCAGCTGACGATCGAGCCGAAGAAGGTTAGTGCGGGGAGAAACTCTAGGCATCAGATGAGAGAGGGCGATGACGTGTCACGTCATATTCAGGTCAACTTAGTTTCTAAGCTAAGATCGAGATGAGTGTCATTGAGTTTCTTTCTGCTGTGGTGATTGTGATGTGATTGAACGGACGATTCTCGCTACTGTGATTCTACTGGAACACCCCCTATAACTCCAACTTTGTCCAAACTTCTGATGACAGTACGCTAGAGCCTCAAAGTCTAAGCTAACCGAAAAGTTTCTTGAAATTTTTCGGATTACTGTATCAAAATTTTGTCACTGTACCGTAAAGACTCTAATAGAAGAACCTCCCTAAAGTTCCGCTTTGACAGGGTACATTTCCAAAACTGAGACAGTTATTAAGAACCGTCTGTTATAGAGTTGCCTTTCGAAAACCGTTTTTGAAACTTTTGAGCCGAAATTCATTCAAGCTATCGTAACTCTGCAAGTTCTTGAATCCCTTCAATCAATCACAATCACTTGATTTGCTCTGCTGTTCTCATTTCTGTTGTGCGTGAATTCAGAAGAGTGCTGTCGTCGACGAATCGGATTCAGTCGCGAAGACGTCATCGACCGTCGTCACTTCAGAAGAGAAGGCCCAGCAGGTAGGCATTCAGATGGATGCATCCCGTGTGCTCTTCTTTGCTTGCTGTGCATTCTTCGCTCTTTCTCCTCGTGATTCCAGACGAAAACCTCGAAAACTTCTCATAGCAAAATCTCTTCTAAGTTTCCTCCAAATAATCATAGCACGATTCGATCAACCACTTCTTCTTCTTCTTCTTATTCTACTTCTAAATTCTAATGTTTACAACTAATAATGATAGACTAGTAACTCATTCGGATAGTAACACCTGTAGGATCTAAGATTGAAATTCAAGGTGAAAGAGACTTCTCCGGACACGACGGCCACAGTGACCATGGAGACGTCGTTGATTTCGACGAAAACGACGACCGAGATGTCGACGACGGAGGTCACGTCTTCTGTAGGAGGCGTGACCGTAGAGACGAAGGAGGCGGAAGCCGCGTCCGCGGAGGGAAGCATCAGTGTGAGCAAGATCGAGGTGGTCTCGAAGACGGAGTCTCAGACGGATGTGAGAGCGGGAACTCCGAAGAGAAGGGTCTCGTTCGCGGAGGAGGAGCTGCCGAAGGAGGTGATCGATGCGGACAGAAAGGGAAAGAAGAAGAGCCCGAGTCCCGAGAAAGAGAGCCCGAAGGCTGAAGAGCCGGCCAAACAGTCTCCCGAGAAACCAACCTCTCCAACCAAGAAATCAGAAGAGGAAGGCGCTTTGAAGTCTCCGACCAAGAAGGAGAAGAGTCCTGAGAAGGTCGAAGAGAAGCCGAAAAGTCCGACGAAGAAAGAGAAGAGTCCGGAGAAACCAACGTGTCCGGTCAAGAAAACGGAAGAGGAAACTGATCTGAAGTCTCCGACCAAGAAGGAAAAAAGCTCTGAGAAAGCAGAAGAGAAGCCAAAGAGCCCAACGAAGAAGGAGCCGTCTCCTGCCAAATCGGAAGACGTCACGTCTCCGACGAAGAAGGAGAAGAGTCCGGAGGTTCAAGAATCGCAGAAAATCGTTGAAGTTTCATCGGAGACAACGATCGAGAAGACCGAAGTCACATCGGAAGTGACAACGACTTCCGAAGTCACGTCAACGAAGAAGAAGTCTCCGCCAGGCTCTCCGAAGAAGGAGAAGAGCCCCGAAAAGCCGACGTCTCCGGTGAAAAAGACGGAAGAAGCAAAGGAGAAGAGTCCGCAGAAAGCTTCAGAAGAGGTTCCGAAGTCACCAGTGAAAAAGGAGAAGTCACCTGAGACGAAGGCCGAATCAACCAAAACTGAGTCGCCGCCAGCATCTCCGAAGAAGGCCAAGTCTCCAGAAAAGAGCGACGAAAAGGAGAAGAGCCCGGTGAAAAAAGAGAAATCTCCCGAGAAAACGGCTGCGGAAGAGGTGAAATCTCCGACGAAGAAGGAGAAATCGCCGGAGAAAACCGAGGAGAAGCCGAAAAGTCCGACGAAAAAATCTCCGGAGAAGGAGGCTGAGAAGTCTCCGACGTCTCCGGTCGAGAAATCCGAAGACGAGACTGCTCTGAAGTCTCCGACGAAGAAGGAGAAGACACCGGAGAAGCCGAAGAGCCCAACGAAAAAAGAAGCATCTCCTGTCAAATCGGAAGGGGTCAAGTCTCCGACGAAGAAGGAGAAGAGTCCGGAGGTTCAAGACTCGCAGAAGATCGTCGAAGTCTCGTCAGAGACAACGATCGAGAAGACCGAAGTCACATCTGAAGTGACAGCGACTTCTGAAGTCACGTCACCGAAGAAAAAGTCCCCACCAGGCTCTCCGAAGAAGGAGAAGAGCCCGGAGAAATCGGAAGAGAAACCGAAGAGCCCAACGAAGAAGGAACCATCTCCCGCCAAATCAGAAGAGGTCAAGTCTCCGACGAAGAAGGAGAAGAGCCCTGAGAAGAAGAGTGAAGAGTCGAAGAACGTCGTCGAGGTGTCTGCGGAAACGACTATCGAGAAGACTGAAGTCACTTCATCAACGACTTCTGATGTCACGTCTCCAAAGAAGAAGTCTCCACCGGGATCGCCGAAGAAGAAAAAGTCCAAGTCTCCAGAAGCTGTGGAGAAGGTAATGTTTGGTAGGATTCAAGGAAAACGCGAGAAACAGACCGACTTTTAGAACGAATTCGCAGAAAAAGTGAGGGTGAAAGTGAGAGAAGAGGTAGAAAAAGAAGAAGAAGATAGTGATAGATCAAATCGTGCTAGGAAAAATTGATTTAAAAAAACATGAGAAAAGAGATTCTGAGAAGATTTCAAGGGTTCTTTGTCGCGAGACAGTAATCAGTGGAATAGAACGAACGGCTTCTGAACTCTCGTTCTTTCCACGGATTACGGTGCTCGTTTGTGGTTTTCGAACTGTTTTGAAGTGAGGAATGTCTCGTTTATAGCTCCAAAAGGAACTCGTTCCGTTCATTTTGAGTCCCCTAAAACTGGTCAGAAGGCCTAATTCCGACAGTCGGAAATTTTCGGGTCTGATTGACTGTAGACGTCCGAGAATGTCTCAGTCCAGTCAGTTTATATATGATTGACCTTGATTCGAACGATCTGGGCGTTAAGTCGTCCGAAATAACTAGGAAACCTACATTAGAGATAGGATGAAAATCATTTGAAAGTTGTCACAGTCCTCGATTTGCTCGCAGTCTCATTGCGCTCTCATTTCAGCCGCCAGCACCGAAACTGACTCGCGATCTCAAGTCGCAGACGGTGAACAAGACCGACTTGGCTCACTTCGAAGTGGTCGTCGAGCACGCGACGGAGATCAAATGGCTGCTGGACGGGAAGGAGATCAGTTCGGCGCAGGGCGTGACCGTCTCGAAAGACGAGCAGTTCGAGTTCCGATGCTCGATCGACACGACCCTCTTCGGAAGTGGAACAGTCTCGATCGTCGCTTCGAACGCGTCCGGATCTGTGGAGACGAAGACAGAGTTGAAGGTTTTGGAGACTCCGAAGGAGACGAAAAAACCGGAATTCACGGACAAGCTGCGAGATCTGGAAGTGACGAAGGGAGACACGGTGCAGATGGACGTCATCGCTCTGCACTCTCCACAGTACAAATGGTACTTGAACGGAAAGCTTCTGGAGGACGGAAAGGACGGCGTCGTCATCAGAAACGAGGAGAATAAGTCGTCGTTGACGATTCCGAACGCTCAAGATTCCGGAAAAGTGACGGTTGAGGCGTCGAACGAGGTGGGAACTGCCGAGTCTTCCGCCCAACTGACCGTCAATCCGCCTGCAACCACTCCGATTGTCGTCGATGGACCGAAGTCTGTGACGATCAAGGAAACGGAGACTGCCGAGTTCAAGGCGACCATCACCGGATTCCCAGCTCCCACCGTCAAGTGGACCATCGACGAGAAGGTCGTCGAGGAGTCAACGACCGTCACGACCATCAAGACGGAAGACGTCTACACTCTCAAGATCAGCAGTGCTAAAGTCGAACAGACCGGCACTGTTAAGGTTACCGCCCAGAACTCTGCCGGACAAGACTCGAAGCAAGCCGAACTGAAGGTCGAGCCGAATGTGGTCGCACCGAAGTTCAAGTCGCAACTCACGGACAAGAACGTCGACGAAGGAGAGCCGCTGCGATGGAACCTCGAGTTGGATGGACCGTTCCAAGGAACTGAGGTCTCCTGGCTGCTCAACGGACAGCCACTCACCAAGAGCGACACTGTCCAAGTGGTCGATCATGGAGACGGCACCTACCATGTCACGATTGCGGAGGCGAAGCCGGAGATGAGCGGAACTCTCACCGCGAAGGCGAAGAACGCAGCGGGAGAGTGCGAGACGTCAGCGAAGGTGCAAGTGAACGGCGCCAACAAGAAGCCGGAGTTCATCCAAGCGCCGCAGAACCACGAGACGACTCTCGAGGAGAGCGTCAAGTTCAGTGCTATCGTCACTGGAAAGCCAATGCCGAACGTGACGTGGTTCCTGAACGAAAAGAAGCTCATCCAGAGCGAGGAGGTGAAGGTGAAGTACGTGCATGAGACCGGAAAGACGTCGATCAGAATTCACAAACCGCTCATGGAGCACAACGGAACGATCCGTGTGGAGGCGGTGAATGTGGCAGGAAAGGTCGAGGCGACTGCACAGCTGAAGGTCGACAAGAAGACCGAGGTGCCGAAGTTCACGACGAACATGGACGATCGGCAGGTGAAAGAGGGCGAGAACGTCAAGTTCACTGCCAATGTCGAAGGGTACCCGGAGCCGAGTGTGGCGTGGACTTTGAACGGAGAGCCTGTCGCCAAGCACGCGAACATCACCGTCACCGATAAGGACGGCGAGCACACCATCGAGATCGCCGCCGTCACTCCGGAACAGGCCGGAGAACTGTCGTGCGAGGCGACGAACTCCGTCGGAACGAAGAAGAGAGACGTCCAGTTGGCAGTCAAGAAGGTCGGAGACGCTCCGACGTTCGCCAAGAATCTCGAGGATCGTTTGATAACTGAGGGAGAGATGACTCTGATGGATGCAAAACTGAACGTCGTCAAGCCAAAGCCGAAGATCACCTGGCTCAAGGATGGAGCCGAGATCAAGACCGACGACCACTTCAAGCTGATCGAGGAGGAGGACGGATCTCTTCAACTTAGAATTGTGACGACCAAGTTGGAAGACAAGGGAAGGATCACTATCAAGGCGGAGAGCGAGTTCGGAGTGGCCGAGTGCTCGGCTTCTCTCGGAGTTGTCAAGGGACGTCCGATGGCGAAACCGGCGTTCCAGAGCGACATTCCGGCCATCAATCTCACCGAGGGAGAGACTCTCGAGGTGAAACTGCTCATCACCGGAGACCCCACTCCGTTCGTCAAGTGGTACATCAACGGACAACTCGTGTGCGCTACCGAAGATACCGAGATCTCGAATGCCAACGGAGTCTACACTATGAAGATCCACGGAGTGACTGCGGACATGACTGGAAAGATCAAGTGCGTCGCGTACAATAAGGCGGGAGAAGTCAGCACGGAAGGACCGCTGAAGGTGGTCGCCCCGATCCCGGTCGAGTTCGAGACATCGCTGTGCGACGCGACATGCCGCGAGGGAGACACTCTGAAACTGAAGGCTGTGTTGCTCGGAGAGCCGGAGCCAGTTGTCTCGTGGTACGTGAACGGGAAGAAGTTGGAGGAGTCACAGAACATCAAGATCCATTCGGAGAAAGGAACCTACACGGTCACCATCAAAGACATCACCTGCGACTATTCTGGTCAAGTCGTCTGCGAGGCTATCAACGAGTACGGAAAGGCCACTTCTGAGGCCACTCTGCTCGTTCTGCCACGTGGCGAACCGCCAGATTTCCTCGAGTGGCTCAGCAACGTGCGCGCTCGCGCGGGAACCAAGGTTGTGCACAAGGTGGTGTTCACTGGAGACCCGAAGCCGAGTCTCACCTGGTACATCAACAACAACGAGATTCTCAACTCGGATCTCTACACCATCGTCACCGACGACAAGACGTCGACGCTGACGATCAACAGCTTCAACTCGGACCTTCACGTCGGAGAGATCATCTGCAAGGCGGAGAACGACGCGGGAGAAGTGTCGTGCACTGCCAACATGATCACCTACACTTCCGACATGTTCAGCGAGTCGGAGAGCGAAGCGCAAGCGGAAGAGTTCGTTGGAGACGATCTGACCGAAGACGAGAGCCTCCGCGAAGAGATGCACCGAACACCAACTCCCGTCATGGCTCCGAAGTTCATCACGAAAATCAAGGACACGAAGGCCAAGAAAGGACACGCCGCCGTCTTCGAGTGCGTCGTTCCGGACACGAAAGGAGTGTGCTGCAAGTGGCTCAAGGACGGAAGAGAGATCGAACTCATCGCCAGAATCCGCGTGCAGACGAGAACCGGGCCGGAGGGACACATCACTCAAGAGCTCGTCATCGACAACGTCACTCCGGAAGACGCCGGAAAGTACACGTGCATCGTGGAGAACACGGCCGGAAAAGACACTTGCGAGGCGTCGTTGACCGTCATCGAGACACTCGAGAAGCCGGCCAACAAGGCCCCGGAGTTCATTGTTGCTCTGCAAGACAAGACGACGAAGACGTCGGAGAAGGTGGTTCTCGAGTGCAAGGTCGTCGGAGAGCCGGCGCCGAAGGTCACTTGGCTCCATGACAACGTGAGTTGAACCGAATGGTTTTCAAACAAGTATCAATGATTTTCAGAAGAGCATCTCGCAAGAGACCATTACCGTTGAGTCGGTTGAAGGCGTCGAGAGAGTGACGATCACTTCGACCGAAATGAGTCACCAAGGAAAGTATTCGTGTGTCGCCGAGAACTCCGAAGGCACCTCGAAGACCGAGGCGTTCTTGACTGTTCAAGGTGAGTCCTTCCCCAATCTTCCTTCTGTCACGTGTGAGCCCACCGCTTGCTCTTTGTTGGTTTCTTTCCCCTTTCACTTTGCACCGCACCTCTCCCACTCTATTCCAGGCGAAGCTCCAGTTTTCACGAAGGAGCTGCAGAACAAGGAGCTCACGATCGGCGAGAAACTCATTCTCTCGTGCTCTGTCAAAGGAGCCCCACAGCCACACGTCGACTTCTTCAGCTATTCGGAGACGACGAAGACCGAGACGAAGATCACATCTTCTAGTCGCGTCGCCATCGAGCACGATCAGACGAACACTCACTGGAGAATGGTGATCAGTCAAGTGACGAGAGAGGACATCCTCTCGTACAAGGCTGTCGCCACCAACTCGGTCGGCACCGCCACCACCATTTCGAAGGTGACGACAAAGACGGAGGCTCCGGTGTTCGAGCAAGGACTCAAAAAGACGAGTGTCAAAGAAAAGGAGGAGATCAAGATGGAAGTGAAGGTCGGCGGAACCGCCCCGGACGTCGAGTGGTTCAAGGATGACAAGCCGGTCAGCCAAGACGGGAACCACGAGATCAAGAAGAACCCGGAGACCGGAGTGTTCACGCTTGTCGTCAAGCAGTCCGAGACTTCCGACGCCGGAAAGTACACGGCCAAGGCGACGAACCCGGCCGGATCTGCCGAATCCACTGCCGAGGTGGAAGTGAGCAAGGCGCTCGAGAAACCGACCTTTGTCAAGGAACTGGTGACCACGGAAGTGAAGATCAACGAGTCGGCCACACTCTCTGTGACCGTCAAGGGTGTCCCAGAGCCCAGCGTCGAATGGCTGAAAGACGGACAACCCGTGCAGACTGACTCGAGTCATGTGATTGCAAAGGTGGAAGGATCTGGCAGCTATTCGATTACCATCAAGGATGCAAGACTCGAGGACTCTGGAAAGTACTCGTGTCGGGCAACGAATCCGGCCGGAGAAGCCCTGACTGAAGCCAATTTCGCAGTGGTCAAAGACTTGGTCCCGCCGGAGTTTGTCGAAAAACTGTCGCCTCTGGAAGTCAAGGAGAAGGAATCGACCACTTTGTCGGTGAAAGTCGTCGGAAAGCCGGAGCCTTCTGTGGAATGGTTCAAGGACGACACTCCGATTAACATCGACAATGTGCACGTGATTCAAAAGCAGACGGCTGTCGGAAGCTACTCTTTGACGATCAACGACGCGAGACAGGAGGACGTCGGTATCTATTCGTGCCGTGCTCGCAACGAGGCTGGAGAGGCGCTGACCACCGCCAATTTCGGAATCATCAGAACGTCGATTCCGCCAGAATTCACCCAAAAGTTGAGACCGCTGGAGGTGAGAGAGCAGGAGACTCTCGATCTGAAGGTGACGGTCATCGGAACGCCGAACCCGAAGGTCGAATGGTTCAAGGATGACAAGCCGATCCAAATCGACAATTCGCACATTTTCGCGAAGGAAGAAGGAGCCGGACATCACACTCTGACGATCAAGCAGGCGAGAGGAGAAGACGTCGGAGTGTACACGTGCAAGGCGACGAACGAGGCGGGAGAGGCGAAGACGACTGCCAACATGGCGGTGCAAGAGGAGATCGAGGCTCCGCTGTTCGTGCAGGGTCTGAAGCCGTACGAAGTTGAACAAGGAAAGCCGGTCGAACTGGAGGTGCGAGTCGAGGGAAAACCGGAACCGGAAGTGAAATGGCTCAAGGACGGAGCTCCGGTGGCCATCGACAATGTGCATGTGATCGAGAAAAAGGGAGAGAATGGATCCCACACTCTCGTCATCAAAGAAACCAACGCGGCCGACTTCGGGAAGTACACGTGTCAGGCTACGAACAAGGCTGGAAAGGACGAAACGATCGGCGAGCTGAAGGTGCCGAAGTACTCGTTCGAGAAGCAGCCGGCCGAAGAAGTGAAGCCTTTGTTCATCGAGCCGCTGAAGGAGACGACCGCTTCCGAGGGAGACACCGTCGTTCTGGAGTGCAAGGTCAACAAGGAGTCGCATCCGGAAGTGAAGTTCTTCAAGAACGATGTGCCAGTCGAGATCGGACAGCACATGCAGCTGGAGGTGCTTGAGGACGGAAACATCCGTCTGACCATCCAGAACGCCAAGAAAGAAGACGTCGGAGCCTACCGTTGCGAGGCCGTGAATGTGGCCGGAAAAGCCGACACGAAGGCCGACCTGAAACTGCAGTTCGCAGCCAAAGTGGAAGAGCACGTGGCAGACGAGAGTGGCCAATTGGAAGAGATCGGACAGTTGGAGACTGTCGGAGGTAACCAGCACATATCGCATGTAGTGTAGCACCTTCCCCTTTTTAGTTTCACTCGCCTTCTTCTTCGCCCTTCCAATCAATCTTGTTTCAGAGACCGCCTCTTCCAAGACCGACACTGGACGAGGAGCTCCAGAATTCGTGGAGTTGCTCCGATCGTGCACCGTCACCGAGAAGCAGCAAGCAGTTCTCAAGTGCAAAGTGAAAGGAGAGCCGAGACCGAAGATCAGATGGACGAAGGAAGGAAAGGAGGTCGAAATGTCGGCTCGTGTCCGTGCCGAGCACAAGGAGGACGGAACTCTGACGCTCACTTTCGACAATGTCACTCAGGCGGACGCCGGAGAGTACCGTTGCGAAGCAGAGAACGAGTACGGAAGCGCTTGGACCGAGGGACCGATCATCGTGACTTTGGAGGGAGCTCCGAAGATCGACGGAGAAGCTCCTGACTTCTTGCAACCGGTCAAGCCAGCTGTTGTGACTGTTGGCGAGACTGCAGTGCTAGAAGGAAAGATCTCAGGAAAACCGAAGCCGACTGTGAAGTGGTACAAAAACGGAGAGGAACTGAAGCCGTCCGACAGAATCAAGATCGAGAATCTGGACGATGGAACCCAGAGACTGACCGTTTCGAATACCGAATTGTCCGACATGGACGAGTACCGATGCGAGGCTTCCAACGAGTTCGGAGACGTCTGGAGTGACGTCACTCTTACCGTCAAGGAGCCAGCGCACGTGGCGCCCGGATTCTTCCAGGAGCTCTCCGCGGTTCAGGTCAAAGAGACCGAGACCGCCAAGTTCGAGTGCAAGGTTTCGGGAACGAAGCCGGATGTGAAGTGGTTCAAGGACGGATCAGAACTGAAAGAAGACAAACGAGTGCACTTTGAATCGACGGAAGACGGAACTCAGCGGCTCGTCATCGAGGAATCGAAAACCGAAGACCAAGGAAACTACCGTGTCGAGGTGTCGAACGACGCCGGAGTCGCCAACAGCAAGGCTCCGCTGACTGTCGTTCCAGCTGAGACGCTGAAGATCAAGAAGGGTCTCACTGATGTTTCCGTCACCCAGGGAACCAAAATCCTACTTTCTGTGGAGGTGGAAGGAAAACCGAAGACTGTCAAATGGTACAAGGGATCCGAGACTGTCAGCAGCACCAAGACGACCAAGATCGTGCAGGTCACCGAGTCCGAGTACAAGCTGGAGATCGAAAGCGGCGAGCTCTCCGACACCGGTGCGTACCGTGTCGTTCTCTCCACTGATTCCCTCTCCGTCGAGTCTTCTGCCACTGTCACCGTCACCACGGCCGCCGAGAAGATCTCGCTGCCGTCGTTCAAAAAGGGACTGGCTGATCAGTCGGTGCCGAAGGGAACTCCGCTCGTTTTGGAAGTCGAGATCGAAGGAAAGCCAAAGGATGTGAAGTGGTACAAGAACGGAGACGAGATCAAGGACAAGAAGGCCAAGGTCGAGGATCTCGGAAACGGAAAGTACCGTCTCACGATCCCAGAGTTCGATGAAAAAGACGTCGGAGAGTACAGCGTCACTGCCGCCAACGAGGCCGGTGAGATCGAATCGAAGGCGAAGGTGAACGTGGCCGACGACGGAAAGGACAAGGTGAAGCCGGAGATCGTCTCCGGACTCGTCCCGACCACTGTGAAGCAAGGAGAGACCGCTACGTTCAATGTGAAGGTCAAGGGACCAGTGAAAGGAGTCAAGTGGTACAAGAACGGAAAGGAGATCCCGGATGCGAAGACTAAGGACAACGGAGATGGATCCTACTCGCTGGAGATTCCGAACGCTCAGTTGGATGACACCGCCGACTACAAGGTGGTTGTCTCGAACGACGCCGGAGACGCCGACTCGTCTGCCGCTCTGACTGTCAAATTGGCCGACGACGGAAAGGACAAGGTGAAGCCGGAGATCGTCTCCGGACTCGTCCCTACCACCGTCAAGCAGGGAGACACCGCCACTTTCAATGTGAAGGTCAAGGGACCAGTGAAGCAGGTGAAGTGGTACAAGAACGGAAAAGAGATCCCAGATGCCAAGGCCAAGGATAATGGAGATGGATCCTACTCGCTGGAGATTCCGAACGCTCAGTTGGACGACACCGCCGACTACAAGGTGGTTGTCTCGAACGACGCCGGAGACGCCGACTCGTCTGCCGCTCTGACCGTCAAACTTCCTGGAATCGCTATTGTGAAGGGACTCGAAGACACAGAAGTCCCGAAAGGAAAGAAGGTCGTGCTGCAGGTGGAGACGAACAAGAAGCCGAAGGAGATCAAGTGGTACAAGAACGGCAAGGAGATCAAGCCGGAAGACAAGGCACAGCCGGGCAGCGACGGAGACACGAAGCCGCAGCTGGTTATCCCAGATGCTGGAGACGACGATGCCGCCGATTATAAGGTTGTGCTGACCGATGAGGACGGCAACACTGCCGATTCTTTCTGTGCTCTTACCGTCAAACTGCCAGCAGAGGAACCGAAGATCGTGAAGGGACTCGAAGATCAGACAGTTCCAGTCGGATCCCCGATCAAACTGGAAATCGAGACTTCCGGATCCCCGAAGACCGTCAAATGGTACAAGAACGGAAAGGAGCTCTCTGGTGCTGCCGTCAAGAACATCAAGATTCAGAAGATCGACGACAACAAGTACGTGCTTGAGATTCCAGCGAGCGCCGTCGAAGACACCGGAGACTACAAGGTCGAGGTGGCCAACGAAGCAGGATCAGCTAACAGCAGCGGAAAGATCACTGTGGAGCCGAAGATCACGTTCTTGAAGCCGCTCAAGGATCAGACGATCACCGAAGGAGAGAACGCCGAGTTCATCGTGGAGACGAACACGAAGCCAAGAACTGTGAAGTGGTACAAGAACGGGCAGGAGATCAAGCCGGACGCTCGGTTCGTCGTCGAGCAAAAGAACGACGCGAAGTACCAGCTGGTGATCAAGAACGCCGTTCGCGACGATGCCGCCACCTACAAGGTCGTCCTGGAGAACACCGCCGGAGAGGCCGAGTCGTCCGCCCAGCTGACTGTGAAAAAGGCCAAGGCGGGACTATGCAAGATCGTGAAGGGACTCGAGGACCAGGTGGTAGCCAAGGGAGCCAAAATGGTGTTTGAAGTGAAGATCCAAGGAGAGCCGGAAGAAGTCAGATGGCTCAGAGACGCAAACACCATCAGCGCGGGAGCGAACGCGGTCATTGAGAAGATCGACGATACCACGTACAGACTGACGATCCCGTCTGCTGAACTGAAGGATGCTGGAGAGTACACTGTGGAAGTGATCAACGAGAGCGGAAAGGCGAAGAGCGACGCGAAGGGAGAGGTTGACGAGAAGCCGGAGATCGTGCGCGGACTCGAGAACATTGAGATTCCGGAGGGCGATGACGACGTCTTCAAGGTCGAAGTCAGTGCTCCGGTGAGACAGGTCAAGTGGTACAAGAACGGACAGGAGATCAAACCGAACAGTCATCTGGAGGCAAAGAAGCTCGGACCGAAGAAGTACGAACTGGCAATCAACAGAGCTCAATTGGACGATGGAGCCGACTACAAGGTCGTTCTCAGCAACGCCGCCGGAGAATGCGACTCTTCGGCCGCTCTCACCGTCAGCAAACCGAATGTTCTCAAGATCGTCGAGGGACTGAAGGATGTCGATGTGGAAGAGCCGCAGCCAGTTGCTCTGAAGGTCAAGGTGGAAGGTGTGCCGAAGAGTGTGAAGTGGTACAAGAACGGACAGGAGATCAATCCGGATGCAGACGGATTCAAGTTCGAGGAGAAACCCGAGTCAGGAGAGTTCTCTCTTCTGATTCCGAGCTCGAAAAAGTCGGACGGAGGCGCCTACCGTGTGATCCTCGGAAACGATAAGGGAGAGGTGTACAGCGGATCGGTGGTTCACGTCAAGGCTCCAAAGGCAGCCGACATCACTTCCGGAGCCAACTTCCTCTCGCCACTCAAGGATACCGAAGTGGAAGAAGGTGACATGCTCACTCTGCAGTGCACTGTCGCCGGAGAGCCCTTCCCTGAAATCATCTGGGAGAAGGACGGCGTTGTGCTCCAGAAGGACGACCGAGTCACGATGAGAGTCGCCCTAGACGGCACCGCCACGCTCCGAATCCGTTCTGCCAAGAAGAGCGACATCGGACAATACCGAGTGACGGCGAAGAACGAGGCGGGAAGTGCGAGCAGCGAATGTAAGGTGGCCGTGAAGGATCAGGGAGAACAGCCGTCGAAGCCGAAGTTCGTGATCCCGTTGAAGACGGGAGCCGCTTTGCCGGGAGACAAGAAGGAGTTCAACGTGAAGGTCCGCGGACTTCCGAAGCCCACGTTGCAGTGGTTCCTGAATGGAGTCCCGTTGACTTTCGACGACAGAGTCACCCTGGAGGACATGGCTGACGGCAACTATTGCCTTACGATCAAGGATGTTCGCGAAGAAGACTTTGGAACTCTGAAGTGCATCGCGAAGAACGAGAATGGAACTGACGAGACGGTGTGCGAGTTCCAGAAGGGAGTTGATCACGACGATGGGAAGAGAGACGATCTTCGCTATCCCCCTCGCTTCAACGTTCCTCTTTGGGACAGGCGCATTCCGGTCGGAGATCCGATGTTCATCGAGTGCCACGTGGATGCCAATCCGACTGCCGAGGTGGAATGGTTCAAGGACGGAAAGAAGATCGAGCACTCGGCTCACATGGAGATCCGAAACACCGTCGACGGAGCTTGCCGCATCAAGATCGTTCCGTTCGAGGAGTCCGACTGCGGAGTCTACATGTGCGTGGCTGTCAACGAGCTCGGACAGGCTGAGACGCAGGCCACTTACCAAGTGGAAGTCATCGAGCACGTCGAGGAGCAGAAGAAGAAGGAGTTCGCTCCGAGAATCAACCCGCCGCTCGAGGACAAGACCGTCAACGGAGGACAGCCGATCAGTCTGTCTTGCAAGGTCGAGGCCATCCCGAGAGCTTCTGTCGTCTGGTACAAGGACGGACTCCCGATCCGCGCCGACTCGAGAATCTCCATGCAGTATGAAGACGACGGAACCGCCACTCTCGCCATCAGAGACAGCACCGAAGCGGACATCGGAGCCTATCGTTGCGTGGCTACAAACTGTCACGGAACCATCAACACGAGCTGCAGTGTCAACGTGAAAGTGCCGAAGCAGGAAGTCAAGAAGGAGGGAGAAGAGCCCTTCTTCACCAAGGGACTCGTTGATCTTTGGGCCGATCGTGGCGACTCGTTCACCCTCAAGTGCGCTGTCACCGGCGATCCGTTCCCGGAGATCAAGTGGTACCGAAATGGCCAACTTGTTCGCAACGGACCGAGAACCATCATCGAGACTGCTGCGGACGGTTCGTGCTCTCTGACCGTCAAGGAATCCACAATGAGCGACGAAGGAATCTACCGATGCGAAGCCGAGAACGCTCACGGAAAGGCTAAGACTCAAGCGACTGCTCACGTCCAAATGGCACTCGGAAAGACCGAGAAGCCGAAGATGGACGAGGGAAAGCCGCCGAAGTTCATTCTGGAGCTGTCCGATATGACCGTTTCGATCGGAAGCGTCATCGATCTGGAATGCAAGGTGACCGGAATCCCGAATCCATCGGTGAAATGGTCAAAGGACGGAGGACCACTGATCGAAGACACCCGATTCGAGTGGTCGAACGAGGAGAGCCGAGGCGTCTACCAGCTGAGAATCAAGAACTCGACTGTTCACGACGAGGGAACCTACAGATGCGTTGCCACCAATGAGAACGGAAGTGCCACCACCAAATCGTTCGTCCGCATCGACGACGGGCTCGGATCGGGAGCACTGACTGCCAGTCAGCCGCCGAGATTCACTCTCAAGATGGGAGACGTCCGTACGACGGAGGGACAGCCGTTGAAGCTCGAGTGCAAGGTCGACGCGAGCCCGCTGCCCGAGATGACCTGGTACAAGGACGGAGCCATTGTGACGCCGTCCGACCGAATCCAGATCAGCCTGTCTCCAGACGGAATCGCCACTCTACTCATTCCTTCGTGCGTCTACGATGACGACGGAATCTACCGTGTGATTGCCACCAACTCGTCCGGAACTGCTCAAGACAAGGGAACCGCCACAGTGAAGAAGCTGCCGAGAGACACCGGAGCGAGAAGATCGGTCGAGAGAGACGTCTTCGACGCCAACAAAGCACCGAAGCTCGTCGAGCCACTGGAGAACGTCAGAATTCCGGAGAAGCAAGGATTCCGTCTCCGCTGCAAGTTCAGCGGAGATCCGAAGCCGTCGATCAAGTGGTTCAAGGACGGAGAACGCGTGTTCCCGTACGGACGTCTTCAACTCATCGAGTCTCCTGACGGCGTCTGCGAGCTCGTCATTGATTCTTCGATTCGTCAAGATGCCGGAGGATACAGATGCGTCGCCGAGAACACGTACGGATCTGCCAGAACATCGTGCGACGTCAACGTCATCCGTAAGTCAAACGCGAATCTTAGCCATTTCAGATCGAGTTTGCTTTCCAGGTGGGGACCGCAAGCCGCGTGACATTGACTCTTCGATTCGTGAAGGAAAGGCGCCTGGATTCACCGTTCCGCTGACGATCCGTCGTGCCAAACCGGGCGAGTCGGTCACTTTCGAGTGTCTGCCGTTCGGAAATCCGTTCCCTTCGATCAAATGGCTGAAGGACGGATTGGAGCTGTTCGCGGACGACAAGATCAAGATGGAGTCGGCCGCCGACGGAACTCAACGACTCATCCTCTCCGATGTGACGTTCCTCAGCGAGGGATACTTCAGATGTGTGGCCACCAACGAGCACGGAACCGCCTCGACCAAGGCGGAACTTGTGATTGAAGGTGAGCGAGAGAAACGAGAAGGAAACGATTTATGACTCAAAGAGATCGGGTTCAAAACGAGAGATTTCTGGGGAGAAAGTGAGACTGGGCGAAAACGACTAGAAACGGAGAGACTAGCAACAAAAAGAAGACGGTCACGACTTGAACTTGCACACGGCGACTGCGTTGTACTGCGAAAGGATCCTGTCCGCGTAATGATTTATCCACTTGCCCCGCTTGTTCATGACGAGAACCGCCAGGGCTCTTCTTCCGAACGGCATCCCTCGATCCCAGTTCAAGTAGTTGAAATCGGAACCTAAGGTTATGATAACATTAACAAGGTCGATTCGAATTAAACTTCTCTCACCATCCATCCAATGCCACTTGTTCCCATTATTCGATCTACCGTAGCCGCCGAGATAGATGAACTCAAAGTTCGCGTCCTTGTCTTTTGCCAGATCCATCACGAACTGATTCTCATTCTCGTTGCTTATACTGGTCAGCATCGCGTCTTGACGGTGCTCGAACCCTGGCAACACAATAGACGCTCAATAAGAGGGAACCTCTCGGGAATCGAGCCTTACCGTAATCGAAACACTTGTTATCCGCTTCTAGAATGGTCATGTTGGTCTTCGAAATCGTCCGATAGCAAGCTTGAGTCTCTTTATTGTACACCCAGTGTTTCGGACAGAACTTCGAGTACGGCCTGTGCAGCTTCTTCTCGCAGATGACGGCCGCCGTCGTCGAGCAGTTCGCGTTCACCCACTGACCGTCGTTTTTGATAGTCACACATTTGTTCGAGGCGCCTATCTCCTCTAGACCATTCCCATCGGCCCAGTTCGTGTACCGGACGATTTTTCCGTTCGGCCATCTGTACACGAACCCCGGTCCGAAGAGACCAGCAGCGCCGTCCACGATGTCGAAGCGAGCGCGTGCGTCTATCCAAACTTTGGCAGAATGCCCTCTGACCAGCTCGCTTATGTATTCATTCTCGCCACCGCACTCGACCCTCAGCACGTGGGCGGAGCCATCCGAGAGGATCTTGTGGCAGTAGGAGTGCGCATCGGGAAGCCGCATCCGCCGACGCGCCAGATGATAGCACGTCCGACCGGGCTCGTCGTGGTGCCATCCCTAGAATACGAAGAAGAAGGTCATGAGTGAATAATTGAAAAGGCCAACACTCACTTTGGGGCAATTGGGGAGAGTGGTGGGCAGGAGGAGGCCGAGGGTCGGCAGTAGGGATGTTAGAAGAAGCGACACGATCATGTCACCGTACCATAGACTGCCTCTGCAAAACGAATCATTTCAGGAGACCGCTCGATCGGATCCCGACCACTGCCGGAAGTGCGCGGAGAGCCGGAAGAGTGCAAGCCGCGAATCAGAAGAGGACTGTACAACATGAGCATTCACGAGGTAATCACCGAAAATGAGAATACGAATTGAGGGGGGGGGGGGGCTCTTGCTTCAATCGGAGCCCGCGCCAAACTGTCGCCAACTGACCATGCACACATGATAATCCTCTTATCTTATCGAGTCGCCAAACACAAAAAAGAGGAGAGGAGACACCGATACGGGGACCCCGCTTGTTTTGAAGTCTAGTTTTATGCGCTCTCTCTCTCTCTCTCTCTCTCTCTTCCCAGAAAGAGCACCGACTGAGTTTGCACGTTGGAAAGAAGAAGAAGAAGAAGAAGCACAGGGTGAGAGCAGTCTGTTTGAGAGAACACACACGGAAAGAGTCACGTGTGAGCATTACGGGAACAAGAAAAAGAAGCAGGCAAACGCTGATTTTTGTACTTTGCGGCAAAGAAAGAGAAGAGTGTTCAAAATGAAAACAGGTGTTGTGGATTGAAATGAAAGCGCACCAGATTCTAGAAAACGCTGGGACACTTCCGATGTCTCTGATTCGCTGCGATTAGGAACTCTCTTGTGTTTGCCGTGGAACGGCATTCTCCCGAAAGCCACTACACCTTGAGAGACATTGACCTCGAACAGTGTTTCCTTTCTGATAAGCATCTCTGATCTAGAACTACGAATTAGAGCACGAGTAGAGCATGCCTCACGTACGTCATGATGTTTGCTTCGGCGATTACCCGCATTGACGACGAATTCTCACTCACTGACACAGTAATAATCCAATTCGCGCGCAAGCAAAACAGGGGGGAAAAGGCGTCTTTGTTTGCGCACAGAAGAACTGTGTCTCTCTGCCTGTTTTGTTCCAGTCTAGAGAACGCAAGTTCTGGATCGGAAATGAAACGAAGCAGTGGAGAATCAGAATACCAGCGGGAGGAGGGGCTCTTTTATTGCGGGAGAACCCCCACCCGAAAGAGTACACATTGACACATAATGATTCATAGACGGGCGGCGATCCAACTCAAAACTTGACCTCATCAACAAACAAAAATTGAGGTGGCGGGGCGGAAAGGTGTGAAATCCTGCGTGCGCAGTGTGAAAAAGAGGGCGAGACATGCCGCCGCTCTGGATGAATCACTTAACAACAAGTGCCCCCCTTCCTGCTCAATGGAGCACAATGGAATCCAAATTTACCTTTTGCCCAAACGGGAAACTCGATGACGAAATAAACACGACGAAATAAGCTTCCGGTTGTTGCAGGGAAACGTCGTCGAGATGATTGTGTGCGCGACGGGAGTGCCGACGCCGACCGTCAAATGGTACAAGGACGGCGTGGAGATCGTCGGCGACGGACCCGACGGAAAGAGGGTCGTCTTCACCGACGAACGCGGCATCCACCACCTCGTTATTGTGAACGCGAGCCCCGAAGACGAGGGAGAGTACTCGCTCGAGGCGACCAACAAACTCGGATCCGCGAAGACCGAAGGATCACTGAACATCATCCGACCGCGTCACGTCGCCGATCGAGATGACAAGGGCGGCATGCCGTTCCCGCCAGGATTCGTGCGTCAGCTCAAGAACAAGCACGTCTTCAACCACATGCCGACCATCTTCGACTGTCTCGTCGTCGGACATCCGGCTCCCGAAGTCGAGTGGTTCCACAACGGAAAGAAGATCGTGCCGGGAGGTCGCATCAAGATCCAGTCGTGCGGCGGAGGATCTCACGCTCTGATCATTCTCGATACGACTCTTGAGGACGCCGGAGAGTACGTGGCCGTCGCGAAGAACTCGCACGGAACCGCCAGCTCGTCGGCCATTCTCGACGTCACCGTTCCGTTCCTCGACAACATCAAGTTCAACGGAGAGATCGACGTGACTCCGTACCTCACCGAAGAGTACGGATTCAAGAAGCTGAACACCGCCAGTCTGCCGACGCCTCCGGACCGTGGACCGTTCATCAAGGAGGTTACCGGACACTACCTCACTCTCTCGTGGATTCCGACCAAGAGAGCTCCGCCACGCTACCCGCAAGTCACCTATGTCATCGAGATCCGCGAGCTTCCTGAGAAGGAATGGGCTCTTCTGGACTACAACATTCCGGAGCCAGTGTGCAAGGTTCGAAATTTGGAGCTTGGAAAGTCTTACCAGTTCCGTGTTCGTGCCGAGAACATCTACGGAATCTCGGATCCGTCGCCGGCCTCCCCGCCGTCGCGACTCATGGCTCCGCCGCAACCAGTCTTCGACCGCCGAACCAACAAGGTCATTCCGCTGCTCGATCCGTACGCGGAGAGAGCTCTCGATCTGAAGTACGCCGAGCAGTACGCTTGTGCTCCGTGGTTCGCTCCCGGAGTCGTCGAGAAGCGGTATTGCGCCGAAAACGACACGCTGACGATCATTCTAAACGTGTCCGGGTTCCCGGATCCAGACATCCAATGGAAGTTCCGCGGATGGGACATCGACACGTCGTCGCCAACCTCCAAGTGCAAAGTGTACACTTACGGAGGAACCGAAACGACGCTCGCAATCACCGGATTCAGCAAGGAGAACGTCGGACAGTATCAGTGTTTCGCGAAGAACGAGTACGGAGAGGCTCAGCAGAACATCCTCGTCGATCTTGCCAGTAAGAGAACGGAACGTTCGAAGTGAGAACATGATTGGTTTTCAGCGCGACCCAACTTCATCCAGCCGCTCGTCAACAAGACCTTCTCGTCGGCTCAACCGATGAGACTGGACGTGCGAGTCGAAGGGGAGCCGTTCCCGGAACTCAAGTGGATGAAGGTGAGAACTTCTCGTCGACACGCTCACCCCCTCCCGTTTCCAGGAATGGCGCCCGATCGTCGAGTCCTCTCGCATCAAGTTCGTCCAGGACGGACCGTACCTCTGCTCTCTGATTATCAACGATCCGCTGTGGAGAGACTCGGGAATCTATTCGTGCGTCGCTCTGAACGACGCCGGACAAGCCACCACCTCGTGCACTGTCACCGTTGAAGGTACGAAGAGGGATCGTCTGAACTCGTCTGACATCATCTGAAATTTCAGCCGAAGGCGACTACAACGACGTCGAACTTCCGCGTCGCCGAGTGACGATCGAGTCGAAGCGCGTCCGCGAACTCTACGAAATCTCCGAGAAAGACGAAAAGTAATCGTCATCCGCGAAAATCGCCCCGCAATCTTTCGAAATCAAAAAAAAAAGAAAACTTTCTCCCAAACTCCAAAATTATATGTATCAAGTGTTGTTTTTCGAAACTTTTTCTCTTCTTAAAACGCCTATTTTCAATTGTCTTCTCTGTAATTCTCACGACTTTTCTCCGAATTAAGTGAACATGGGGAAATGATCCGAAGTGCCCAATCGGTTCAATTTCCATCAACTGAAAAGTGTGAGAATTGCAGTTCTCTGTCACTTATACCGGTTAACTAAGACCCCCCCCCCCTTTTCTTCATTGTTTTCCCATCCAGTGCCCTTCTTGAATTCATTCTGATTGTCCCTTCCCAGTAGTGAAATCCCATGCTGTTCACAAACGAAACCGATTCGAAACTTCGCCCAGTTCCCCCATTATTTCTAGTCCCTCCGGTAGTCATTTCCCGCGTAGCGAACATCTCAGTCTGGACGAGTCGCCACGTGGCAAAGTGCCCAATTGCCACGTGGCACTCGTTCCGTGCCCAATGACCAATCTTCTATCCGTTTGCTCTTTTCTACTGTTCTATGTTTTCAGCAATCATATCACTTTCTCTTCTTCCCCTCAATCCGATAAAATAAAGATTGACTAACTGCTTCCCACCCTGTGTCCACGTCATGTCCACGTCACGAAAGCACTAACCAGAAGCCCATGTCGGATCGGGGCGACGTCTTCTGAGTCGCAGAAGGCGTCGACCGTTCCGATTGTCCCTCGCGTCTTGTGTCGGTGATCGTTGTCTCGCGGCGGGCTCTCTCGGCGGCGATTCCTCTCGTGTCTTTCGCTGCGACCGATTGACTCCGCCCACTTTTTCGTGTCATTTCTCTTCTGATCTGCTCTTTTTCAGCGTTTTTCTTGGAAGTGCTCTTGAATGATATTTTCAGTATTCAAATTCAAATTTTATCAGACACGAATTACAGAATCCTCTTGGAACTCCTTCTTCTTCTCGAATCTCCCGGAGCGGCGGTCGTCTGAAATTCGCTTCTGTCTGGAATTCTGGAATCTGGAAAAATCATGAGAGAGCACTTCCGAGAAAAAGAAGAGAATTGGCCGAGAGAAAGAGGGCGGGGCGTCAGTCGTTTGTGAAAACGCGAGAAGATCGTTGCGAGACCCGAGGGCTCGCCAGCTGCAATTACCACCAGCGTCCCGTGTCCCCAGTCACTAAGAGCTCTAGGCTTCGAAAAAGTTCCGTCTGGAGCTTGTTGAGTTTGGGAGAAAGTAGTAGGCGTCACGAGAATAGGTCACTCGAGATTAGTAAGGAATCAGTCAAGCTGATCTCTAGGTCCCCCCGTAATGCTGGTGGTAATTTGCAGGTTGGCGGCCGAGGGAGCCCCGTTCCGAGTCAGCGAGAAGGCGACGGGACGAGAGTTTCTGGCTCAGCTGAGACCGATCGACGACGCGTTGCTCCGCCACGTGGACATCCACAACTCGCTGGATCATCCGGGAGTGGTGCAGATGCATCGCGTGCTCCGAGACGAGAAGCTCGCGCTGGTGGTCTTCGAGAAGTGGGTCACTTTTTGAGAGATTCGGGTCAACGGGAGGGGCGGGCGTGTGGGAAACGGTGAAACTATCGGAAGAGTCTAAGGAACGAACAGGTTTCATGAGAGATTGATACAGTTAGGAGCTCAATTGAGAATACGAAGAGTTGGATCGAAAAGAGCGAGACGGGTTTATGGGAAACGGAAAGAATCGCAAGAACAACTGCTCCGGAACGCCCATCGGCATCAATGTGAAATATGAAATGGAGTGGGGCAGTGGAGCAGTTGTGTGCATCGAATCGAAAGGGCGGAACGGCACCGACTCAGCTGCAGAAGAAGAAGAAGAATGATTTCGAAATGAGTGTAACGAAGGCGAATAAAAACAGATGTGTGTGTGTGTGCGCGCAGTTTGAGGGCCACTTTTATCGCCCGTTTGCCTTCTGGCTCCGTCCTCGCGGATCATTTCAATATGTGCTTGATCCTTCCGATTTTATGACTCGACGGCCCTTCGGGTCCGTTGTTGTACGAATCAACTGAAAGTATTCTCGGAGCATGTTCCATCTCGTCGAGGATTGGTGAGTTGTGTGACGTGGCATTGGCATGACGCCAAGAGGAGAGCATCTGTGTGACCTATACGAACGGGGTCTCTCTTCTCGGCCCAAGTGTCATTTCGAAACACTCTGCTCCCACCTCTCCGTATCCCTCCGTCTCTTGGCTTTCCGCGCTCTCTTGCACCTGTTACAATGACGAGATGTTTTCCGCTCTCGCAATCAGTTGTCTACGTCTCTGGGATCCGTGCACTCTCTCGGAGCGGGAGCCTGAGCAACTTGCTCGCCAATGGGTTTTCAACGGACGGATAGATGAGAAGATATGATAAGGGTGTTAGAGATAAAGAAGACGGTGGAGACGCAGACAGAGAGGGGACCTGGGCTCATGTAAAATGGATGCGACGGGACGGCTATAGCAGCCCCTCCAGGCTCCATGGTTTCGTAATATAATGGTCAGGATATCAATATCTGGGTGAGTAAGAGAGCGGAAAGAAACGATTCCGTTCGGTTTCAGCGCCAACTCGTCGATCGACGGCCTCTCGAGTCTGACGCATCTGGGAGTGAGTCTGTCCGAGCCGAAGGGAGTCAATCGGGAGACATGCGTGCGCGTGTTCGTCCGTCAGCTTCTTCTCGCTCTCAAACACATGCACGACCTGCGAATCGCCCATCTGGATCTGCGTCCGGAAACTATCCTTCTTCAAGACGACAAGCTGAAGCTGGCAGACTTCGGACAGGCGAGACGCCTTCTTCGCGGCCTCATCACCGGTGAAATCAAAGGATCGCCGGAGTTCGTGAGTCCGGAAATCGTGAGGAGCTACCCGTTGACGCTGGCCACTGATATGTGGAGCACTGGAGTTCTCACCTACGTTCTGTGAGTCCTCGCACCCACAGTTTCTCTCCCAAAGGCACTGTTCAGACTCACCGGACTGTCTCCGTTCCACGGCGACAACGACAATGAGACACTCGCCAACGTGGACCGATGCGAGTTCGACTCGTCGCCACTCGGCAACTTCTCCTACGACGCCGGAGACTTTGTGCAGAAGCTTCTGATGGAGATCCCGGCGCACCGTCTGACTGTGGACGAGGCCCTCGCGCATCCGTGGATCGACGACGAGAAGCTGAAGACAGAGCCGCTGTCAGCTGACACTTTGCGCGAATTCAAATATCAGCACAAATGGCTGGTGAGTTGGGTCCATCCGATCATTCGGATTGTGTGCTCAAGTCCCGACAGAGCACACAACACACACACCAACTTCACTTTCTGTGCCCTCCTCCCTCAGCTGCTCGCCCCTTTTTTCGGCGCGCAATCCATCCCCCCATCCCGTTTCTCTCGTTTCAGGAACGTCGCGTGTTCGTGCAACAGACGCCGTCCGAGCAGATTCTCGAAGCGATCCTCGGACCTGCGACTGCGCGCGCTCAGCAGAATGCGCCAGTAGCCCCGGAAGGTCGGAGGCCCGCCGAGATCTACGACTACCTGCGGATCCAGCCGAGAAAGCCGCCACCGACTGTCGAGTACGTGCCGCGTCCGCGCAAAGAGCACCCGCCCTACATCGACGAGTTCGGACAGCTGCACGACGGAAACGCGTTCGACGGACCCGACGGAACCGGTTTCGAGGGGGATCCAAGGTAACCGTCTGAAAGAAGATTCCGATTGAATAGTTTCCAAGTTGCAGACAAGGTCCTCCGATTCCGCCGCAACCTCAACGACCAAACCAGCCGGCTCACGACTCACGAAGATTCGAGCAAGGAGGCCCGCAACATCCCCAACGAATTCCGGTGGATCAGTACGGTCGTCCTCTCGTGGATCCGCGCTACTTGAACGATCCTTCGAACCGTCCGATCTCTCTTGAAGACCGCCCGTTCTACGTGGACAAGTACGGTCGTCCGGTGCATTTGGACGAGTTTGGAAGACCGATGGCTCCGCAGCAGGCGCTCGAAAAGCGAAAGTTGATCCCGCAAGACAAAGGAGAGACCCCGTCGCACTCGAAGAAGGAGAAGCCGTCGAGCCAGAAGTCAACACCGATTCTGGAGCAGAGCAACGGCGATGATCAGCAGCAACAGCAGCAGCAAAAGATTCCGATACGCATGATTCGCGGCGAACGACGTGAGATCGAGGAAGAGATCGCGAATCGGATCCTCTCGGACATCTCGGAGGAGGGATCGATCGCCGGATCGCTCGCCAGTCTGGAAGACTTTGACATTCCCAAGGTGATAGACGGAAGCAACATGTGCGGGCGGCACATAAATTCTTTATGTGTTTTCCATCCGGGAGGATGGGGGGTGTAATTCTTCAACTTCTTGTTTCTTTCAGGACTTCCAAGTGGAAGCTTCCGAACCCTCGACTCCGACTCTCACTCCAGAAGTCACGATCCGAGAGACTGTTCCGAAGCCGACGCCGTCTCCGTCGAGTCCCCAAAAGTCACCGATCCCTCCACAAGAGGGCACTGTCATTCCGCCGAAAGTCACCTATTCCGACACTCTTCTCTCTGGTCTTCCCGAAGCCGATAAGAAGGTGAGAGTCTTTCAGAAGATCAATTGGCACCGTGCCAACAGAAACTCCCTCTGCATTGGAGCGCGTTTGAGACTCTCTCGGAGTAGTAGTATATAACTAGTATATCCGAAACGAGGGTCAACATTGCGAGAGAGAGAGAGAGCAAACGAATCGGGGCGAGAGCTCTTGAAAATCCGCGCACTGGCGGTGGAAAACTAACTGGGTGGGAGTGGGAGAGAGAGAGAGAAAGAGAAGAAAGCAGTCAGTTACTTTTTACCCCCCTCTTCAAATGCGTAGGTGGAAACCGACTTTACATTCCCACCTGTTTTTATCGATCGATCCGTGTTTTTTCGTTCCGTTCTGAAACTTCCCGTTGCATCTGAGTGTGTCAGTCTCCAGAATGAGCTCAACGGAGCCCGTCGTCCGTCCGGTGAGCCCGGCGGCTCGCCCGACAACAATGCTCATTTCACCGTCTCTTCGCGTGAACGGAGTCGCCGCCAACGGAGGCTCCGGAGGCGTCAAGATCTCGTGCATTGATCGCAAAATAGAGCAGAAGTTGCTCGGCACCGATAAGGTTTGCAAGGCGCCCGGCAAGTTGGCGCGCAAAAAGAAATCAGAGAGCGCCGTGGTGGAAGTGCAGCGGCCTGAAGCATTGAGGATAGAGGAGGTACCCCCGGACGACTGGGAAGACGCACTGCACTCGGGAGGGGAGCACCACTAACTCACGAAACGAGAGTTCTCGTTGAAATCGAGGACTTTTTCAGATCCTCGAAGACGCCGAGAACGATCCGTCGATCCCAGTGGGAGCTCCGTTGTTCCTTGAAGGACTCCACGGAGCCGATCTTACCATCGACACCACCTCGGCTTCCGGACTCATCAAGGTCACTTCGCCCGCCGTCACTCTCAGCCCGAATCCCAAGTCTCCACGCAGATCGACGCCCGGAACGAAGAGTCCGGTGATGTTGAGTCCGCGTCAGGAGCATTCTATGGAAGTGCTGATTGCGACGAAACGAGGAAAGCCGGGATTCTTACCGCCAGGAGAGCTCGCCGAGGAGATCGACGACGAGGACGCATTCATGGATGACCGGAAGAAGCAGGCGAAGGCGAAGGATCACGACGGAAAGGACGACTTCAGGGATGAGAAGGAGCGGCTGGAGAAGGACAAGAACCGGAGAGCCGTCAACCTGGACGATCTCGACAAGTACCGCCCCACCGCTTTCTACAAAGAGGATACGGACTTTGGACATCCGGGATACGACGTGGACGACTCGCCGTGGGATTCTCACTATCAGATCGGACCGGACACGTACCTGATGGCTGCTCGCGGAGCTGCTTTCAACTCCCGAGTCCGTAACTACCGCGAGGAATTGTTCGGAGTTGGAGCCCCGACTGTGAAGCAAGGGTTCCTCGGTGTTCGCAACAGGGACATCACCGTCCGTGAGCGTCGTCGCTACACTGACATCCTCCGAGAGTCGACGCAAGGACTCGAGCCGAGATCGCACGAGCAGTCGACTGCTCTTCTTCAGAAGGCTCCTTCGTCCAGTGCCATCGAGAGAATCAAGGCGGACATCGAGAAAGTGACTCCGAGTGCCACGAAGCGCAACGCCGACGGCACATTCGCTCCGATCTTCACTTCCCGTCTTCGTGACGTCTACCTCCGTCAGAATCAGACCGCCGTCTTTGAATGCTCCGTCGCGGCGAGCCCCGCGCCGAAGATCATCTGGGACTTCCAAGGAAAGATTCTCGAGTCGAACGATCGCATCCAGATCCAGCAAGACCACAACATCGCCACTCTGACCATCAAAAACGCAGCTCCGTACGATCTGGGAGAGTACGTGTGCTCAGCGACGAACGAGTTCGGAACAGACAAGACGAGCTGTCGGATGATCAGTGGGGAGACGCCGTCTCGTCCTGGAAGACCGGAAGCGGAGCTCTCTTCCGACACGGAGATCTTCATTCAGTGGGAGGCGCCGGAAGGACCGACCTACTTGGAAGGCATCACGTACCGTCTTGAGTATCGCGTCGCTGGACCCAACGATCACGGAGCGCCGTGGGTCACCATCTCCGAGAGAATCGACGACGAGTCGGTGGTGGTGAAACATTTGTCGCCACTCGGAATCTACCAGTTCCGCGTGACTGCACAGAACGGATTCGGACTCGGACTGCCTTCTCTGAGCAGCCGAATTGTGCAGACGCACGGAAAAGGAACGCCGAAGCTTCAGATTGACGTTCTGAAGGCCGAGATCAGACTGAACGTTGTCTCGCTGCCACAGAAGTCGACGAATCAGTTGGGAGGCATTTCAGAGGAGAGCGAGGAGGATTCAGAAGCGAGAACGACGAATGAAGATATGAAGACGAACCTGCAGCTGCAGACGTCGGATCCAACCGGAAGATTCCAGGTGAGCCGGTCCTTCCGTTTTCTAGAGTGTTTTATTCTTCATTTCCAGATCGCTGGTCTGAAATTCAAGGGTCGCTTCTCTGTGATCCGCGACGCCGTTGATTCGACGGCAGAAGGCCACGCCCACTGCGCCGTCAAGATCCGCCATCCGGCATCTGAAGCCGTCGCAGAGTACGAGGCGCTGCGTGACGGACAACACGAGAACGTTCAACGGCTCGTCGCCGCCTTCAGCCACAACGACTTCTTGTTCATTTTCTCGGAGCGCCTCTACGAGGACGTCTTCTCTCGATTCGTGTTTAACGACTACTACACCGAAGAGCAAGTTTCGATGACGATGAAGCAAGTGACATCGGCGCTCCACTTCTTGCACTTCAGAGGGTATCTTGTCCGGCGCTTCTGCTCTCACGTCTTCTATTCAGAATCGCCCATCTCGACGTCAATCCGCACAACATCATGTTCCAATCGAAGCGCAGCTGGATCGTGAAGCTCGTCGACTTCGGAAGAGCGCAGAGAGTCGCTTCTGCGGTGAAGCCGGTCGAGTTCGACACAAAGTGGGCGTCGCCCGAGTTCCACATTCCGGAGACTCCGGTCACTGTGCAGAGTGACATCTGGGGCATGGGAACTGTCACCTTCTGTCTGTGAGTGCCCCCTCTCCCACCTGATTCCTTCTAATCTTCGACACTTCAGCCTCGCCGGTTTCCATCCATTCACTTCCGAATACGATCGCGAGGAAGAGATCAAGGAGAACGTGATCAACGTGAAATGCGATCCGAATCTGATTCCAGTCAACGCCTCGCAAGAGGCTCTTTCGTTCGCCACGTGGGCTCTCAAGAAGTCGCCGGTCCGCAGAATGCGCAGCGACGAAGCCCTCTCGCACAAGTTCCTCTCTTCGGACCCCTCGATGGTCAGAAGAAGAGAGTCCATCAAGTGAGCACACCGTGGCCTAGAAGTTCCCATCTGCAATGTCTCTTCCAGATACTCTGCATCCAGACTCCGAAAACTGGCCGCCATGATCCGTCAGCCGCAGTTCATCACTCCGATCAGCGAGCAGCTCGAGTCGAAATACGGAAACTAATCCCCCGTTTCTCCCCCCAGTTTTCACGCTTTTTCACATACTTCTCTCTTGTAATTTCCCGCCCGGAACGATCGGTTTTTCGGATTTTCTCTGTGCCCCGAGAGATCCGAAAAGTCAATTATTCTTTTCTCTCTTTTTTTATCGTTTTTACGAGTAGATTTCCTAGGATGACACACGACCCACCGAATTTTGCCTTTTTTTTGTGCTTTCTTTTTCTTCTTCTTTTCTTCTTTCGATATTTGTTTCCGCTTCTCTCGTGCCCAAAGAGAATCGGCGTTTCGAGGAAGACATCTTCTTCTTCTTTTTTTATTATTTATGCATCGATCCGTTTTGCTTCTTTTTTTTTGTAATTAGAATTTAGTCGACTCTTTTATTTTCTGGTTTCTGACTTTTTTGCTCAACGAAACAGAATCGCTATTGTAATGAAATAAACTGATGTATATTTCTAGGAGCCGGGAAAAAAAAACGGGCACTAGACCTAGTTTAGACGCGAAAATAACTCTTTTTTTGTCGGGAATTCGCTCTATTACTGAGAAATGTCCATCTGATGGGGAGAAAACGCGGAAATTTGAACATCTAGATTGAATTCAAACTTTCAAACTCAGATCAGTTTCTATTCATTTAGAACCTTCAAATATGCTATTTAAATAGATGTTAGGAAAGGGGCGGAGCTTAGAATCGATTAACACTAAAGTTCCAATTTTTGAAAAACATCGAGAACAACCTCGTACCAACTCCCAAAAGACAGTCCGATAGAAGTGAGAACCGCGCGAAATTTCAATACTGAGAAGCGGTTGTGACAAGCGTGTAGTTCTGCGGACTGTTGATGCGTCTAGAATCCTCCTCGCGAATCGGACACTTTCTCTATTCCTGTGTTCACTTTCAGTCAATGACAGTCTCCCCGTTGATATTGTGATTCTGGAAGTTCAAGAGCATTCCTTCTCTTTGATATATGATCTCATGAGTGTCATGTTTCACTTGTCACCTTCAGATCTCGATTGTTCCAGACACTTCGCATTCTTTTTCTTGTGATATTTTTTGTGACTGTGATAATGAATTGATACCATTTACTTTCAAACGCAGAAAGCGGTGTTTATTTTCAAATGTGCAGAAGGAATCTACGGTTTTTCACAGATCTAATTTACTGATGAAGGTCAGACTGTTGAATTGGCAGATCGAGGTGGACAGTTCTCGGAGTCTGATGAAACAGATGATCTGAAATCGAGAAGACATTTTGGAATCATATCACTCGATTCGACCTTGACGAGAAGAGATCAGACTGAAAAGAGAGACGCAGAGAGAAGAAAGATTCACTCAAAGTTACCTTTTGATGAGACGCGTAGAAAAAGAAGGAAATGTGGACTGACGAAAATGGTTGTGTCTTCTGATTTTTCGGTCCAAAAGTATCAAGTATTCTTTCGTTTCCCCAGTTTCCCCCGTCACTTCAGGTCGTGTCCTAGCAGTTGAATCGATTGTTTCGGTGATAATCCAGTGATATGAACTGTTCTCGAATCCGCTTATCTCCAGATTCAGTCATCGCGCCTCCCGTCGATCGTCGAAATCCCGCCGCCGGTCGATTCACTCGACTTTGTCCGTCCACACTGGCCAATTCGCTGACAGTTTCTGGTTTTTTGCGCATGAAACCCGAAAGAGTTTCTCTTTGAAGTTCACATTGAATTCACTCGAACCTCCACTTTTACCGGAGACCATCGAAACACTGTTAGAAGCGCGCTTGATGTCATTTCGAGTAGTGAGAGAGAAGACGTCATTGTTGAACGAGCATCTATTCTGAGAGTTTGAATGTCTGATCCGCGGTGTGGTAAACAGAAATGTTGAACTGTTTATGAGGAGCTGTCTCTGGGCTTTCAACTCGAAGTGTTCAAACTATTCGGGAGGGAAGTTTTTGGGTCTTTTGCTTCTTCTCTGTTTACAGTCATCAACAGTTGATCCTCGGATATCTGTATTCCCGAATCGCACGTGATTTTCCCGTGGCTGCCTCTCTTTTCAGCTTCTCGTTCCCCCTCTTTTCATGTTTTCGACGCACTTTGACCCCCATTCACCTGTCTTCTCACCGCAGACTTTTTTCTCTTTTTCACTTTACGGTTTCGAACTCGACGATTCGTGTTTTGTGTCGTGACTAATCGGGAAACGAGGCTTCTAAAAATAGGAGAGAAGTTCGATTCAGGGGCTGAAAGTGACGACGAGTCTGGCTCTTCAAGAGGTCGTCATTCCGACTTTTGACCTCTTTTCTTCTGTTTGCGTTCCCGGTCAACACTGATTAGTGGGCTCGGTGCTCTCCGGCTCTTCGCTCTTTTCAGCTCCATTCCTGATTATTTACTTTCAGAGTTTCAGTCTGTTTTCGTACTCCCCTCCTTCCTGTCACTTTGTTTTGAAACAAACACCTCTCATGGGGTCTTCTCTGGCAATTGACCGGTCAATTTCAGACATTCACAATGCACCGCGACGTGCGACCGCCGCCGTCAGTCGTCGCGACGGCTTCTGAATCCGAGAGGCCTCCGCCGACGGATGCAGACTACGATAACAATGTGACGGTGCGAACGATGCGTTCTTTGCGAGAGTGGTGAGTAGTTCTCTGAAATGAAAAAAAGTGAAAGGAAGGCAAATATCTAGCCTCTTTCCTCTTTCAAATTCAAATTCCCGCCTTCTCGCGGTCGACGGCAAACACGTTCTTCTCTGAATTTTGTTGCCGTTTTCTGAAAGTCTCCCTCCCCTCTGAAATTCGCCTCGTTCTCGTATTCCCGATGAGGTGCGTACAGTCTCCCGATGCGATCTTTCATCTCACTTCAGGGCGTCTTCAAGCAAGAATCTCGCGAATCAGCTCGTCATCGAGGTCCCCGTCAAATCCTTCAAACACATCAAGAAGTATGAAGGCGTCGGGTCGGTTCATCGTGAAACGAAACATTTCACAAGTGAGTCTTATCAGTGAATTCGAGAACGGGAGGTCGACGAAGTGTACGAGATTCAGAAAACTTCGGCCATGAGGGTGTTCTAGTCTCTCCACTCACTCCCGTTATTAGGAAATGCATCTTTGGAAGAGCACACAGTACTCTGTGGTTCGTAACTTTCCAAAATCGTTGAACTTTCGTCCGACGACAGTCCAAGAATAGCAAACACGAAAAGAGAGAGAGAGAGAGAGAGAGAGAGAGAGAGAAGAAGAAGAAGAGAGAAAGAGAAAGATAGCAGTTAACGATCTCCGCGATATTTGCCCCGTTTCCCCTTTCAGGCACCACCACAATGCACGGTCCGAAGCGAATATTCAACGGAAAGGGACTCGCGCGCCTCTTCTGGATCATCATCGTCGCGCTTTCGCTCGGCATGCTCGTCTTCCAGATCTTCGTTCTTCTGCAGATGTACTTCTCGAAACCGACCCTCTCGCAGGTCTCCTTCATCGTCAACGAGGGCGGAATGGACTTTCCGGCCGTGACAGTGTGCAACTTCAACCCGATCAAGAAGTCCTACGTTCGCGAACTGAACGCTTCCGGGGATCTGTCCGGAGAAACATTGGAATATCTTCTGCAAACAAACATGGACACCATGTTCGTGTTCAGCAATGTTGACAGGCAAAACTTGAAGAAGAGTGAGAAAAAGTGGGAGCAGCCACTCGAGCGAACAGGGGCTTCTTTCAGTCCACGACGATTCGGAGACGTACTTCGCGAACCATTCCGACTTTCAAATCATCAAGTTCCTTCGGACTGCGGGGTACGATTGCAACGAGATGTTTCTGACCTGCTACTTCGGGGGAAGAAGGTAGAATGAACGAGAACTCGGAGGAGGACTGCCACTTCATAAATTCTAGGTTTGACTGCTGTAAATACATGAAACAAAAGATCACCTCACTCGGAAAGTGTTGGGAGCTCGATCTGCAGAACTTGGCTCCCGAATGGATGAGAAAACAGATTTCGCCGGGAGTCGAGGCGGGTCTTCAGATAATTGCCGACGCGAAACTGGAAGAAGAGCTGAAAGGGGAGAGCGGAGACGCGAACGCGATCTTCTCGGACATCTACGAGAACGGCTTCCGGTACTACATCCACCCGCCCGGAGCCAACGCGGAGCTCACTTCCGAGGGAATCAGCGTCTCGCCTTCCCGCACTGTTTACTCTGCTATCAAGACCATTTCGGTGAGATGAAAGGAGAGGCGGCAGCGGGAACCCTCGTTTCAGCACAATCTTCTGAACCGTCGCAATTGGGGAAACTGTTCGGAGAAGTGGCCCGATCACTACGACACGTTCCTCGCCTACTCTTCCTCGGCATGTCGGGCTCTTTGCATTGCTCAGTACTTCAACGACACTTGCGGATGCGCTCCCTTCACTTACAACGTGGATGGAAGTGAGTGACCCGAGCCAAAATGATAGAAGATAAAAGAAGCTGCAGGGAAGAGAATATGTGCTCCGTACGAGTCGGTGACCTGCATGGACGAGCACATGCTGCGCAAACTCAACGGGACCGAGTACCTGGAGCTGCCGGATTGCGCGGAATGCCACATGGAATGTCAGAGCACGACGTTCACCTCGTACAATTCCTACGGCGACGGCTTCAACCGGGGCTCTCTGGACTGGTTGAAGCGACTGACGAACCGCACGGAGAGCCACATTCGGAACAACGTGGCCGTCATCAACATCTTCTTTCTGGAGATGTTCTACACTTCGTACTCGCAAGTGCAGTCCACTTCTCTCACCGAAATACTGTCTGACATCGGAGGAAACATGGGCATGTTCCTCGGAATGTCGGTGATCACGATCACAGAGCTCTCGCTCTACTTCTCGAAGATCTTTTGGATCATGGTGTCGAAACGAAGAAGGAAGTACATGTATTCGAAGAAGACGACGGAGAAGGAGAGAGAGCAGCAGCTGGACGAGGCGGTCAAAGAGTTTCAAGAGAGACGCTCGCGACGCAACTCGCGAGAGAACGTCTCCTCGCTCAGCAACTACACCAACCGAATCGTGCCCATCGAAGAGCTGCCCAAGAAGTTCGCCTATCAAAACTCCGATACCAATAACTCGACTTCCAGTCTCGACAGCGTTGTGAGCACGAATTCCGAGCCAATTTCATCTGAATCCGTTTCCAGATCGAGCTGAAGTTCGACGTGAACGAGTTGCGCCGTCAGCTGAACGAGGCGTCTTTCGACGGCATCGCCCGTATCCGGCTTCCCAGCCAGCAGACGAGAATCGTCGATTCCAACTCCCCGCCCATCTTCACGATCGAATCGTCGAAACCGTCCGACGAGGAGACGACGACGCCCCCGAAGACGTCTTCTCGATAACTTCCGCCCTCATTCTGTACACTTCCACGTCTATCTTCCAGGCCCAATCAATCCGATTCGGCCTGAAAGGACCAGTCCGATCCTGCCGTCTCTCTCTGCACAATAGTCCCTTCGTTTATGGGTACTTTCCGCCTTCTCTTTGCCTTTTCTCTGTTCCCGACAACTTTTTCTTCGTGATTCCCGACGAGTGTTCAGTTTCCTTTTCAAATGAATTTGTTTGTTTCCATGTTCTTACTGTCAAAACACCGTCACCATAAAAACTTCTTCTCCTTTATTCGCAGATCAAAAGGTGTTGGGGGACGGTAAAACCTGCATAAAAAGGGAAAAACGTTCGATTTCAGCTTCAGATGATTTCAGTTTCGTCATTCACTGAAAGAGAGTGATCATGGATCTTCGAACCCGTCACTCCTCCGATTCAACGAACCTCTCTTTTGATTAAGAATCGGATCAAAGACTGAATGAATTCGTCAGTTCCCAGACCCTCTCTCTCTCGTTTCGTCCGCTTTCCCATTGTGCTTCGATTTCCAGCACCTTCTTCCTGCAATCACATTTCTCCGATTTCTTCCATTTTATGGCGACCGGAAACACACAGTTCCTTCGTAGCCGACCGCTCGGTGACCGGTCGAACCGGCACGGAGACTCGTTTTCGGCCGGTGATATTTTCGCGCCGCTTATTATCACCCTCCTCCTCCTTCCACTATTCCTGATATCAGACTACGCTTATCTTTTCGTAGTTGTCACAAAGAGAAGCGGGGAAAAAAGAATGGAAAGGAATTGTGTCCCGAGTGCAGATGAACGTGAGGAGCCACGCAATCAAACGGAACACAACAAAGAGATTCTTTCTGAAAAGAGAGCACGAAATTGACTCGGTGCCCGCAGTCGATTCGACGCATTCGAAAACTGCACACCTCGTAAAAAGTGTTTGTATATCGGTGCCAGGCTGTAGTCAGTTCCTCCCTCCGTCTCAATGACAAATTTCGAGTCGGACTCGCAAAAAGAACGAGCGCGGGTTCCGCTCGAAACGTTTCGCTTCCATTCGCAAAAAGCGGACAATTCGGAAAAGGAAGCGGAAATATAAAAACATGGTCGTATCTCGAACGCTTTTCGTTTTTGTTTTTGAAAAGGAGCCCAGGCTTTCGATTGAGTCGAAATCGAAAAACGGCGGCAGCCTCTGACTGAGACCCCCCGCGCTTCTCTGCTCCTACCCTCTTCACACTGAAGTCTTCAGTTCGATTCTTGAGCCCAAGCCCCTCCAAGTGTCAAAGTCTCTCCGGAGCACGTGATTCGATTTCGAATGGAGCCCCATCTGATAGAGAGGGGCAGTCTCTTTCATACCTACCATAACCGCCCATTCACTTCTCATGACTGAACGAGTGACTAACCAGCCATTTTGCGATTCCTTCTCTGATTTTTCGAGTTTCTGCTGATTCGATGAGTCGCTTTTCAACTATCGAAAAGTGTGAAAACCTGTAAAAATTGAGAATATTCGAAAGTTTTCCCACGGCAACTTTGAGCTCGTTGACCGGAATTCTGATAAATCAAAAATGGGAAACGTCGTCGAGGGTATTCAAATAAAACGAGAGTAAAATCATAACAGTAAGGGAAGAGAGAGAGAGTGTGCGCGACGAGGAGCGTGCCAGACACTGTTTGCCGCCGAAACTGTAAACGGACGAAGAAGACGTCGCGCTCGCATAAAAGGCGGGAGCCGACTCTCTGCCCGATCTTCTGTTCGTCGAATCTCAGCTCGCACTTTCGCTTCATTTTTTGATCAAAGTATTCGAACAAGAAAAAAAAGAAGGATTTTCAGATAGAAGAAGAGCCACTTCGCCGAAACGAAATGGAAAACGGCCCGAGGTGCGTCCCTGATATACGTGTTTCTTATCACATTTAGGTCACTTCCTAACGCTCTTTTCGATCCTTAGTTGAGCCGCCAAAAAGAAAGTTTTCGCCGATTCTCGATAAGGAGCATGTTGCGGAAAGGAGGCGGAGCAGGGGTTACGGTAGGGCGGGAGACGCTCGAATCGATCACGTGAACCTCTCTCGTCGGAAGGCTTCTTCCCTCAATCGGTTTCCTTGTTCTCGTTAATGGAGCCTGTGTGACTCAACGACCGACTCGCTCCACACTCAACTTTCCACTGACTCACTGAGTTTCGGCGACTGCAACCAGAGACCGTGTCTTCGGCTCCGACCTCACCTTTCTTCCCAACTTCACTTCCAAGACGACTGTTTCAATGTTTGATTCGAATGATGTTAATTCGATGTTTGCACCTTCCAATTCTTATCGACTCCAAGAGCACCAAACTTTTTTTAGTGTTTTCAAACTTTTGTCTCGCTATTTCATTATCTTTGAACCGTTTCGGCGGCAATGTTTCTATTTCCATCTACAGTATCCGAATTCCTTCTTCTTCTTCTTCTTCAGCTTGTTCTCGTTTCCAGAAAGCCGATCAGCAGTGTGATGCGACCCTCCGACTACCGGAACGACGCCTTCGAGCACGATGACACGTACCTCGTCAACTTCACAGCGGGCTCTTCCGGAGACTCGCCCACTCCGTGAGATCCTTCTTCCTCTCTCCTCGTTTTTCACGGCTTCTCGCTCTTCCAGACCCCCTACCTCGTCGTCTCCAGAATGCAATCTCCGGTACAACGAATCCAGATCGCACATGATAATCGAGGTGCCCGTCGCGCAGCTCAAAAAGATTCAAAAGTCCGAGGGAACGGTGTCTGCGAAACGGGAAACGCAGCACTTTTGCGAGACGACCACGATGCACGGTCCGAAGCGCATTTTCAAAGGGAAACGATGGGCGGCGCTCTTCTGGGCCGTCATGGTCTCCTTTTCGCTCGGCCTTCTCATCACTCAGGTCGTCATTCTCGTCTCGCAGTACCTATCAAAGCCCACCGTTTCGGACGTGAGTCTCGGCCCGATCCAGGTCGACACGCCTGTCTCCTCTTTTTTCAGGTCTCATTTCTGATCAATGACGATGGAATGGACTTTCCGCTTGTCACAGTCTGCAACCTGAATCCCGTCCGCAAAAGCTATGTGAATTCGATGAATGCGACGGGCGACGTGACTCCCGAGATGATCAATTACCTCATGCAGTGGTTCACCGAGATTCCCACTCTAATGGGCGGCGGAGACCGTCAGATGCTGCACCAGGGCAACCAGGATCTCGAGAAATACCAGCAGAATCATCCCGGATTCACGCCCGATTCCTTCTTCTTGAACGCCGGTTTCGACTGCTCAGAAGTAGTCAAGTTGTGCTCTTTCCAAGGAGAAATGTGAGCAGCCCACGTGAGAAATGGGTTTCTATCTCCGAGATTCCAGATTCGACTGTTGCTCTCTGGCTCGGCCGATTTTGACCCCTCTTGGAAAGTGCTACACTTTGGATCTGTCGAAGAGCGACAAAAAGAACATGCACAAACAGACTGAGCCGGGTATCCAAGCGGGCCTCCAGATCACTTTGGATGCTCACGTCGAGGAGCAGTTCGACGGCGAGGACAACTCGATGCCGGCTCTGTTCACGAACTCGTTCGTCGACGGATTCCGCTACTTTGTGCACCCTCCGAACACCATTCCGCATCTGGCCTCGGACGAATTCACAGTGTCTCCGAACTCTGTCGCCTACTCTGCCATCTCAGGAGATCGTGTGAGTCTCTAGATGGCGTTCCTATGAATTCTGAACTCCACTAACTGCAGTACGTGCTCCTTCCTTCGAAACAATGGGGCAACTGCACGGAAGACTACCCGCCGGGAATCCATTCGAATCTACCGTACTCCTCCGGAAACTGCCTTTCTCTTTGCAAAGCCAAGTATTTCGTGGACCACTGCGGATGTGCTCCGGCTCTTTATAACATTGAGAACACGACTCGAGAGTGCACTCCGTTCGAGACCTACACTTGCATTGACACGAAACTCAGCAACCACAACACAGGTACCGCTTCCTTTTCGAACTCTGATCCATCGGAGTTTCAGCAACTGGCAAACTGGAGTATCGGCAGCCGTCGTGCACAGAGTGTGCTCAGCAGTGCAACAGTCTCGTCTTCCGAGCCTACAACTCATACGGAAGCAAGTTCTCGGCGGGAGCACTCAACTGGCTTCGTTCGAAGAATGCCAACTGGACAGCAGAGCATATGAAGTGAGAGAAGATAACAGAAGACGTCAAATACAAGAAGGAAGATTACAGGGCGAACTTCCAAATGATCAACGTCTTCTATCGAGACATGTCGTACACCGAGTACAATCAAGTGCAAGACGCCTCGATCACGCAGCTGCTGTCTGATATCGGAGGAAACATGGGCATGTTCCTCGGAATGTCCGTCATCACCATCACGGAGATCTGTCTCTTCTTCTCGAAAATCTTCTGGATCGCAATCTCGAAGAGACGACGCGACTACATGTATTCGAAGAAGATCAGTGAAAAGGTAAACCGCGCTCTACTGCATCTTCTCAATCTGCCTGTTCAGACTCACTCTCGAGAAGTGAACGAGACTGTCGAGAAGATGAAGGCGATCGGATCGGAGGCCAATTTGAAGTGAGCACTGTCTGCCGAGCAACTCGAAAATCTCCCATTTCCAGACACCTCGCTCGCATCACCAGCGGCGCCAATATCAAAGATCCGGATCACAACGAGAACGTGCAATTCCGGATAAACCTGCAGGATCTGGCGGATCAGTACACTTCGGATTCGGCCTACATCCGAACGGACATCGGTCGGTCTCGGTCCGGCACCTCCAAATATTGATTCGTTTCCCTCCTGACTCTTGTTTCCTGTTGCTTTGTTTTTCTTTCTCTACTGGTCACACACTGATTGTCTTTTCGACGGGTGCACTGCATTTTGAATGTATGAACGATTCGTTTCAAAAAGAACTGACCACAATGTGTTCAAGAATGCGACCGGATTCGCAGAATCGGTCTCCCTCTCTCGCTCTCTCTCCCCCCGCTTCTTTCACGCCTCATTATTATCAATGCGAAAAAGCGGACCGAGACGAGTACATTCTGCGGCTTTTCCCGTTCGTTTTTCGAGTGTCTCCCGTTCGACAGCGATGTCTCGTCGTTCTACCTGTCGATATAAAAGACTCCAACTGGTCCAGCTGTCCTCATCACAATCATGACGTCTTCTCGACTGACAGCTTCTGCCGTTCTCGTGTGTTCCGTGCTTCTCGGCTCTACGCTCGCGTGCCTTCCGAACCTTTCGGGAGGCGCCGCCGGAGCTGGATGTTGTCCTCCGGGCCCTTCTTGTCATCAGCCTGTTCCGTGGTGAGTTCGTCTTGACCCGACTATCTCAGGGCAATTGCGGGTCGAGCTGGGCCGATGAGAGATTCCCAGCCTTCCGTTTTTAGCAAGTTTGACACAGTTTAGAAAGTTAGACTGAAACCATGAAGCCGCTTCTGAAACATGCCCGCGCCAATAACCTCCGAACTTCCGAACAACATCATTCTGACCCGATTCGGGTGACCGCACCCTGACCTTGTCACTTTCAGCGGCGGCAGCTACGTCTCTCCGCCGGCCGTCGGTCCAGCCAGCTACGCCGTCGTCCCTCCGCAGCCGTCCTACGTTCAGCCTCCTCCTTCCTACGCTCAACCGCCGCCACCGCCACCACCGCCACAATATGCTCAACCGGTCGCCGCTCCACCCAAATATCCGACTTCTGGATAGTAATCCCTATTTATATTTAGATTCTTTTCGAGTGTCTGTAAATGTTTTGTGAGTCATCAAGGTGTCGAAATGAAGAAATCTTCGATCCTTTCGCGCACAAACATCAGGCGGCATCAGAATTGCAGATTCCAATTCGCCTCCTCCTCGAGGTCGTCGCTACAGTAGACCGTCCCGTTTATATTGGCAATCTTGTGTCCGTTTTACGATGCGAGACACACAGCCGAAGCATTCTACCTCCCAATTTCGTTTTGATTAGTCATGGTGAGGGGAGACTCGATCGGAATGCGTACGTTATGATAGGGGTTCCCGGCGAGAATCGGGAGTGCCACGTCACAACAGGAACATCATAAAAGAGTTCGGAGAGACGAGAGAGAGAGAGAGAGAAAGTCAGGAATAATCCCCCCCTTCTTGGGCCCTCTTCAGCCCTTTTTTCGTGTCCGCCAATTAAAAACATCGGGGCGCACTTATGTTTTATGGCATAATTGGTCCAAAAGGAGGGAAAAGAGAGAGCGACGCGACGAGGAGCCATAAAAATCTGTCTTTGGCGAGGCAGAGGGACCCGATTTTGGTGTCGTAAAGACGACGGCGCCGCCCCGTTCTCGTGACTCCGCCCACTTTCGCGTCGTCTCTCTCAGGTTTCTTCAGGCTGACGAGGGGAGGGCGAAAGGCATACGGTAGATGAGTGAGAGAGCGGACGGAAGTGAGAGGGCGAGGGGGAGAGGGAAGGAAGGATCGGAAGGGCCGCGAGACACGCACTTTGGGAGGAGTGACACAGCATGATGCGAGGAGCAGAGCGGACGGCTCTCTTCTCCCTCTTCTTCTTCTTCTTCTCGCTGTGCTCGCTTCGAGCTTCCTATTCGATCCATGAGATTCCAGCCAGGATCAGTAGCACTGCTCCCGTGCAGCCTCCGAAGCCGAGCATTCTCAAACAGGTAGAGTCCACTCGATCCGCCCTCTTGGATCCTCGTTTGTCCTCCAGGGATGTCCTTCGGACCTACTTCACTCGCGGGCTCTCCGATCCATCCAACTCGCCTGCCGAACCCATCCATCCACAGTAATCTCGGCGTTCGAAGGCATTCAAGAAGGTCTTGCGAACTGCGCGAACCGCCTCAGATTCCAGCAATGGGATTGTTCGGAGGCCGGCAACATCATGCACGATCCGCCGTTGCTCCGTTCAGGTTCGTTCCCTTGTTCGCTTCTTCTCCTCATCTCCGCCATTCCCTTTGAAGGTTTCCGCGAGTCGTCGTTAATTTGGGCGTTGTCTTCCGCGTCGGCCGCCTGGGGAGTGGCCACCGCGTGCGCTCAAGGATGGATCGACGACTGCGCGTGCAACAACCACATGGGTCAGAACGAGTACGAGTTCGGCGGGTAGGTCAAACGCACCGCTTCTTCTCTTTCCAATCCGACCGATTCCTCGCTCAGATGCACTCACGGCGTGCAGCACGGCATCACCGCCAGCCGCAAACTGCTCACAAAGGTCGGCGCGGCGACGAGTTTGTTGCGGAAAGTGGAGAAGCACAACTTGAAAGCGGGCCGACTGGCCATCAAAAAGACGTTGATTTCGTCGTGTAAGTGTCACGGAGTGAGCGGCTCTTGCCAGCAGAAGACGTGCTGGAAGCGGACGGCCACTCTGGAGCACATCACCGACTACCTCGTGGAGAAGTACGCCCGCGCGAAGCTCTACACCGACGACTCGGCCGTCAAAACGACTGATCTGATATACTTGGAAGCGTCTCCAGACGTTTGCAAAGTGAGCGAATCCTTCGGAGCTCCAGAAAACACTCTTCGAACTTTTTTCAGGCGAAGACAGTAGCGGGACGAGTATGTGCATGGCGCAACGAGACGCACACTCAAGGAGACTGCGACCGGTTGTGCTGCGGAAACGGATTCAGTGTACGTCGCCGTCTGAATTCTGACTGTCGTCGTCGCAACGGCCCATTTTCAGATCCGTCACGAAGTGGTGCGCGTGAAGTGCGACTGTGAGTTCGTGTGGTGCTGCAACCTGGTGTGCAAGGACTGCCTGCAGCACCGGTGGATCTCGACGTGCAACGGAACGCCGCCCAAGTCGCTCATCTTCTGAACTCTTCGCCTCTCTCGCCCTCTTTCTCTCGTCTCTCTTGTGTCTCGTCTCAGTGCCTGTCCGGCTGAATCAGTTCGTTTCGTTTCCATGCGGGTTCCGATGTGTACAACTGTGTTGTGTCCTTTCCTCGTTTTCTAATTACTTTTCTCTCCTCTGGCGCCCCTCTCCTCCTCCTCCAATAAATATGCTAATTTATTTGATTCGTTTGATTTCAATCACTTTTCCGTCAGGGGCGACAAAACTGTCTTCTTTTTCGGCGGAAATGAGACTCTTTTTGTGTGCGAGCGCGCGCAAGCAGCAGATGCCTTTCTGTACGAAACACATTTGAATCGTGAGGGAAATCAAAAGAAATGCAGGTCGCGATCCAGAAATCAGGGGAGCACTGTGGAAATGATAATGAATGGAACTGATTCGCAATGATTCGAGTCTTCTTGACATCTCAGTTAGGCCCGTCTCGACTGGGATCAGACGCATTTAGCTTTCGCATTCATCGACGAATACTCAATGTTTGCCTTTTCCAGCATTTCCCGTTTTCTCTTTCCGGGTCGAATTCTCTGGGTCAACCGAGTATGTTTGAATTTCGGGGCGACAAGCTGGCGACCGAGTGTCTCAAGGTGACACAAAACGGAAGCCATTTGGGTGTCGCTGGGGGGATGAGGAACAACGGAACGAATCAATCTCCATTCGGCAACACGTGTGTCAACTTTTCGAAAGCACACAAAAAACACTGGAATAGTGGGAAACGGGGAAGGCTGGTAGGGGTTTTGATGTGAGAAAGTATTCAATAACAAGTGTATTACAGCATAAATATAACAAATGCGTATCAATTTCGCATGTTCTTGTTGCGAATGAGACTACGGAACTGCTCGAGAACTGCCTCCTCCTTCTTCTTCTTCGCCTCCACTGACACTCCACTCAGAAGACGTTTTTCTTCAGCCGTCAGGATCTGGAATTTCACGATTTCCCTCTGTTTTCCAACTTTGAACGTTTCTTACCTGGTTTTCCTTTCGAAGTCGGGTCGCCTCCATAGCCTTGTGCCTCGATCCGGACATGACGTATCCAACCTTTTCATATTCAGCGATCTCTCCAGACGATAATCCGATTTCTCCTCTTCTCGGAATACGTTCTCCGCGTGCCGCATATGCTGCCATTCCGGCTCCCTCGCCCTTCAGAAGATCTTTTCCGTAGTTGCCTGGCTTTTCGACGTCGAACAATCCGGTCTGGTCTCTCTGTCGTATGTGGTCAGGCAGAATTGGAGTCGGCGACGCGCTCCCCTCGATCCAGGTTCCCACAGTTCCGTCCACATTTTCAGTTGTCTTCTCCACCCACTCGTCTTCGGTGTCTGATCGGTTATTGATTTTCCTCTTGATTTCAGCTCTCTCCTTCTTTCTTTTTTCCCGACGGGCTCTTCGCTCTTCCTTCTCTCTTTTCGCTTTCTTGCTCTTCTTTTTCTCCTTCTTCTTTTCTTTCTTACTTTTTTTCGACTTTTTTACCAACTTCTTCTTTCGCTCCTCTTCCTGCTCACTATCTTCTGATTCAGAAGACGTCGACGAGTCGTCCTCGGATACGTTTCGCACCGCCCGCATCTCTCTTTTTCGTGCTTTACGTCTGTCTTCCTTCAGCTGTTCTCCCTTCTTCTCATTCTCTGCCTCGATTTCATCTGCTTCTTCTCTAAGCTTATACGTCTCCTGAATCTCCTCTTGCGTCGGCGAATACCCCCACACCTTCTCTAATCCATTCGCCTGAATATCGACTCGCTCGTCTCTTCTCCTGCAACTCGTTTTTTGAAAATGAGGCATTCTTCTTCTCAACTTACTTTATCCACATTTCCTCTTTTCTTTTCTCTTCCGCATCTCTCCAGTTCACCGGCGACTTCGATGTTGACCTTTGTCTTCTATAGTTTCGTCTGGTCTCGCGACTCGCATCTGATCTGTTAGCAGGCGAGCGACTTCTGTCTCGACTTCTATCACGTTTTCTTGCCGGGGGCGAGCTTCTTTCTTTTCTTTGTCGATGATTTGGAGGAGATCGAGTGCGAGAACGCCTTCTAGCTGGCGGTGATCTCGTACGAGAACGTCTCCTGTGCGGCGGAGATCCAGTGCGAGAACGGTGTCTTCGACGGATCGGAGAAGGACTTCTACGACGTCGCGGCGGAGGCGACCTGCTGCGTTTTCTCGGCGAATTGTGACGTCTGCGCGGTGGAGAAACAGTCGGAGCACGAATCGGTTCTCGCTTTCTTTTCGGAGACGGGCTTCTGACCACTGGAGTCGGTGAACGGGAGCTCGAACTAGAGCGACTTCTGCTACGGCTCGACGACGACCTAAAACTCAAGATTCCACATTTTCTGTAAAATGCAAAAGAAAGTTACTTACTTTTTCGATTTCCACATTGGTCTGTCTTCTCCACTTCCACTCAAACTGCGACTTCTTCGTCGATTCTGAGAAAAATGGTGTTTTCGAAAATCGAATTCCGCCTAAACAAACCTCTCTTGAAGACGAACGAGAGCTGTGTGAACTGCCTTCATAGTCAAGCGAAATATCACTCATTTTGAGAACAAAACAGCGGGTTAAGACCAGCTGAAATCAGTTTTCTTTCAGCAAATCCTTCAACTGCGCATGCGTTTGAAAAGAGGCCAGCCACCTACTGTGCGGTGGTGTTGCAAACACAAGACTCCGCCCACAAAAACGCGCCGCACATGCAAACCAACGCTGAGTTCGTGCGTCGACGCAGAGAGAGACGAGGGGGGAAGTGGGCTCATTCGGAGAATCTGCGCGAGTGGGTACAGTGAATATGCCTTCTTTCGGTCACATTTGACACTCTCAATCGATTAATCGCTCTTTTCCAATTGGCTCGCTGTGAAAAATCCGAATTTGCACGTGTTTCCAGAATAATGATCGATTCCGACGATGATGGAGATCGCCGCCGCGACAAATTCGCAAGGGAACGACGTGACGACGAGAGGTAAATATCGTTTCTCGGTGCAGCCTCGGATGTTTTCAATCGATTTTCCAGTCATCGTCGCGGTGGACCCGGAGGCTACTCGCGCTACGAGGGGAACAAGAGACCGGCTGGTCGAAGAGATGATTTTTCCGTCAAAAGAAGTCGTGGAGAGTGAGTATTGATTAATCAACTACTCATAAACTGAAAATTTGATTTCAGCGAAGGAGATGACGGATCGGAAGCGCCTCGCGCTGATCGTACGGCCGATGAGCCGACAGCCGACGAACTGTACGCAGGACCGCTTCTGAGTTTTAAGAATTTCCTTCTCAAACAGGATGATGACATTTCCCAAGAAGATGCGATCAAAAAGTACAATGAGTATAAGACCGAGCACAAGAAACACCAACTTGAGCGATTCTTCCGCAACCACAAAGAAGAAGAATGGTAATATTTCAGAGATTCGACGAAGGCCAGAGGCGCATTATGCCGCGGTCAAAACGAACGGATTCTCATGATATTTGCTTCGTTTTGTTCCCGGCACGGATGCCCTTCCACCTTTCCCCTCCTTTTGTCGTGTTTTGCATCTTCTCGTTTCTTCAAATCCCATTTCAGGTTCCGGCTGAAATATAAGCCGGACGACGCACAGAAGGTGAAAGAAGCGCAGCTGGAGCATGTTAAGAAACGGTTGCAAGTGTTCAATGAGCTCAAGGAACAAGGACAACTTGATGGGTTCTCTCTGGACTTCGAGAGCGCCGAGCCGATCATACGGATGCTTGATGCCGGTAAGAAACTGATGAACCGTGTATTCCTTTCAATTTCATTTTAGTTGTTGTTAAACTGGAGAACGGGAGCGAAGATGAGATGAGAGCAGTTTTGGCTTCGAAACTGGACGACGAGTCGCTGGCCGATGTGAAGAAAGAAAATAACAACGGAGAGGAGAAAAAGGAAGAAGTGAAAGCTGAGGTGAAAGAAGATCTCGAAGAAGGAGCCATCGAGGACGGTTCGGAGAAAGCGTCGAGCAAAGTGAATATTCACAAGACTTGCTCCGTATTCCTGCGAAACATAGCTCCCGGGATCACTTACGAAGAGCTCGAAGGCCTTTGTAAGAGGAGTCCTGGCTTCCTGCGACTCGCTCTCACTGATGGGATCGCCGAGAGACGATTCTTCCGTCGAGGATGGGCCACCTTCAAGCGCGACGTTAACATCAAGGAGATCTGTTGGACCCTCAACTCGCATCGTCTCCGGGACACTGATCTGAATGCCATCATCAACAGAGACATCACTCGCCGAGTCCGCACCACCAACGGAATCGCTGCTCACAAGCAAGTGGCAGTAAACGATCTGAAGCTTGCTATCAAACTCGTAGCCCTCTACGACAAAAAACTCGGTCTTTACAATGCGGCTGAGGAGTCGGAGACGGATCGTGAGTCTGACATACGACTAGGTGTCGATCTGGTGTCCGCTTCGACGAACCCATTGCTCAAGGGAGTTCGCTCGCTGATTCCAAACGAAGTTGACGAGGAGGAGGCTGAGATGCTCGGAATGAGCAATGGAGGAGAGGCCCAGGCCGAAAAAGTGCGCTTCGAGCGGGATCTCGAAGTTCTGAAGGCTCTGGACACTTTGATCATCTACCTTCGCATCGTTCACTCTATCGACTTCTACAACCACGGGCACTACTCTCAAGAGGACTCGATGCCTAACCGTTGCGGATTGATTCACGTGCGCGGACAGCCACCTTCTGGAGCGTCTATTGTCAAGGAAGATGATGGAACTCTGGTTGTTCCTACGAAGTTCGTCAATGACTTCATTACTGGATTCAACAGTCGCATCGACAAGGGACTCATAGAAAAGCAGTATGTGAGCCCGGAAGAATTAGAGAAGATGGGCAAAAAGGACGGAGAGACGTGAGTTCAGAGAGACATTCCAACTGAATCTCAGTATTGTTCTTTCAGCGAAGTTGAGGCGTTCATCCAGAAGAACACGGTCGAGCTGGCGAAGGACAAGTGGCTATGTCCGCTTTCCGGCAAGAAGTTTAAGGGCCCCGAGTTCATTCGCAAGCATTTGCAATCAAAACACGAAGATAAACTCGAGGAGGCCAGAATGGAAGCCGATTTCTTCAACAACTACATCGCTGACGCCGCAAGACCCGTCGACCCAGAAGTGAAGCCCCTGTCGACTACGCGCGAGGATCGGGGAGGAGATCGCGGTGGATACGGAAGGGATCGCGGTGACGACGATAGAGGATCCATAGGACATCGTAAGTCGAGAGAAAAAACCTTCCTGCGTACGAAATATCTGAAACTTCAGGCTCCTCGTTCGGGAACAATGGCTACGATCGTCGAGCGCCGATGCCGCCAAGAAACAGTCTCGGAAGTCGCGGAGGACCGCGCTACTTTGATGACGGTCCGACTCGTCGTCAGCCGGTCTCTTATCGAGACCTCGATGCTCCAGAAGATATTCCATGAACTCTCTCTCACAATAACATGTTGTTTTAATAATATTTTTTCATCTACCGATTCATCTGTTCTCTCAATGTTCACTCTATTGTCTTGAATTCTTTTCTTATTCCGTGTTTTATTCCCCACTATTGATCGTGAAACCAACTTTTTCGTCTTATTTATTTCTGAAAAGACAATATGTAGTTGTATTACTGCTAACAAACAAAGTGAGTAAACTCAAATAAATCGCAACAAAACAAGAAGTTTCAACAAAAAAAGGCAAAGGAATGTTCACTTGTTCTCGAGATGCAACTGGCTGAGACGCAGATAGAAGACTGGAGCGATCGGATCGTCCTGATGAGTGACCACCTGAAAAAGGGACGAATTCAGAAGCCAGGAGTCCCTCGAACCTCGGTCCGATCGATGACGATTCGCTTCTTGAAGAGGGGGCAATCCGTGACGAAACTCTCGAATTCGCCGCCCTCGCCACACGGATGCACTCCGTACTTCTCTTGCAACTTCTTCATGATCTCCGCCATCTCTCCCAATTTCTTGCCCAAATGCTCTCTTCCCAATCCGATCGCCGCCACTTTGATCAGAATCGCTTCGAGACCCGACTCGACCATTTCGGCGAGAAGCGACTGAAAAATGATGAAGAGTTGCAGGGGAAATTCGACACTTTTCGGTCTTGCAACACGGAAACCCGAGTTTTTACTCGGAGTTTGCTCTGTTTTCATGTGTTTCTTCTCTTTCTCCAGTTTTTGTCTTTCTTTTGTTCGTGCTGAAAATGGGTTTCCATGGCAACTTTGGACAAACATTGTTGCGTGCGCGTCAACGGAAAATGAAATAGAATATGGAAAATCTGTGTTTTCTATTTTGATTCTCTTCGTTTCTCTTTCAGTTCTCTTCAGTCATAAAAGTTTACTGAACTTTCGAATGTTGAAGCAACAACGGTTCAAAAACACAGAAAATCTCGATGTTTCGATTCATTTTCTGCTTGTTTGGTGCTTCCCCGAATCATAACTGGACAAATCACAACCAGGGTCGGGCACAAGATTTTTCGTGTCATATCTGGCACATTTTTTGCTTTTTACGAAAGGATCCCATGTTGTTTCTGATACGGACGCAGTTCTGATGTAATACATCACTGTTTTTCTTTCAGTGACACTCGAGTCCACTTTGATCTGTGCTCACTCACATTCTGTTCCCTTTCCCAGAGAAAGCAGAGCGGCACGAGCCCGAGCCGTCTGCACACGTCCTCCACCCGCACTTTCTGATAGCTCGACAGGATGGCTCCGGCGGAGACTCCGCGCACGCCGGGGTGCTTCTGCTTGACTTCCTTGAGCAGCTCGAACAGATCCTCGACCTCGTCTCCCTCCGTTTCCTCGTAGCTGCCCTCCTGATTCTTCGGCTCTCCCCGAATTTCCCGCCGATACAACGGCACGCCCATCGCCTCTCCGTACAACTGAAAACCGCATCTGAATGTCTCTTCTCAATCCGTTTCCAGATACCTCGACGCCATCGGCTCCGACGCTCTGGTACATGTACGAGTCGAGCTCTTCCGACTGTTTCGGTGGGTACAAATTGGCCAGCGCCACAATCCGATGGCCCTCTTTCACGGCGCACATCAGATTGTAGCAGCTGTCTTTTCCGCCCGATACCAGTCCAACAACTTCCATTTTTCTCTGAAACTATAGGGTGAGGCTGAAAATTGGGGGGGGGGGGGGGGGGGGGGGGGAAGAGCTAGAAGAATGCGTTCAATGCGCTGAAAACATTTGCTTTTATGTTAGAAAAACTGCCGAACTTCGAGGAGACAACACACTTTATTGAGACGAAAGCAAAAATAGCAAAAAATGAAGAGGAGTGGCAACAGAGAATTAATTTGAGTATGATTTAGAAGTGAGCACAATTATGCTCACTACGATTATCACATTATTGGGAGAAAGAGGAAGGCGTTGTAGACGGCGACAATAAGAGTAGAAGTGCGCCTTTGAGAAAGTTTATAAAATGAGGGGGATAGTGCACGCTAAGAAAATCTATTCTCTTTCTAATTTTCGAACCTTAACAGTCAATGCCTATGAGAGGTAATTGGGGTCAAAGGCGAAAAGTGGTGGCGACGGTTTCAGTGGGTGAAGTGTTTTCAGCGATGAAACCATCAGGAATAACCGCATTAGCAAAAAGAGTACCAGTGAGCGAGAAACTGTGAAGGATAAAAGTTGTGAAAGAAGAAAGAAGAGAAAAGGCTGACAAAAGCAAAGGGACTTCATTTGGTTGGTTTTTGAATCTTGTAGGGGGAGAGGGATATTGCGTAGTGAACGACGGAGTAGACGGAGAGAAGCGCATTAGGAGAGGTAAGAGTAGGAGTAGTCGTCACCGGTGGTAACGCATTTTTGACCGAGTTGCTCCGCGGCGAATTGCACATATTGTTGGTGTTGCTCTAAAATTTAAACGCTTTCGAACTATTAGAAGGTGCTTTCATACCGTCCAATTTTTTCGCCAGAACCACCTCGAACTCGTTTCTCAGACGGATTTCCTGTTCCTTAAGCAGACGCTCGCAAATCACTTGCACGTTGGCCATGGTGAACTCGCGTCTCGTGTTGAGGCGGTCACTAACGGAGGTCGATGGATGTTCACCTTCCGAATCGGAACCAGACTGAAAAGCTTTGTAGTCAGAAAAATAGTAAAGCCTGCTCGATAAACAGAGTCAAACTAGTTGCTGTCTGCCATTGATCTAGTGTCCGATTGAGCTTCACAAGACATGCTTGAACTTGTGGAGGAATAGCAGACACAGGCCCTCTCAGATTTGTTGCTTCTGCTCACCTTTGGAGAAGAAGGAGCTCTATAGGCTTTCGAGTAGCCAAACATATCCCCCTTCTGTTCCTTGTCCTCGTCCGCATCGGTGGAGCGTGGGATAGCTTTCCGCTTACGGAGATTCTTGACTTCCGAGCAGAGATACGTCTTAAGCTGGTTCTTCGACAGACGAGTCATCAATGTAGCATTGTGGAAAACGCTCTCCTCCTAAACAAAAACATTTCAGTAAGAACGTTATCGACTTTCGCCCTCATTTCTGATTTTATGTAGTCAGAGAAAAGTAAAGCCCAGATCGAGGAGATCAGGACTAGTTGCAAATCTGCCATTGATATTGTGCCAGTATGAGCTCGAATATGAACATTTTCGCTAAACGAGGAATAAATGGCACAATAAAAAATTTCATCATATTTCGAAATTGAACACAGCGACTGACCTGCTCTTTGAATTTTTGAGCGAATGTGCTCGTCGACGGGAGAGTAGCAGCGATTGTTCCCATCTGAGCACGGAACGGCGGGCACTGAGTCCGAGCTCGCTTCGTCTCTCCACTGTACGATTCGTCATTCAGGAACGACTCGTATTCGTGCTGAAGGGGTCTTTTGAGTGCAAGTCCACAAGCCATGTCACTTCTGAAAGTCGATAATTGAGTCATTATGATGAAACCCATCGATGAACGGCATACAAAAAGGGGGGCGAAGACATTCGAGAGGTTCAATTGAATAAAAGTCTTGTTTCGAAACGATTTGAATAGAAAATAAAAGACGTTTTCGAAAAGAGACGAAAATTGCGTGAACCAAGAATCGGAAATGTTATGTTTCGGCACGTTACACGACGCAAAATCGTGGCCAGAAAACGAGAGAAAGGTGGGAGGAAACGGCCCAGGCCACACTACGACTGCGATAAATGAGCAGGGCCCCGCAGCGAGCAGTGTAATGCAATGGGCCGGGCAGCCGCACAAAGCCTTATCGACCCGAAAATCAATGCGAGCGAGAGAGCACACACCAGCAGGAGACGGGGAAGGAAGCCGTAGGGAGAGTAGAGTCTGCTCTGCACGTCTTCTGGATCTAGAACTGATTCCGCTCGCGTTCACGGACGACTCTTATCCGATCGACGACCGACGAAAAGATACAAATGCGTAAATCGATCGGTCGAACGCAAATACGCTGCGGCGGGGATACTGTAGAGAAGACCTGCAAATCAAACTGCGCCCGCCAGTTCAAACACCAACCGCCTCGCCTCGTTTTCTCATTCATTTTGCGTTCAAAATGCGACGGATTACCCGGAGTTTAAGTAGGGAAATCGAGAATTTCAAACTATTCCAGAATATTAGCTGCGGAAAAGTGCTAAAAACCGATTAGACGGATTAAATCGACAGAAAAAGTAATAAAAAAGCGATGTTGGCTTCGATGGGCCTAAAACAAGTTTTCATCAATTGAATTTTCATGAATTCGGCGCAAAATAAGAGTAAAATCGAGAAAAGAGGTGAATTCGTATAGTCGATAATTGAAAGTTATCAATTTTCATGGCTTCCCGCCGCTATCTTCTCTTCTCTCCCCTCGCATTTTTGCTGTGTAAAGAACAATTCCCACTGTAAAAATTTGCGAAAACTTGCGATGAGAAAAAGAAAAAGAAACGAAGGCTAATTAGTCGCTGAGAGGCCTACTGTAAGTTTATGTCCCGGGCCGTTTACGACATAGCCGTCCCGCAGGCCGCTCTATATCTTTCCCGTCGCACTCGATTCTCGAGACAAGTGATGTAATCGAGATCGCAATCGTCATCTTCTCAAGCAAGTCCTCTTCCTTCAGCTGTGTGTATGTGTGTGTGTGCGCTTGGTTTCCAAGGGAAGAAGGCGAGAGAAGAGAAATCGGAGACGTCGAGGGGCGCAAGGGAGGGAAGCTGGCAGGGGGCGAGAAGTAGAAATGATGACAATTCCATTTTGTCATGTTTTTCCGTCATTTCCTTGCCTCTTTCGCCATTTCCCGGCAGACACCGGCACTCGCACTCGATCAACAAAGCTCGGTGGCTCGCGGAGCGCTCTATTTGCCGCTATTCGCATTCTTCCCGTTCTCTCTCTCCCGCTATCTACCCCCTTGAAAGTGCATTTTCAGTCCAGCAATTCCGCATGACGTATTGCCACACATTCCTCAATAATTTGACATCGCTGAGCCGATTCCGTCTGCACACGGGGAATGTGAACGGATACACGCAATTGAAGGTAAGAGGAAAAAAAAGAAGAAAGATACGAAGTGTGGGGAAAGAAGACGAGGAAGGGCTGACCTTCCAGTACGAAAGTGTGTGTCTGTGATAGGAACCTGTCAGAGAACAGGGTCTGGACGACGAGAATGGGAGAGAGAGAGGCGTCGTCCGACAAAAACGAGGGCTTATTTGCGAACGAATGAGAAGAAAGGGGTTTTCGGAATGAATGGCGGCCCGCATCGCTCGGGTCTCGCCACGAATTCGACGAAGAAAGGGGATTTCTTTCAGGTTCGGCGTTTCGAAACATCGGCGGAGGAGCTGTCGGCATGTCTCGACCTTCAACTGAACTCGAATCCGATCGCCGCAGAGTTCAAGGTACTCTTCTGAATTCCACACTTTCAGACACTGATTCATTTGTCTTCAGGAGAACAGCTGCCTGTTGCTATGCGACAACGACCACATGGACAACTACGAGCGCGACGAAATTAAGATTACGATGAAAGTGCGCGAGATTCCGGAATCCAATTACCATCGCCGTGTAATGCAATTTGCAGGCTTTCCTCTCCGCGTGGGATGTCGACCAAATCGATCAGGCCGTGAAGAGCTTGAAAGAGCAGCTGAAGACCAAAGATATTGAGGTGAGCGAGGCGAGATTAAATTCCGCGAAAAAAATTTCCCGATGAACTGCTGCGGCTCAGAATCTCTCTGAATGGACGCCTCAATTTGAATGGAAAGTCAAAGTTGCAGGTTTTGATACTCTCCTTCCCGGAGCTTGACCTGATCGACGGTGAATCTGAAGACGACGAGCACCGTCGCTGGTTCGAAAAGGTGAAGCCGCTTTACGAGTACATGATGAAGCTTGTCGAAACATCGGAGATCGCCTCGATCGGAGTATCCGACTTCTCGGCACGTCAGCTCAAAGAAGTGCTTGATCATTTCGACGTAAAGCCGAGCATCAACCACGTCCGTCTCGACGGCTGCTGCCAAGTGCCTCCAGAGCTTCAGGCACTCGCAAATGATCACGACGTCCAGCTCCTCGTGCACAACGATCCGACACCATTCCCGACGAACAACATCTTCAAGACGTTCTGTGATGTGAGTCGATCCCTCTCAAATGCCGAGACGATTCTCTTGTGTTCAGATCAGCTCCGCGTGCCCGAAAGCCGTCTGCAACCCGCTCTTCGAAACGACCTGGCTCTCCCGCTACTCGGTCTGGGTCCGCAAGCGATCCATCATGACATCAAAGGGTTACATTGTGCAATTCATCCGAAAACAAGACTGATGTATGACCTGATTTCCTGTTTTATTTCCTATTCGCCATCTTTTGTTTTCCCGGTCCTCTAACCTATTTTGATCATTTAAAATTCCTTTATTGTGATATATCCCTTCAAATATTCTAGTGAAAAGTTCAATAATTAATCAGAAATCCAACGGAACCACAATATCGCAATGGACGAGATCGCGAAGAACGGTTCCAATGAGAAGCTGTCTTCCAGAGTCGAACGGGCATCCGATGGTGCTGCCAGAAACGAACCGTCCGTCGTCCGCCAGCACTTCGACCATTTCAGCTGTCGTGAAATCGGGTGAGAACGTGAATCGGAGCACTTGGGAAGGAGCATAGGCTGTCGTATCCGAGTGATTTCCCAAGTGGGCGAGAGCATCTTTCATCACAGGATGGCAGCCCTGGGAAGGGAGGTGAGATGATCAGAAGAGAGGATTCGGGAGGACGACTCACCGACCACAAGTGGTTCTTCTCGTCGATGTAGAAATTGTCGCATCCGGTGAGAGTCTCGACTTCCGAGATCTTCCGAATTGCCACCTTCTTCTGGTCCCACGCAAAGACTCCGATCGTCTCCTGATTGATGTGTGACACGAAAAGAGTCTTCCCGTCACGTGACAGAATGATTCCGTTCGCCACTGTGTTCTCCAGAAGATACGTCGACTTCTGAACTTTCAGACTTCTTAGTCTGAATTTGATTCCTCCCCACCTTTCCGTCGTAGTAGACGAGTCCTCCCCTGTACAGTCCGGAGATTGCCTCGAAGGCGTTTCCTCCGCTCGTCTGGGCTCCACCGTCGTTCGAAAGAAGAAAAGAGTTCTCTCCGGTCGCGACGATGTCGTTCGGGCGGACGAACTTCTCGTCACGAATCGTCTTCACGTGATTCAACTCTCTTTTCTTCTCGTCAAAATCGAGAATCAAGACCGAATGTTCGAATCGTTTCGAGTGAACGATGACGAAAAGACGGACGGTGCCGTCGTTGAGAATGCGATACGAGAGTCCGTGCGGATGGAATCCCTCCTCGTCGTCCAGATTCCGAACAGGAATCTCTTCCGCCTTGAAGCTGCGCTGTGTCAGATCGTAGAGGAACATCTGTCCCTTCCAGGTGACATCCGACGGATCGTCTGGCAGGTAGACGACTCCCGAAGAGATGAACGCGAGGCTCTTCTCCTCCACGATGGCGATGTCTTCGGAGCCGTGCACGGGTCCTTCCACCTTGCGACACTCTCCCGGTCTGTGGTTGTAGATCCGTTTGTTCACATCGAACATCAGACTGAAACTCGACTGCGTCCATCTGCGAATTCATCGAGACTTACAGTGTTTTGAATGCGAACTGAATGGCGATTCCCAGGAACACGACGAAGAGAACTTTCAAAAACATTCTGCCAAAATCGAGATTGACGCACGCTGAAAACAAGAATCTGATAGAGAAAACAAAGAAGAAAAAAATGGAAAAAAAATTGAAAAAGAGATTGAGTGCGAGGTCATTCGAAATTGGTGAAGGAAGAATCAAGTCAGAAAAAGAAGAAGGAGGGTAAACTGTGATTTAGAATTCGAGACTCGCTGTTCAATGGGAAAGTCTGCTCGGAGATTGACGACGATGCCGATGGCTTACTCCGAATGTTTCAAGATTCGACTGGAACGAAAGTGAGAGGACCTGTTTAGGCTAGAAGTCACAAAGGCAATGAATTCTTGTTTGCGACTCGCTCGGGGAGAAATAAAATGTGTCGAGCATGTGAAAACTGTGTTCAATGAGAATCAAATCAGAGAGCAGAACGTGTAGTGTAGCCGAGAAGAAACAGTAACAAAACAGAGCTCGGACGAGTCGGGAACGAACGAGAGACCTAGAAACCTTCGAAGGATAGATAAAGGCCCTCTTTATCTCTCTTCTTCCGATGACGCTCTTCGGAGAGATTGTATCACCGAAACAAATTTGGAGAAACTATTATCATCAACTGGCATCTCTGATTGATTGCAGCAGATAGGAAGCAAAGATCATCAGATTCATTGGAAGTCGAGAGGCACATCAATGTCACAATGGGTTAGATCACGGAAAACGGTTCCGATCAGAAGTTGTTTTCCGCCGTCGAAGCTCGTCGCGACGGCACTTGCACACGTGAATCGGCCGTCGTCGGAGAACACTTCGACCATTTCAGCCGACTTGAAATCCGGCGAGAACGTGAACCGGAGCACTTGCGACTGCGAGACGATCGCCTTGTTTGTGTAGTCTCCGATGTGAGCGACAGCGTCTTTCAATACGGGATGGCAGCCCTGGGAAGGGAGGTGAGATGATCAGAAGAGAGGATTCGGGAGGACGACTCACCGACCACAAGTGGTTCTTCTCGTCGATGTAGAAATTGTCGCATCCGGTGAGAGTCTCGACTTCCGATATCTTCCGAATCGCCACTTTCTTCTGGTCCCACGCAAAGACTCCGATCGTCTCCTGATTGATGTGCGACACGAAAAGAGTCTTCCCGTCGCGTGACAGAATGATTCCGTTCGCCACTGTGTTCTCCAGAAGGTACGTCGACTTCTGAATTTTCAGACTTCTGAGTCTGAATTCGATTCCTCCCCACCTTTCCGTCGTAGTAGACGAGTCCTCCCTTATGGAATCCACTGAACATCTCCCAAGCGTTCCCGAGCATCGTCTGGGCTCCTCCGTCATTCGAGAGCAGGAAAGAGGTCTCTCCGGTCGCGACGACGTCATTCGGACGAACGAACTTCTCGTCCCGAATCGTCTTCACCCACTTCAACTGTTTCTTTTTCTCGTCAAAATCGAGAACCACAATGGAGTGTTCGAAGGTTTTCGAGTGATTCACGATGAACAAACGAACGGTTCCGTCCTTCAGAATCCAGTGCGAGACGCCGTGCGGATGGAAAGAGTCCGGATTCTCGAGATTGAGAATCGGAAGAGATTCCGCTTTGTAAGTCCTCTGCTTAAGATCGTAGAGGAATATCTGACCTTTCCACGTGGCGTGCGAGGGATCCGGGTTCAGGTAGACGATGCCTGAAGTGATGAAAGCGAGGCTCTTCTCCTCCACGATGGCGATGTCTTCCGAGCCGTGCACGGGTCCTTCCACCTTGCGACACTCGCCCGGTCTGTGATTGTAGGTCCGTTTGTTCACGTCGAACATCAATCTGAAACAGACGATCTGGAACGAGCCTCCAGAAGCTACTCACAGTGTCTTGAATGCATACTGGACGAGAAATGCGAGAAGAACGACCAGTGCCACCTTCAAGACCATCGTTTCTCTGCAAAAACAGAATGATCATAGCTGATAAGTGAACAGACACGATGTGGTCAACCGGTAAACAAAAGAAGAAGAAAAGATGGTCGGGCACGTGTTTCTCGAGACACTGCCGTCCCCTTTTATACCCGTATTTCCGATCAGAAATGGGTGGATGATGACCAGAAAAGTCCAGTCGAATCAGCTCGGAACGTACTTCAGGAAGAAACAGAAGAATCGAGGCCGTCTTCCCGCACAAGAGTTTCCTAGTCCCTCCTGCTTCATTCCTCTTTCGGTTCCTTCTCGCCCGTTTCCGTCGCATCCGATCGTTGCGCGTTCGTGAAATTCCGTCGGTCGCGTCATTTTTTGTTCTCACAGATGGCGTAACACATTTGTGTTCCTTTCCACACACACACATTTCGTACAGAAGAACCTGAACTCGCTCGTTCTTTCCGCGCGTCTATAGTCTTCTCATTACGTAACACGTTGCCGCATGGCTTCCGCGCGATAACGCACCGCCGGTTTCGATGTTTAAAAACGAAAGCTAGCCGATGTGACCCGCCCTCCAGATGCCATTCGTTTCGAGTATAAAAGGGACGGATCGGGAGGGGACTGGCATGCCCTCATCGGTTTCCACTTCGTCATGAGATTCTCCGCCGTCGCCTTCTTCGCCGCCCTCGTCGCCTCGGGATCCGCCTGCTTCGGAGGATCCGGAGGTGGTGGCTGTTGCCCACCGGCTCAGCCAGGATGCTCCAACCCATGGTACGTACCCCTCTCTTCCCCCCCGATCACTCCTCCAATCACTCGCATTTCAGCCAAGGAGCCGGCCCGCAGTACGCCGCCGCCCCTCCACCACCGCAATACGCTGCTGCTCCGCCACAGTACCCGGGAGCCGGAGGAAACGCGTACGCCGTCGGAAAGTGAACTCGAAGCCTCTCTCCTCAGTTTCTGTATATTTGACTCCTCGGAATTCGTTCTGTCTCGCAGTTCAAATAAATTATTCGCATCGCAAATTGCTCTTTCAATAACAAGATGAAACAGAAGAAACTCTGTGTAGATCGGGAAAGAAAAGGTTCCACTGAAAATGTGTCTGGAGCTCCGCACAAGTAGAACGACACTTCTGAACCGATCGATCGCATTGTCCAGTGTCCCCCAGGTCTCACAAGCTCGTAAAAGACTCCAGCACAGATTCATTGAACTTTTCTCCAGATGGACAGTATTCGGAACAAGAATCCCGCGTAATTTGGATGGTCAGAACCGATCGAATCCGGCGAAATTCAGAACAAACTGTTCCGAGAAACTACCGTATCTCACTGGTGGAACACTCCGAAAATGGCTTCTCCTGGAGTTATTTCCCGTTCAATCCTTTCTAAATACGTCCGATGCGTTCTCGATTCTCTTTGTGAAACTGTTTTCCGAATGTGTTTGGTGTTGATGATGATTCAATAATTTATTTGAACTGCGAGACAGAACGAATTCCGAGGAGTCAAATATACAGAAACTGAGGAGAGAGGCTTCGAGTTCACTTTCCGACGGCGTACGCGTTTCCTCCGGCTCCCGGGTACTGTGGCGGAGCAGCAGCGTATTGCGGTGGTGGAGGGGCGGCGGCGTACTGCGGGCCGGCTCCTTGGCTGAAATGCGAGTGAAGAGTGATCGAGGGGAAGAAAGGGGTACGTACCATGGGTTGGAGCATCCTGGCTGAGCCGGTGGGCAGCAGCCACCACCTCCGGATCCTCCGAAGCAGGCGGATCCCGAGGCAACGAGGGCGGCGAAGAAGGCGACGGCGGAGAATCTCATGACGAAGTGGAAACCGATGAGGGCGTGCCAGTCCCCTCCCGATCCGTCCCTTTTATACTCTGATCTCCAGCTTCTCCGCCCCTCGACTTTCCATTTCGGTGTATCACCGGGATGCAACATCTGTTGCGCAACGACGTCGATCTTTCGGCATCAAGATAGATACACTTCAGAAAGATGTTCTAGTCGGCTTATATCTTATCAGAGATCGTTTTTCAAATCCTTTTTTTCGGAATAAACCTGCAAGATCTTGATGTTGCGTCTTCGCACCGACACACGTGAGGGCATAGTAAACACGATTGCTGGTTCTGGCTGCTAGCGACGTAATGGGAAATCGAATACGATTCGCATCCGCCCTCCACAGATTCCAGTATAAAATGTGAGGAGAAGCTCATTCTGGCATGTCCTGATCGGTCCTCACTTCGTCATGAGATTCTTCGCCTTCTTCTTCTTGTTCGCCGCTCTCGTCGCCTTCAGCTCCGCTTGCTTCGGAGGATCCGGAGGACAATGCTGTCCAGCCGCCGAGGCGGGATGCACCAATCCATGGTAACCCAGAACATCCGATCCTGCTCGCCAACACATTCTGTTTCAGCGGAGGAGGCGGCGCCCCGCCACCACAGTACGCTGCTCCGCCGCCACAGTATGCTGCTCCAGCCGGAAATGCGTATCCAGTTGGAAAGTAGAACACCGACTGCACTTATTTATTGCCATCTCTTTGCTCAAATTCAAAAATAAACCATTCTGCCTTCCAGTTTCTGTGATTTTCGATGTGTCACCGGACTAATCGTTGACGGTGCGAGGTCTCGTTTGGTTGATTCCATCTCCGTAATGGCTCTGAGATCCTTAGCTAGGATAATGTGCAATTAGTGTCTTCATCTAAGGACCGACCTAATTACGACTGTTTCTAATACTTGTTAAGTACATAACTAAATACAGTGGCAACAGGTGTCCCTCGAAAGTCTATGCAATCGGAAAGGAGCATATGGCTCAGTGAGCACAATGGAGGGGCGGGGCGAGCGTTGCGGTATAAAAGGAGTCGTTCTCGTGGAGAGAGCACACAGCCTACAGTATCTTCCGAGTGTTCATATCTTTCGAGTATTCTCTTTCTCCCGTTTTCCCTTGCTCTCTCCGTACCTCATCGTTCATGTTTCCTATTTCCAGGTCGAATCATCCCAGCACCAGAAAATGTCTGAGCAGTCGAACAACGCCGAGAACTGCGATCTCGTGCAAAAAATAATAGAAAAAATCCGAAAAGAGAGTGAAGAGGAAGAAGAGCGCTTGAAGAGGCTCTCGCTTTATGACGGAACGCTGAGGCAGAGAGCGCTGATGAAGTTCGAGCTCTACATGGAAATGTTGGACAGGATGGAGAATGAGAAGCCGGATGAAGAAGAAGAGAAAGAAGGAAAAGTGGAGGAAGAAGAAGAAGTGGAGGAGCAAGAAGAGGTAGCGGAGGAGGATGATGGGTCCTTCGAGATCATCGAATACGACAACATCTTCTTGATCGCCCATCACGAGAATCTGGAGACCTGAATGTCACGCTAATCTGACAATTTTTATAACTTCTAATAAATCAATTTTCAAACTCACATCTCTATCTTTTTCTGCGAATGAACATGTTTGTCGGTGAATCTGAGCTCGTTCCGCCCTGAGAGCGTGATGTCGATCAACTTGAAAATGGAACAAACTGGGACAATCACAGACTACACCCAGTTTCCTCCGTGGTCTTCCAGTTCCGGTCACCAAACATTCGCACTCTGACGTAACCCGTGCTGATAAATCCTGTTGGGATCGCATCGGAAATCGGATAAAGAAGTGAAATGAAGCTGACTCCGCCCACATTCTGCCACAGAATTCGAGTATAAAAGGGGAGGGAGAGGCCGGATTGGCACTTCGTCATGAGATTCTTCGCCTTCTTCTTCTTGTTCGCCGCTCTGGTCGCCTTCAGCTCCGCTTGCTTCGGAGGATCCGGAGGACAATGCTGTCCAGCCGCCGAGGCGGGATGCACCAATCCATGGTAACCCAGAACATCCGATCCTGCTCCCCAACACATTCTGTTTCAGCGGAGGAGGCGGCGCCCCGCCACCACAGTACGCTGCTCCGCCGCCACAGTATGCTGCTCCAGCCGGAAACGCGTATCCAGTTGGAAAGTAGAACACCGACTGCACTTATTTATTGCCATCTTTTTGCTCAAATTCAAAAATAAATTATTGTGCTCTTCATGAGATTTTGTTGTGCCATCTTCGTGATTTCTCTGAGATCATCGGTCAGGATAATGAACAATTAAGGTCTTTATCGAAGGATGAAGTTTGACAGACTAGAGTTTGATAGAGAGACTAAGAAAGAAAGAAAGAAAAGAGAGAGAGCGAGAGAGAGAGAGAGAGAGAGAGAGAGAGAGAGAGAGAGATCTCGATCTCTCTTTCTCTTTCTAGAGAGAGAGAGAAAGAAAGAGAGAAAGTTACAACTTTTTCCCATTTTCACCAGGTTCCAACAAATTCAGAAAGCTCCATATAGTGGTTATATATCCTCTTCTATCCCTCTTTCTCTTTCTTTCATACCTCTTTTAAAATGTTCTTTCGAAAACGAAATCACTCACTGCGTTTTCCAGGCAAATTGATTCATTTCATCGTTTCCCTTCCCCATCTTATGGGCTCACTCACCGTTTTCTTCTTGTTTCTCTACGCTTTTCTTGCTCCATGTGATTCGTTACACAGTTCTTCTGTGATATTCCAATTGATTTGAATAAATACAAAGTTTCCGTTGCCAATCTGCCATCTACATTTCATTCTCAGTCGACTACGTACCAGAAAATACATTTATTCACCGAAAATTAAACAAAATGTCCCAAATATACAGAAAAATGAACATGGCGAAAAGGAGGCACGGCAGAGCCTGAGCCAGATTGCTACTTTCCAACTGCATAAGCGTTTCCAGCAGGGGCGGCGTACGCGGGCGGCGGAGCCACGTAGGCGGCGGGTCCGACGGAAGCTGGTCCGACGCCTCCTCCGCTGCAAAGATGAAATGGATCGGATGAGAGCGTGGACAAGACACAAACGAACCACGGATTGCCGCAGGAGGGCTGCGACGGAGCACAGCACTGCGAGCCGCCTCCTCCGATGCACGCGGAGCCGAGGGCGACGAGGGCGAAGAAGAGCGCGAGGACGGAGAATCTCATGGTGGACGAGGGGATCGGATGGATGTCTCCAGATGCCATTCGCTCCCTTTATACCTCATCTGTAGTCACAGCAGGGCGGAGTTACCTGCTAAACCGGAGCGAGGATCACATGCTGGAATAGTGGGCGGAGGCATTCGAAACGAGGACGAAACGCCACTTTTTGGTCTTTCCAACAGTGTTGAAAGGCAAGTTTTTGAAGTGATCAAACTGTACACGGCATGCAAAAAGCGAAAAAAGAGCGTTTGTGTGTGGGTGTGAAGAATTCTAATTAAAGCAAATCGAAAGTGTTCTTTTTCAGGCGGAAGAACCCTTCGCAGAACGTTTTCCGTCCTATTCGCATTCTGAATCTGTCCCGAAATCTCCTTTTTTCATATCTGGGGTATTCAGTTTCCCACTAAGTCTGGAAGGGATCAAAACAGAAAGCATAAGAATCACGTCGAATCGGATCGCTTCTAGTTTGATATCACTTTTGATCGGAGATTGCGTGAAAGCCGTCCAAACTGATGTCGTTTTCGTTGCGTAACGACTGATCTTATGGACTTTTTCGATTCGATTCGATTCCACAAGACGACGGATTTCTCAAGATCTTCTCTCTTTCCCTTAGTAGACTAGAATGTTTGTTGAAGTCGTTATGTGAATACTCTCAGAGTCAACAGATGGGAAATAAAAGAAATGCTGAAAACATAAGTTGTCAGAGTCTCTCTCCACTTCAATAACTCGTTTGCAGTGCGCGAAGAAGCGCGACGTGAGCCGGAAAACCTGAGAACTTTGATTCTGATCTCGATCGATGTTGTGTCACAACCATACACAAACAGTAGGAAACTAGAAAACGTTTACGCAACATCAAAAGACTTATCGAAAGCGTCGACGATGTTAACGGAAATCTCACGGAACATTCATTCGCCGCGTTATTCTGTTCAGTGTTGCGTACAGTTTGCCGGGCAAAAAGACGGCGGCTTTCAAGTTTTGGAAGCTGGCCTGAACGTCGATTCGGTTTCGGAGAGAGCTGGAAACTCTGGAGAAACTTGGGGGGAGAATCCCTTCCAACTACCGAGTTTACTGTTCATATCACTGACTTTTGGGATCTCTCGAAATGTCCAATTTCGGGTAGAATTCCCATTTTCTGGTGCTGCGGTCATACAAGAAGATACGAGACTCAATGAGTGTTCCTCGTTCGTTTCGGCTTCTTGTTCCACCCTAATTGACAGTTTCATGGCCAATTCCCCCTCCGTCATCCCGTTGCCGTTCTCCGAACGTGCCGATGATTCTGCCGATTTGCCAAGATAGCCGTCAGGCTTTACGCCCTCGCATCGAAATCCCCTTGAGAAACTCAACGATCACGTCGTTTTTGTCATCGGAACCAAACAAGATTCCGACCGTTTTTATGTGTTTTAATCCGCCGTCACCGCGAATACCGTATTCAAATTCACACGAAGAAGTTGCCGAAATGAAACAATTTATTGAGAGAGAGAAAGAAGAGAAACGTTTTCCGAAATATACAGAAAGAGGAGGGAGAACTGGAGAGCTCATGGCATCGATCCAGTTGCTTCTTGTGAGTTTACTTTCCGACGGCGTAGGCTCCTCCGGCTGGGGCGGCTGGGTAGGCCGGCGGTGGTGGGGCAGCGTAGGCGGACGGCGCGACGGCGTATCCTCCGGCTGGGCCGACTGGAGCTGGTCCGACTCCTCCTCCGCTGAAAATGTTCGTCGTTTGTGGACTGGAAGAGGTCGTATCTGATGGGTTACCATGGGTTTCCGCAGCTTGGCTGAGCTGGTGGGCAGCAGCCACCACCTCCGGATCCTCCGAGACAGGCGGATCCCGAGGCGACGAGGGCGGCGAAGAAGGCGACGGCGGAGAATCTCATGATGATGATCGGATCGGAATGTGCTACCAAAGATGGCATGCCGCTCTCCTCCGCCGGTGCCGTTTTATAGGGTCTTTTGGGGAGGCGGGACGAGGCGCCCACCTGCCGATGGCCTTCTACTTTCTCCCTTCCAGTCGTCGCGCGCTTCTTGATCTCGTTACCTGTCGCGCGTATTCAAATGAAACGGGAAGACATTGGCAGGCGGGAAGCCGACACTTCAATGACAAGCGAAAAACGGAGGCAGAAGCCTCATTGAAAAACGGAGAGGCACTTTTAGACCGCAGTCTAATTCTATGCAAATGGCAGTGTGTGTGTGACACACTTCTTGGAAACGTTGCGACAAGAGGAGAAGCCGTCCGGATTTGCCTTCTGGTAATTGGTTTGACATCCCGCAGATGACGTGAATTGATATGTGACGAAAGCGGAAATCTGTCAAGGACGGTGGTAACACCTTCTCGCTGTTTACATGACACTTTAACAACTTTTATTCTTTCCCATCGAGTAAATCTTATCATACGGGTACTTGCAGCACTGTTTCGTCTTGTCGTACTGCTGCAAACAATTGCCAAATTGGATTGTGTACACTCGCTTATCTCACCGTCTCGACAAATTTGCCGTCGGCATTCCGGAGATAGCAACAAGCACGGGCGGTCGAGGCCTTCTCGAGCGGTCCGTCGCAGCAGACGTGCGAAGAGGAGTGGAACGGGCGGGACGAGCCGTTGCCCGCGCGGCAGCACGAGTCGAACTGCGCGGATTCGAACACGGATCCTCCGCAGCACTGCTGCTGGATGCCGCCGTCGAACGTGGAGTTGCCGCAGCACACGTCGTCGGGAGTCGTCTTCCTATAATCACAGAGTCTGGAATTGGAGTTTGATCTTCTAGATTCGGATCTCCAAAGTTCGCAAGTTCTAGCGGACTTAACCAGTCCACTGACGTGGCATTACACAACCAGATTACTCATTCCGGTACACCACCTCCCTTCGTCTTTTGCCGCTTTACACACCTCCTCATTACAACCGTATCCTCCGTTCTTTTGTGTTTTGAGGCGACAGCAACCTCGAAACGGCGCGAGATCAGAAACGTTTTACGACGCGCACCGTTAAACGAGCTTGGGAACATCGATTTCGAGGCGGCAGATGGCTTTCTTTGCACGCCCGCTGCTAGATTTCCCCTGCTTACACTGATAACACGCGATCACAACACACGAAGGAGGTGTCCCGTTTGAAGTAGACTTCGGTGCCGCAGCAGTCGCCGCCAATCATGTTGTGGATCTGAAACCCATTCTGCCTTTTCCTTCTTCTTCTTCTTCTGCGCAAGAAAAAACCGAAAATCACATGTTATCTCTGCTTAATCTTATGAACCTGTGCGCGAGAAAATGTAATCGGCAAACGCGTCGCATTCGGATGACACAACGACGAGTGCCATGTTTAATCTCTCTAGCTTGATCCCAATACACTCTAGCCGTCAGATGTGATAGTGGCTTCGGCCGAGATAACAGCTTAAAGATCGAGCGATTCGATTTTTCTGTTCGGATGCGTTTCTTCTTCGAGGGACGAGCCGCTTCGTCTTCCAGTCTCACTAACTCACCACCCCTCCGCAACATGTCTGATCGAGTCGGAGCGGTTGTGTGCCACAACACGAGTGAGCCATGACACCGCCTGAAAGACCCGATTACGGCCTCGTTATTTATTCGGGCGGGCATTGTGATAATGAATTGATTGGTCAAACACGCACCTCTGTCGCGGTTGTGCACGTTGGCTTCGCAGCAGAGCTGGCTCGACGTGTTGTACACGTGGCTTCCGCAACAAGCGACTCCGATCAGGTCTCGAGGGTCGGCGAACGAAGTGCAATTCTCGGACTTGGTTCCGACGAGACAGCAGACACGGTAGTCTGATTGGATAGATGTTGGAGTGGGAATGAAAACTGCGGATACCTATTTGAGAGTCTGGACTCACTGGGATGGACGAAGAGAGTAGTACGAAAAGAGAATAGAGAAGCATTTGAGGCGCGCGAATGACCCAAAACGGTCAAACAGAGTCGGATGGACAGTCCACGAACGGCTGAGCCAACAAACGTCGTAGCAGGTGGGAGAAGGAGGGAGCGGAATTCAGAAAGTTTCATAATTTATCGAGTACATAGTCAACAATCTATTGAGATTTCTCGGAAAGCTTCTTGAACAACACGTTGACGACATTCTGGCACACGTTGTCTCCGGCGTTCTTGGCGATGAGGTGAAGGACGACGACGATGTCCGGACTGATCGAGATCACGCGATTGTAGTCGTTCTGGAATGTTTCTTGTCTAGTTTCAGAAGTTTCAGAAACGGCTACCGCGTAGCTGGTGGGCCTGTCGATGAGCGCCGTCTTGTCGTCCGAGTGGTCGGCGTTGTCGGGAGCTCCGTGTCCCCCCGCACTCAGCATGCGACTCACGAACTCGTGACGGGAAGAAGCACGGAAGAAGTGATCGACCGACGTGACGAGATTGTAGAAAGTGAGCGCGAACAGAACAAGAATCCAGTAGAAGAGGGCCAAGAATATCTTCTCGTTGAGCATGTTCATGGCGAGGACACACTGCACACTGTACTTCTGGATGCTTCCCTTATTGCGGACGTCGAAGTCACACATCGTCTGTCTCGGGAAGATGCCGTTCGCGATCCAATTGCTCCCAAATCCGACGCGAAGATCTGCAAGACAACCAAGTCTTTCTTGACACAAGACGTCTTCTCACTCAAAAAGTCAACAAAGTCAAATCCGAGGAAAACGTGAATCAGAACCATCTGAGCGATCAGATTGAGCACGAAGAGCGACTTGGTGAGCAGGTAGTTGATGGCCACCCAGTTCCTTCCGATGAAGTTGGGCACGAAAGGAATGGGACTCTTGCGTCCCTGCCGGTCGATGAACTTCATCAGATGACTCGCGATCTTCTCCACTTGCTCCGTCCGACTCTTCTCATCCGTCTTGTTCAGCTTGCAAGCCTCGTCGACGACCGCCTTCACTTGGAGTCCCGACCACCAGTTGACAGTCTTCCAGTACAAGTAGGGGAGGTAGAAGAGAAAAGCGAGGAAGACGAGAATGAACTGCACCCACTGGTAGTAGGTGAGCTCGCGATCCTCGCGGTGCACCTCCGGAGGCATGTTCGGATCTTCGATCGGCACATAGTAGGTGTTCTCGATCAGGCAGTAGTCTCTCGTGTACTCGACCCATCCTTTTTTGAACTCGGCTGGAGTCCAGCAGGTGATCGCGGTTCCAAAGTACGTCTGAAAGAGGGTCTTGAAGCCCTCGGGAGGTCGGGACGACTCACATTATATCCGATGATGACTGCAGACAGCGCGAAGATGTACGACGTGTACTGGAAGTTGAGCCGGTCGATGAAGTCGTCCTCGTTCCGCTTCTTCGTGTACCTGGACACGAGCCCGATTATCGGATCCATCACCTGGAAACGCGAGAATCGAACTGTATCGGAGGTGGGAAGTGGAATGGCGTAGCGAGTGCACACACACAATAATAGTCTTTCTCCTCCTCATTATCAGTGTTTTACAGCTATGACTCAGAGAGAGAGTGTGTGGGAGGAGGAGACGCAGAGAAGGATCGGGTTATCAGCGAAGTTTGGTACGGCATGCCGCGAGAAGAAAACGAAGAGCGACGAGGAGCAGTACAGTCTTGTGCTCTGCTTTGCCAGTCGACTCGATTGACTGTCCCGAGCGATCGGGACTCTGAAATATCTCGATAGTTCGGTATTCACTTTGTTGTCAAAATGGGGAAGTTTTCATTTCAATGCAAATACAATGATTCATTCCGCCCTCACACTTCTCTGTTAGTTCCATTTCTGACACTGCTATGTAGACTGGAGCCGTCTTCATTCTTCAAGTTCTGTCTCCTTCAAGTTCATCCATTCCGTTACAACTCCGATGTTTGCCCATCAGTTATCAGTCGGTGCTCGTCCCAATTAGTGCCGTTCAGTGCCATCCCCCCTCGTCTATCTTATCTCCCTTCTTTTCGCTTGTTTTGACCGTTCCCCTGCTCGACAGACTATCCTTTCATTCCAGAGTTCGGGAGGATGTTAAGCAATATCAGGAGCTACGCGGAGACCATCAAACATCTCTCCAACCACGATGACTCTTCCATCGACAGGTACCGTACCCACCCCCACGTGACGTCTTCAGAAGGCTCTTCAGATTGAACTACGTCATCACCACCTCCATCCTGCTCGGTTTCTCTCTTCTTCTTTTCGCGAAGAACTACGTCGGAGAGCCGATGCAATGCTGGACTCCGAATCAGTTCAACGACGGCTGGGAGTTCTTCGCCGAGCAGTACTGCTTCATCGAGAATACTTACTTTGTGCCGATGGAGGACTCGAACCTTCCTGCCGCTGACACGAGAGAGGATCGCGAGATGATCTACTATCAGTGGGTGCCGTTCATCCTGATCCTGCAGGCGCTCTTCTTCTGCATCCCGCGCGCCTACTGGGTGATCGTCCCCTCGTACAGCGGCCTCACGATCGCTGACATGATCACGGCAGCGAGAGCGAGCAGCAAGAAGCTGGAGAGCTCGGACAAAGCTCTCGAGCAGGTGGCCCTGGTGAACTGGAAATCGGAGCAACCGAGAGGAAGCAGGGGGCACAACGCCTCGCGCATTTTCAACTGCTACCTCGTGATGAAGCTGCTCATTCTCATCAACGTGATCCTGCAGTTCTTCGTCCTCAACTCGTTCCTCAACACCGCCTACACGTTCTGGGGATGGGGCGTCTTCTGGGACATGCTGCACGGACGGCACTGGCAGGAGAGCGGTCATTTCCCGCGAGTCTCCTTCTGCGACATCAACGTGAGAGAGCTTGGTAACGTGCACCACTGGAGTCTGCAGTGCGTGCTGATGGTCAACATGTTCAACGAGAAGATCTTCATCTTCCTCTGGTTCTGGTTCGCCTTTCTGCTCGTCGCCACCCTCTCCGACTTTGTCGTCTGGGTCTGGAGACGATTTGACAAGGACTCGCGCGTCGGATTCATTCTCGATCTTCTCAACCAGGAAGGCGTCGATCACTCGCCGGAGAAGGCCCACGAGCTCTACAGAAATGTGCTCCACGACGACGGAGTGCTCTTCCTTCGCCTGCTCGACTCGAACAGCGGTCGTCTGAATGCCGAGGAGCTCATGAAGAAGATCTACAACATCTCAATCGGATGTGAGTGTCGCTTTCTTCTCCCACTCCCTGCTAGACTCCCTTCGCCTTCAAGTCAATTTCTCTCTTTTTGCAGACGGCTCCAATCCGAACTCGCCGATCGAAGAGCATTAGGGAACGGTGCGTTTGGCGGGAAAGGGAAGGGAGTTCTAGACTAGGAAGAGGGGGGAAACGGAGAAACGGGTGAGAATCAGAAGTTCAGGGACGTCTTATGAATTGTATGAGAGCATGGTTCTGGAGGAGTTCATGGAGAACTACCCAAGTAAACGGCTAGTGCCACGTCACAGAAACATGCACTTTCTCGTTTCAGCTCGAGCACCACACGCCCTCATCGACTCCTTCGATTTTCATCTCATCTGAATAACCATTTCTCTAAATAGCTCATCTGTACTAATTTATAAAAACTTCTCATGGATTTATCAAGTTTTCAAGTTGTTCGTTTCACTTGGATCTACTCCATGTTCAAATATCTTTCGTTTTCGTTTTCATTCATTGTTTTCTGAAAGTTCGGTTCAGATGAAGTTCGATACGGGATTCTTCGGAGCACAGGTCACGCCGACCTACGATTCGGATGCGATCGATCGGTGAGTGTGGCGGTGATAATTGACGACGGAGCGCGTTTCCAGACTCCGCTACTTTGGCACTGTGGTCGTGCTCACATGCTGCGCTTTCTTCATAATGATCAAGCAGTACGTGGGTCAGAGCATCCAGTGCTGGGCTCCGAGACAGTTCAAAGGCGGCTGGGAGACCTACGCGGAGACGTACTGCCTCATCGAGAACACGTACTACGTGAACATGAACGAGACGAATCTGCCGACGGCGGGAGCATTCAGGGAGAACAAGGAGCTGAGATACTATCAGGTGAGCTCTGGAGGGAACTTCCGAACGAGAGAAGCACTTTCAGTGGGTCCCGTTCATTCTGTTCGGAATGGGTCTCGCACTGTATATTCCGCGGATCGTGTGGCTCGCTTTGCAATCGGTCATCGGCATCAACATCTCGATCGTGACGTCACATCTGAGGCAAAACGCGAGGACGGGACTCACGGCGGCCGACGACGACATCGAAAAAAAGAGGAGTCAGATGCAGTGCAAGAAGAAGCTCGTGAACAAACAGGTGGACGGCGAGTTCTGGGGATCCCGTCTGACGGTGTGCATTCTGACGACGAAGGTTCTGGCGACGGTGATGATTCTGCTGTCGATGATCTTCATGGATTTCTTCATGGGACTTGGTCCGTTCTACGGATGGACAGTCACGCGGGATCTTCTGGCGGGACGGCAATGGCAGGAAAGTGGCACGTTCCCGAGAGTCACTTTCTGCGATTTCCAAGTCAGAGAGCTCGGAAGCGTCAACAACTGGTCCCTGCAATGCGTCCTTATGGTACCTGCGAGTCTGAATGAGCTCAGAATCTGATATGCTTTTCGCAGGTGAACATGTTCAACGAGAAGCTCTTCATCGCTCTCTGGTGGTGGTACGTCGTCTTGGTCGTGCTCTCCGTCCTCGACATCTTCCTGTTCCTCTTCCGATTCACCGTCCACCACCAGATCGCGTTCATCTCCAGAATCCTCACCTGCACCGGCGACGCGACGATCAGCAAGACAGAAGTTGGCGAGTTCAATCGAAAAGTGCTCAAAATCGACGGCATCAATCTGGTTCACCTCGTCTACGCGAACGCGACAATCTTCGAAGCTTCCGAGTTCGTGAAGCCGTTGTGGGCCAACTTCAAATCGGATCATCAGCATGAGTAGACACCTCCATCATTTATTTATTCTGCTCTGGTCGATTTGCAATTGAATGAATCGTCGCTCTCTCCCCCCTATTTTCCCATCTTTTATGATGCTAGCAGCCGAATGACTCATGATTGTGAGTTGCGCAGGAGCGAGAAGAAGAAGAAAAAGAACTAGAGGAAGAAGAAGAAGAAGGATGAACTCTTGGGTCGGGTTCATTCTTTGTCACAGAGTGGATTGATTCATCTTCTCCCCTCACTGCTGTCCGTCTTTCCATTCGATTATGACGACACACGTTGCAAGTGCCACATGTTTCGAGGTCATTCTCTCCCACAATTTCACCTGTCCTCCCAATTATTTCGGTTTTTGGATTCGAAACGATAGAATCGGATCTTCTTCAGTTCACAGTTCAACCAGAAATTCTACTCTTCCGGGGGGCGTGGCTTCTCGGGTTTCTTCCAGTCGAACGCGGAGAATGGGCGCGTCAGGAAAACATGCCGATGTTGTTGTTTGTCGTGAAGGTACGATGAGCCATCCGTCCGGCAGTCCGCACGCCTTCCGCGTGTCTGCGTCTCTCGTACCATCTGCCGCCCACATATCCCTCCTTCCCGACGACGTCTCGGCCGTTTCCCTCAAAAACTGTTTCCCTTCCGTTCAATCTTTGTTTGCTCGCTTTCTTTGTTTATTCCCGGAAAAAGTCTCTCCGGCACGAGTAATTCGTTTATCCCCACACACACACGCACACACATATTTTCATTTTGAAAGCGAAATGGCATTCTCTGGAACTCATTTCGTACACACCTACAATTTCCCCCCATTAAAAAAGAGAGGGACAACTGGCTATTTTTAGAACACTCGCGTTGCTTTAGTGCTTTCATAAATTTCACCAGAACTACGAAAACTGGCGGAATGAGTGAGTGAGCCCTCGTCAGTTTGGATGACTCGACCAGGTGCCACCTCCCAAATGTTCCCTTCTGATTGGCAAAAGAGAGAGATAGAGAGACACCACGAGTCATTTTTCCCGCTTCTTGCCGCCTGCCCTCTTCGCTCGGCTCTCGAGACCTTCCAATCATCGTCTCGAAACGTTCGATTCGATTTGCGCCTCTTCTGTGCTCTCGAGCCCCTTCTCTCTAATCCCACTCCTCACCATTCTCGCCTCTTCTCGTTCTTCTGGCCCCGCCCGCGCTCACCCAATTATGGTCCGATTCTCTTCTCTCCCGCTCTCGAGTGCTCTCCGGCTCTTTCGGGTTATGTCTCGCGGAGCCAGAGCTCCAGAGAGCAGAAGAAAAGGATGCAACATGTCTCTTTGTTTCCACAAGAGATTCACACTTGTAACCGGCCAGAAGGCCCGCTTTGCGAGATTCAAGCTGTGGGAAACTGCTTGTTTACGGGAGGTCTCTTCCAAAGTTTCCGGAGTCCGACTTCGTGCCGACCGCTTTCAAAACTTTCGAGAGCAGCTTCTGGCTTCTCGAACGACTCGCTCTCCAGCCTACTTTCCAGCACCACTCTCAACTTCTTTCAATTCGGTCAGGGTCGGAAGGCGATCAAAAGTGACTGTTCTCTTTTTTTCTCGCTCCCCTTCCTTCGATTTTGATGATAGAAGTGTGGTGTTACTCACATGACCCCTCTCCCAGAGGCCCTCAAGGTGTAATCAGACGACCCCCTAGACGCGAGCGGCTATCGATTCACCGCCAGCGTTCACAGCCTCTCTAAACACTTTTGCAGCGGACACAAAAAACCGAGAGGAGACTTTCTTTTGGATATTCAGAAGATAGAACGAACAAGAGAGATAGACGACGAAAAGAGAGAGAAAGGGAGAGAGAGAGAGAGAGAGAGAGAGAGAGAGAGAGAGAGAGAGAGAGGTGTCTGAAGTAGTCACCTCTCGGCAACTGCCCATGAAAACCTTTTCAACATCTTCTTCTCGTTCCTTCGAACTGACCTCCCTTCGCTTCTAGACGGTGTTTCTTTCTCTCTGTCTGTCTATTCTCTCAATTTGCTAGACGTCTGCGTACACTTCCGCATTTCCACTCGCTCCTCTTTTTTTTGCTGGTTATCCGTCACATTGAACCCTGCCACAGACAGCGTTTCCCACCCCAATCTGGCTATCACATCTCGCCCGCCCGACAGAGATAAAGTCGCCCGGAATGTCCTTTCTCTGTGTCTCGCTTCGTGCCTCTCGTGCCATTTCCTGTCCCCAGTCACGCACCCTCTCCTCCACTTCCGTTCATTTTTCTTCGATGGCGGCGATGTCAAGACGGGCCGGAATGTCTCCAGTTTTATGGCGGTACTTACTCTTTTTTGTCGCCCCCCGGCCCGCTTCCATGTGGTCTAGATGTGAGTGAGTGAGTGTGTGTGGCACCTCGCAAAGAAGAAAAATGGAAGGAAGGAGATGAGAGAAACGAGCTTTGACAAGTCGCAATCGAGGTCATTTCTCATTTTCACCGCTGCATTTTTTTCCTGGAAGACGCTTTGCTATTCCGATTCCTCAGCCGCTCCACTTCAAAATGTATTCCAACTATTCTATGAAGTTCTCACCTCAAAAACAGCTGCTCCACAGTATCTTACCAGCATTGAGCGTCTAGAATGTTCTTAGCAAAAAGAATCTACCAGATTGTTTCATGACTGTGGAATGGCGCGATGACGTGGCACCGCCTTTCTTCTCTTCCGGCTCCTTTGATATTCAAAAGGTGTCCGTTGTGTCCGGTGTTGACTCGGCCTTTCACAAAACATTACTCGCGCTCGCTCCCCCTCGTTCTCCCCTTCATCTCTTTTCACTCGCTGACCATGCCGCCTCCCGAGGAGTGTCCTTCCACTTGCAATCGCAACTAAACCGTTTCCCCTCCTTCGAATCACTTTCCTCTCGTTGTTCTCTCTGAAAGTGTGCCCCCTGCTCGTGCGCCTCGTCCTCCCTTCCTCAATATAATTTTGTTTATTGCATTCGGCTCCTCATCCTCCTTTTCTTTCTCTTCGCTCCCCCCGTCTCGTTCGTCTTATTCTAGCGCCAATGTTTCCTTTCCAAACACACGAGTGAAATGAAATGGCAATTAGTACCACCAGATTCGTCTCGCATCGAATTCGCATCGAATTAGTCCCTCTCTCTCTCTTCTCCACTCTCTTTTTCGCCGTCATTCTCGTTCTCCTTTTGTCTTTCTTCTCAACCTCATCATCTTTATTCTTTCAGTCGAGACCTGTTTTCATCGGCTCTCCATGAAGGTGTTGCACACTTCAGGATGTTCTCCACCCATTATTTAGTTACTCTCTTCCTTCTCCTTCACTTTCTGACACTAGGCGCACATTCTGTACTTCTCATTGGAGGTAAGGTTTCAAAAGAACCAGCTGCAGTTCTAGCTTCATGGCCACGTTCTCAGATTGACTTTCTTCCAGAATCGGGCATCTCGCTATGTCTGCCTCCGATGCGACTCTGCGATGCCAAATCGCGGACCGGTCCGAAATGCTATCCGGAGCAGTGGTTCTGCGACGGCTACCCGGACTGCAGCGACCATTCGGACGAGCCGCCCACGTGCAATCGGGTCTGTCTGGAGAGCGAGTTCGTCTGCAAGACGGGCAAGTGTCTTCCGCGCGAATACGTCTGCGACGGTCACACTGACTGCGGCGTCTTGCCGAGCGGACAGAAAGACTACTCCGACGAGGCTTCCGACATGTGTAAGCGCTGCTCCCCTTATCAGAAGAGTCCATGCTTCTTCTTCAGGCAACCACACGATGCAGTGCGAATTCAACGAGTACGCGTGCGCCAAGACGCCGCAGTGCGTGCCGCTGTTCAAGTTCTGCGACGGCAAACTCGACTGCTCGGATGGTTCGGACGAGCACTCGATGTGCCACGTCGAAGATCGCAAGACCGCCGACAAGTGCGAGTACGGTGCGGCGATGACGATCGACGGAATCAAGTGCTACTGTCCTACGAACAAGTTCCTGAACAAGGAAGGCAAGTGTGAATACGTCAACCAGTGCGATCGAGGCAAGAAGGGACTCTCGCCAGTGTGCACCCAAGGATGCACTGACAATCTTAATGGATCCTTCCTCTGCTCCTGCTTTGATTCTCGCCTCAAACTTTTCAATGGGACCCGTTGTGTCGTCAACCCAGAAGGTACTGTTCCGTATGATCTCGATCTCACATACAACTCCTTCTCATTTAGCTCCGAATCCGAACATCGCGATCCTCACAAAGCAGCTGCTCTACGTCGTTCAGAACAACACCATGACCAACTTCTCGAGCATGCCCCGGCCACTCGGAAAGCCCGGAGCTGTTACTCTCGTCTTCCAGCACCCGGACTTTCCGGAAGCCAAGGCTCCTGTCCTGTGTCTTACTGAGTCACCGACCCCAAATGCCAGCTACATCACTTGCGGAAACGTCGAAGGCCCCGAACCAGTCACGAAGTCCTATGCAATCGAGTTCGATCTTCCGTCGATCAACATGCTCCGATTCGACAACATCGGAAACAACTGGATCTTCACCGACGGATCGTACTACGCGTTCATCTGCAAACACGAACCCGTGCGAATCTCGAAGTGCCAGACGTTTTCTTCCGGAGACACTGGAACTATTCAGGACATCTCGTTCGATTCTCTGAATGGGCAGTTCTTCGTCACAGACAGCGACTTCTATCACCAAGGAATCTGGAGGATCGACGTGGCGTCGGGAGAACGACATCGGATGACGACGCAGAAGATGAGCGCGCCCGCACTGACCGTGGATCCGTTCACCGAGACTCTCTACTACGCGGACGGAAGTGCCAACGTCATTCGAGCCGTCGACTACCACGGCAAGAGTTCGCGAGTAGCAGTAGGAGGACAGATCGCGAACCGGATAAAAATGATGGATTACGCGGAGGGCAAGCTGATTCTCGTTCTCAAAGACAACCGAGTGTTTCTTGTCGACGTCCTGGATCCGGAATGGAAGAACTGGCAGGAGGTGACTCCGCCATCGACTGCTGGATCCAGCAAGGGCATCATGGGAGTGTTGCACTTCAGGAAGAACGAGAACGCGTGGAAGAACAAAGGGAAGAACGTGTGTAAGATAGCCGCTTGCGACGACATTTGCATCGGACACATCGAGAAGACGTCGGCGTGTATCTGCAGAGACGGACTTCGGAGGAAGGATAACAAATGCATCGAGGCGAGAGCGGACGATCTCAAAGATCGCGACATTCTGATGCTGGCCCAGCTGAGGCCGTCCAGAGTTCGTGTTCTGGGACTGGACAACAAGGAGCACAGGACTGAAGAGATCGGAATCCCGGCGGTTCTCGGCACGAAACGACCCAGCGCGCTGACTTACGATCCGAAAGGACAACGCATTCTGATGTTCGATTTGAGAAGGCACTCACTGGTCGCTCAGAAAATCGACTCGTCGAACTTCACAGTGTTCGGAGTGAACGGGGTGATGAACTGCGAGGGAATGGCATACGATCACACGGCGGACAACCTGTACATGACGGATCAGACGAGGAAGCAGATCACGGTGGCGAGGCTCTCTGATCTCACTCTCCAGAAGGTCATCGTGAGTGGGAAGATGAGCAACCCCAGATCGATCGTCGTGCACATCGGAAAGAGCTATCTGTTCTGGGGCAGTTGGAGCGATCAGAAAAGTCAGAAGGGCGGCGAACGATTTCCGGCGATGATTGAACGATCGAAACTGGACGGAAGTGAGCGGAAGACGCTCGTTTCGAAGAACGCTATGTGGATCAACGGACTGGCTATCGACTCGAAGAACGACTTCCTCTACTGGTGCGACGCCTACAGGAACGTCATCGAGAGAATCCGTTGGAACGGAGCGGATCGGCAGGTGGTCGTGGAAGGAGTCGGCAAGATCTCCCATCCGTACGGCCTCGCCTTTTTTGATAATCACATCTTCTACTCGGAATTCAAGAACGGAACGGTGAAAAGAGTCAATGTGGACTTTCCGGAAGACGTGCAGGAGATCTTCCACACTTCGGCGACTGTATTCGAACTGGCCGTCTTCAAGTCTTCGCTCCCGAACACCACTTCTCCTTGCTCGACGTCTTCTAACACCTGCGAGCACTTTTGCTTCGCCAGCTCCTGCAAAGGATCCGTCGGATGCCAACCCGTGAAATGCGATTGTACGGATGGAATGAAGCTGTCGGCTGAAGGAAAGTGTGTGACAGACGAAACGTGGAAAGATCCTTTCGGCTGCGATTCGAAGAACGAGTTCAGCTGTGCCATCTCCAAAAAATGCATTCCAAAATCGAATCTGTGCGACGGAGACGATGACTGTGGGGACGGCAGTGACGAAGATGCGAAAGGAATCTGCAGTAAGATCCTTCTATCCATTCCCTTCCCATATAATTTTGTTTGCAGAGGACTTCAAATGCGTCGGCAACAAGTTCCAGTGCGACGGCACCACCTGCATTCCCATGTCGTTCCTCTGCGACGGCAAAGCCGACTGCTACGACGGCGCCGACGAGTCGGGGATGACGTGCAAGTCGCCTCCAGTTGTCAGGTGTTCCGAACGGCAGTTCCGATGCTCGAACACAAAGTGCATCGAGAATTCGAAGAGATGCAACGGCGTCGTCGACTGCGAGAACAGATCCGACGAGAAGAATTGTCCGCGAGAGCGCTTGTGCGATGTCAATGAGTTCAGGTGCGGAACCGGATTGTGCATCCGATTGAGTCAGGTGTGCGACGGTCGGAAACAGTGTCTGGACGGACTCGACGAGGCGCATTGCCAGCACGAGGAGTGTCTGAGAGGACGGCAGTTCCGGTGCGCCGACGGAGATTCTCCGTGCATGGACATGATCTACCGATGCGACGGAGTGGCCGACTGCGAAGACGGAAGCGACGAATCGGAAGAGTTCTGCAAAGAGGACCAGCCGAACACGTGCGGGAAGATGCATCAGTTCGCGTGTGCCGACGGAAAATGTCTACGAAGCTTCCAGCTGTGCGACGGAGTGCCGGACTGTTACACTGGCGAGGACGAGCTGAACTGTCCGCCTTCAATGTGCAATAGTACGACTCATCTGAGCTGCATGAACGGCAACAAGTGCATTCCGAAGGAGTTGGAGTGCGACGGAATCGACGACTGTGGAGACAGCTCCGACGAGAGACACTGCACTCGGCTCCGAATCGAGGCGACCGACCAGCGATGCTCAGAAAGTCACATGTTCAGATGCGACGGTCCGATGTCGTTGTGCGTCACCGACAAGCAGCTGTGCGACGGGAAGGAGGACTGTGAGGACGGAGAAGACGAGGGACTTTGGTGCTCGTACAACTGCACTACGTCGGATCCCGGCTGCTCCCACAAGTGTTTCCAGACTTCCTGGGGACCCATGTGCTCTTGTCCGGATAGCCACTACCTAGACGAGGACGGAGTCACATGTACCAAAAAGGATCCGTGCCGGTACGGACAGTGCTCCCAACACTGTTCTCCGCAAGGATCTCGTCGTTTCTGCTACTGCGAAGACGGATACAAACTGGCGGAGGACAAGTTCTCGTGCATCTCACAAGATCCCCAGAAGCCGTTTTTGATCTACTCGAACCGACACGAGATCCGGATGATCCAATCAAAGTATCCGGGAAGCTTGCCGCTTATTTCCGGTCTAGCCAATGCGATCGCTGTGGACTACAGATACCTCCAGAATGGATCCTTCGTCGTTTACTGGACTGATCTGGCCTCCGATAAGATCTACGCAGGACTCATCGATCAGAGAACGATCTTGTATCCGAGAGCCATCGTCACCTACGGAGTCTTCAATGCCGAGGGCATCTCTGTGGACTGGATCACTGGCAACATCTACTGGATCGACAGCGCCCTTAGGACCATCCAAGTCGTGTCGGAGGACGGCGCGAAAAGAGCCACGGTCATCAACGAGAACATGGGCAACCCGAGATCTCTGGCCATCGACGTGGAAGACGGATTGATGTTCTGGACGGACTGGCAAGAGGCGAAGCCGCGCGTCGAGAGGTCCACTCTTGCCGGCAACAGCCGGGTCACGATCTGGAAGATATCTGACGTCGCGATGGCCGGATGGCCGAACGGAATCACTCTGGACACAATCATGAAGAGGGTCTACTGGGTGGACGCGAAATCCGACTCGCTCCACACGATCACCTACGACGGAAGAGAGCATCAAATTGTGTTCCGCGACTCAGAAAGGCTCGGGCACGCGTTCGGAATCGACGTCCACGAAGAGTTCGTCTACTTCTCGGACTGGCGAACGAACACAATCAGCAAAGTGAACAAGTGGACCGGAGGCAACGTGACAGTCATCGAACGAGTCGCCACGCAGCCGTTCTCCATGAAGATGGTTCATCGCTCGAAACAGAAACGACAGCTGACGAATCCGTGCGACGGCTTCAAGTGCAACGGAATATGTCTGGTGGACGGAAGGAAGAAGGCGAGTTGCCAGTGCACGAACATGCAGACGGTGACCGACGAAGGCGTCTGCGAGGACATCGGACAGACGCTTCTCATCGCCACCAAGACCGTCGTTCGGGGATACTCGGCCGAGCCTCCCCACCCGCACGCGTTCCCTCTCGTTTCTGGAAAACAATTCGAGTATATCCGCGCGGTCGGATCTTTCAACAACCGACTTCAGATTCTTGACTCTCGGAACGCCTACATCACGATGATCAACATGACCGGAGCCGCTGATGATAAAATCATGTCGTTCGGAACCGACTTTTTCGGAGTGAGTGGAATGACGATCGATCCGGTGCTCGGAAACACTTATGTGACGATATCGAACGACGGAGTGCCACGGATCGAGGTGATCAGCGCCGACGGAAGGGCGAAGAGGGTGCTGCTGGATTCGAGTATGCTGTCCGAAATGAAGCATCCGAGAGACATTGTCTTCGTGAATTCGACGAAGACTCTCTTCTGGTTCGACGACGACACGACGCCAGCATCGATTTTCACTGTGACTGCGGACGGAGAGAAGGCGAGGCAGATGAAGATCGACTCGACGCTTCTTGAGAAGGCGTTCAATCCGGTCGTCGATCAAACGTCTTCCAAGATCTACTGGGTCTCGCGAGGAAGAGTCATCCAGTTCAACCCGGCGTCTCAAGTCGCGAGAGAGATCGAGATCCCCGGCGGAGACGGTAACGTGACGGCGATCGCAGTGGACATGAAGAACGGAGACATTCTCATCGGCGAGTTCATCCGAATCGCCAATCAGACGACGGTGCGAAGGTTGAAAATGAAGGACACGAAGGCGATTCAGAGAGGAGCTGTCAAGATGATCCCGATTCACAGTTCGGAAAAGTACTTCCTGGCGACTGTGGAAACTGGTCCGGCAGCTGAGAGGAAGCTCCCGGCGCAATGCGAAAAGTGCCACGGAACGCTCTGTTTGAGTCGCTCTCTCGACGTTTTCGAATGCGTTTGCACTCAAGGATCGTTCATCGAAAACGGAAAGTGTAGGTCTCCAGACAAACGGATCTTCTATGTGACTGAGGACGGAAGCCTCCAATCCGTCGGATGGTACGACGATCCGACGAGCGAGAAGAAGAATCAGATGATGCGAGCCCACAGTCTCCACAGTGATGTGGCCAGAAAACGGATCGTTCGAATCGCAGTGGATGCGAAGAAAGATCTGGTCTACGTGGCGACTCGGTCGAATGAGGTGTGGCAGTGCTCGACGAATGGATCCTTCGCGCAGCTCGTCTATTCTTCGAATGCGCATCGGATCGCTGCGATCACTCTGGACAGAGTCACCGGGTACCTTCTTGTTTCCGCGAGAGAGTCGGTCTCAACGAAGGGAGTCATCGTGTTGATCGATCCGGACCGTCACGAGCAAGGGATGTACGCGGTGATAGTGGAGGACGAAGAGAAGGTTCCCTACGAGATAGCAGTCGATCCGCCGAAGGGAAAGCTGTTCTGGGCGAGTGCTGCATGCATCAAGTCGTCTAACTACGACGGATCAGGAGTCAGTTGCATCGTTCCGAAGGCGCAGATTGCGGCGATCGCAGTCGACGAGGATCGTTCGCGTCTTTGCTACGTGGATTCGGACAAATCAGCCGTGGACTGTGTGGACTACGATGGAAAGAACGAACAGAAGAACGTGGCCATGTTCAAGCCGCAGGGGCTCGGAGAGCAAGTTGCTTTTGTTATAAACGGAGACGAACTGTTCTTCTTTGATAAGTTCAACATGTCTGGAACGATCGTCCGATGCGTGAGACAGAAAGACGACACGTTCGTTCTCGTGGATGCCATCGCGAAGAACTCACCTCGTCAGAAGCTGAGAGTTAGTGACTTCGAAGTTATGGACACGAAGCACTCGGTACTCTTCACCGCGTGCTCCAACAACAACGGAGGATGCGAACACCTGTGCATCACGACATCTTCCGAATCCTCTGCTGAAGTCAAGAAAGAGTGTGTGTGCGTGCATTCTGTGCGCGGAAACGACGGACAGTGTGTGCCGAGTCGCTCGTTCATCGCCTTCACCCGCTTTCTTTCCATCGAGTTCGCTTCGCCTCGAGCTGGCGACTTGGCTCCGCCCAACCGTCGCATCACCTCGGAAAACTGTGTCATGTCGAAAATCGGAGCAGTCACAGCGGATGCGAGTCGTGGAAGGATCTACTTCGCCGACTACGACAAGTACCGAATCTCGGCGGTCAACTTCGACGGAACCGGGTGCGTTGTGATCGCGGAAGACGTCGGAATCGTCACCAGTATGGCCTACGACGAAGTGCATCGCGAGCTGTACTTCATTCGAGCTAATCCAGCGAGCATATGGAGACTGGACGTTGCCGACAACAACCTGGAAGCGTATCCGACGGAGCCGAGGGTCGTTCTGGTGCTGACTGTTCGAGATCGGCCGAGACAGATCGTCATCCATCCGTGCCGAATGCTGATCTTCTTCACGAACAACGCGATCACGGGATCTGTGATTGAACGAGTCTACTATTCGGGTTTCGGTCGAGAGTTGATACTGCAAGAGGATCTTCATGACCTCCGCGGATTGGCAATCGACCTCGACAACGAGAAGCTGTACTTCTCGGACGCGAAGGACTTCAAGCTGTCTCGATCAGACTTCGACGGGTCTCACAGAGAAATGGTCACTTCCAACTCGGAAATCTCCTCGATCCACCCATTCGAGCTGGCCATCAATGATGACGAGATCATCTTCACCGATTGGTTGAATCGCGCGGTCGTCGCCATCAACAAAATCACCGGAACAGAGAACCGAACGATCAACAGAGCGATAGAAGTGCCAGCAGGTATCGTGGTCGTCGATCAGGACAGAGAGTACTGTACTTTGGACCCGTGTGCTCAAAACGAACTGAAGTGCGAGGACTACTGTCGGCTGAAAGCGGACGGACAGCCAACTTGCGCCTGCAATGGGGAGCGACGCCTGAACGCGGACAACAGAACCTGTTCTGGAGGTAGTGTTTCGGATCCCTCGAACTAGACGAAGATGTATTTTCAGCTTTCGACGACAAAAAGTGCGCGGAGAATGAGTTCAAGTGCATGCACTCAGATCGGTGCATCTCGTACGACGAGACGTGCGACGGCTACGGAGACTGCGAGATTCAGGACGACGAAGACATCACCTACTGCTCGACTCGAGTCTGTCGACCCGGATACTTTGCATGCGGAAACGGACTGTGCATTCCGGAAGCGAAACGGTGTAATCGAGCCAACGATTGCTCCAACTACGCGGACGAACTGAACTGCACTTGCAATGCGAACGAGTTCCGATGCACTTCGGGAGCCTGCGTTCCGTTGAAAGCCCGATGTGATCACATGCAAGACTGCAACGATGCGAGCGATGAAATCGGATGTCCGTTCCAGAACTGCTCGGATCTCAACGAGTACGGAATGGCGGGGCTGATCAACTGCGAGACGACCTCCCAATGCATCCATCCGTCGTGGAAGTGCGACGGACGCAACGACTGCTTCGACGGCTGGGACGAGAAAGACTGTTTCGTTGAGTTCGACGCGGCCGGAGCCAGTGTCTCGCCTCCGAAGAACTGCCAGTCAGACACACAGTTCGCATGTCTCGCCACGAGAACATGCATGCCGAAACACTGGCAATGCGACGGGCAGCCGGACTGTGCCGACGAATCCGACGAGCGCAATTGCACGCTGAAGAAGTGCAACTCGTTCGAGTTCACTTGCGCCTCGACCAAAAAGTGCATTCCGCTGGAACAGAAGTGCGACGGTCGGAACGATTGTGCCACAGGAGAGGACGAGATGGACTGTGAGACGGAGTGCGATGCGCGTGGGAACACGACGTTCCGGTGCACGAATCACCGGTGCATTCCGATGGCGTGGCGGTGCGACGGGACAGACGACTGTATGGACAACGCGAAGTCGCTCGGATCGGACGAAGTGGACTGTGGCGACGGAAAGACGAGCATGAACGTTCCTTCGCAATGCGCCGACGAGACTTGCATGGTGGCTTGCGAACTGACGGCAGTGCTCTGCGACGGAATCAAGGACTGCGGCGACGGGTTCGACGAGGAGAACTGCGCCTCTCTGGACAGACAGTGCAAGCCGGACCAGTGGATGTGCAACAGCGGACAGTGTATCGAGTCTAGCAAACTGTGCGACTCCTCCGTCGACTGCATCGACGGATCCGACGAGTGGGTGGAGTTCTGCTCTCTGTCGGAGCCGCCGAAACGAGGATGCCCGAACGGGTGGTCATGTGTTCTGAAGAACGGAACGATCGGATGTCTGCAAGAGAAGCAGCTGTGCGACGGAAGAACCGACTGCATGTCGGGAATCGACGAGCAATGTCATCTCCCTCAAGGGAACTGCTCTTCCACCCGCAACTCGTGCGAACAACCCTGGAACTGTCAGCGTCGCGCCGGATTCGAGACCTGCTCGTGCGACGAAGGATTCCACCTCTCGCCTTACGACCAGATAACCTGTCTGCGTTCTCCATCGTGTCCGAAAGCCAACTGCTCCCATCAGTGCATCGATCGACGCGACGTCGGACATCAGTGCTTCTGTGCTCCTGGATACATTCTCGCTGAGAATCAACGAGATTGCCGTCGAAACGACACGATCGAACCGGAGATTCTGATCGTCTACGGGCATCGGCTCAAGCTTTTCACCATCGACGGACACGCAAAAGCGACGCTTCTCTCGAATCTGACGAACGGAGTGGCGTTGGACTACGACATCAAGAGTGATCTCATCTACTGGACCGACGTGACCCACAACGGAAACAAGGCGGGCATCACTTCGATGAGCAATCAGCCGAACACCTACCGAGTCATCACGTCGCTGCCCACGAAGGGAATCGACGGAATCGCGGTGGATTGGCTCGGAAGGAACATCTACTACACAGACAGAAACCACGACGCGATCGCGGTGTGCGACATGAGAGGACGCTTCAACCGGATCCTCCTCAAGGGGTCACCGCTCAACGATCCGCGAGCCATCGTACTCGATCCTCTGCAAGCACTGCTCTTCTGGACAGACTGGGGAGCATCTGCACACATCGGCCGTATGAACATGGATGGATCGGGTGTGCAGGTCATCCTGCAGGACAGAACCATCCGATGGCCAAATGCACTGACGGTAGACGCTCCGGCTCACCGGCTCTACTTCGGAGACGCCAACCGAGACTATATCGCCTCGTGTAAGTACGACGGAACGAACAGAAGGATGGTGCTGCGGAACACAGTCCGACACATTTTCGCGTTGGCCGTCTTCGAGGACTACGTCTACTGGAGTGACTGGCACAATCACACGATCGAACGAGTTCACAAGATCACCGGTGACCAGCGGAAGGTGTTGTTCCAAGACAAGCAGTACCGCCCAATGGGATTCAAGATAGTGCACCCGTCGCTTCAGAGCATGGGAAGTCTCAAGACTGCCAAACACCCGTGCTCCCAGCCCGCCAGATGCGACAACCTGTGCATCCCGTCGAACACTCCGGAAGACTTCACCTGCATGTGCGCGCAGGGATTCCGATCCGAGGGGAGATCCTGTGTTTCCGAGTGCAAACCGAACGACTTCATCTGCACGAAGACCTACAAATGCATCGCTCCGTGGTGGCGATGCGACGGACAAGACGACTGTGGAGACGGTGAAGACGAGGGATACTTCGTGAAAGGAGTCTGTCCGCCGTTCCCATGCGATGCCGGACAGTTCGTGTGCTCCGCCTCTTCACCGAAGTCTTCTTCAATGAATTCGACTGCTCAGTGCCTGTATGCTTCGAAACTGTGCGACGGAGTCAAAGACTGCCCAGCCGGAGATGACGAAGAGCCGACATTCTGCGAGAACTTCGAGTGCACCGAAGCGCAGTTCAAATGCGGAGACAAGAAAAAGTGCATCCCACTGACCTCCGTCTGCGATAACACGAACGACTGCGCCGACGGTTCCGACGAACGCGACTGTGACATCATATCGTGTGATCCGGAAGAGTTCTTCGCTTGCGTCAACGCGACGACCTCCTCGATCAGCATGTGTGTTCCGAAAGAGTTCTACTGCGACGGAGAGAAGGACTGTCCGGGCGGAGAAGACGAGCCGGAGACGTGCGTGCTCACAGAAGAGTGTTCGCATGAGCAGTTCCGATGCGACAGCGGCAAGTGCATTCCAAAGAGACGACATTGCGACGGAGAGCAGGACTGTCGGGACGCTTCGGATGAGCGAGGATGCGGGAGGGAGTGCGCAATCGTCTGCGATGGGAACTGTGTGCACGCCGAAGAGCTGTGCGACGGGAAGAGCAAGTGCCAGGACGGATCCGACGAGGACGAGGGAGCGTGCGCCGTGAAGCAGATGATGCATAAGCCGGTGTTCCGAAAGTGCGGAGGACTCGCATGTGATGGAATCATCGACTGTGCCGATGGATCCGACGAGGAAGGATGCGACGATCTCTCGTGTCACCTGAATCTGAACGAATCTCTGATTTGTGACGGAAAAGTGGACTGCCAGAGCGGAAGGGATGAGTACAACTGCCACGCTTTGGGAGATCAGAACAATCCGCTCTTCCAGTGCGGCTCGCAACGAATCAAAGAGTGGAAAGTGTGCGATGGCCGCTGGGACTGTGCCGACGGTCTCGACGAGTCACCCGAAATGTGTGCGACTCATCGGGCGAGCTGTTTCCGGATCGGAGTCTGCGACAACAAACGACAGTGTCTCGACGTGTCGAGCGCTCTGTGCGACGGGATTAAGGATTGCGACGACGGCAGCGACGAATCGAACTCTCACTGCGTGGGAATGTGCACAGGAAGGTTCCGGTGTGCGAACGGAAGATGCATTCCGGAATCGCAGCGGTGCGACAGTAGGGACGACTGCGGAGACGGATCCGACGAGGACACGTGCGGCGACGAGTGTCACCACTTCGGAGTGTGTGCTCAAAAGTGCTGGATAGCCTTCAATATGACGGCTCGATGTCACTGCGCTCCCGGGTACACTCGCTCAAAGACCGATCACAATGCGTGTGAGCCCGCTTCGAAAACCATCGAGATGTTCATTTCGAACGGAAAGTCGATGCACATGATGCTTGCCGAGGAGACCGAGCTGAAGCCGGTTTTCGATGCCCAACTGCAGATAGTTCCTGGTGGAATCGACTTCGGTTACGATAAATTCCGTACTACTGTGATGTATACGGTGTTGGGAGACAATGAACGACCAGACATTCGCATCAAGAAGTGGTCGGATGGAGACGTGACGAAGCCGTGGGGAGAGGAAGCGGACGAGAGCACTGGAGCTCTGATGGCGTACGACTTCATGCACAGCAACGTCTACTTCACCGAAGTCGCCAACCCCTCTCCTGATGTCGTTTTCGACGCCCAAGAGAACATCTACGTGGCTCGAGCCAACGACCTCCGAACACGAACTCTGATCGTCAACTCGACGGGAGTCATCGCTTCATTGGCTGTGGATCCGTTGGAACGACTCATCTTCTGGACAACATCTGCTCCGGTCGTTCGGATCCTGTCGGCTCGTCTCGACGGATCTCCTCTCGCTCGAAAGTTCACAGCGAAAACTCAGCCACACAAGGCACTCGTCGAGAGGCACATTTTCGAGGCGAAGTCGCTGACTCTGGACGCACCAAACAAGCGGATCTACTGGATTGACGGGTTCCGAAGAACAGTCGAGACGGTTTCTTTCAACGGAAGGGATCGGAGAATCGTGCGGAAGTTCCAGTTGGGAGAGGCGCCCGTCGCGATGGACCTGCTCGGAGGCTTCATTTACCTGATCAACGATCGAGGAGACATCCAGAGAATGGAGAAGTTCTCCGGAAAAACGAACAAGTACCGGCAGAGAGTCAGGGACATCTCGCCCTTCATCTCGCTTCGCATCGCACATCCGGCCAAACACACCGTATCCCAGCTGACGCACGACAAGAATCCGTGTCTTTCAAACTACTGTCCTCTGGACACCGTGTGTGTTCCAGAAGAGGACAAGAACAAGAAAGACGTGCTCCGCCCGAAGTGTCTCTGCGGACCGGATCGATTCTTCGAAGTGTCGTCGAAGAAGTGTCGGCATTTGAGCGAGAAGGATCAGGAAGCTTCCCGTGAGTCGGCGTCTTCAGATGATACTCTTCTAAATCAGACGTCTTCTTTCAGAATGTGGCGACTACTTCTGCTACAACGATGCGACTTGTCATCCCGAACTGAAAACATGCATCTGTAGAGCTGGCTTCTACGGAAAACAGTGCGAGGTGAGTCCCTGTGGCTCTCATCTCCTTCTCAACGATCCTCTTCTTATCTCAGATCGACTCGTGCGCGCAACGGTGCTGGAACGGCGAGACGTGTGCCATCGAAATGCGCGGTTTGTACCACAAAGTCGAGTGCAAGTGCGCCGGCAACTACACGAACTCCGACTGCGCCACCCACGTCTGCGACGGCGTCTGCGGTCCTCGTGGCAGATGCGAGATCACGCCGTGCCCGTCGGGCCATCCGAGCTGCCGTCCTCATGCCACGTGTGTCTGCGATGAGGGCTGGGAAGGTCCGCAGTGTCGGCACCATATCAACGCGTCCCCGTGCATCACACATTGTTTCAACGACGGAGTGTGCAGCGGAGGAACCGGCGGAGCTCCTCTCAAGTGTATCTGCCGAGAAGGGTTCGTCGGCGACAGATGCGAGCACTGCCTGGATCACCAGTGCTTCAACGGCGGTTTTTGTCACAACGGCAAGACGGAGAACAGCACAATGTGTCTCTGTCCGAGCGGATTCCACGGACTCCACTGCGAGGAGTATGCGTGCAAGGACGCGTGTCCCTACGGGTCCAAGTGCCGTTACAGCATCCGGCCCATCACAGATCCGATCATGTGCAGCTGCGAGCAGACGGCGATGGCTCACAACGCGGACTGCTCGCCAATCTGTCACAAACAACCCGAGTGGTGCCACAATGGAGGAACGTGTCTCGACGAGCCAGGATGGCCCGGAGTGTGTCTGTGCACTCCGAGGTTCAAGGGGCCGCGTTGCGACGTTCCGATGAGCTGCGACGAGTATTGCATGAACGACTCGAAGTGCAAGACGATCAACGGAACGCACTACGAGTGCGAGTGCAAGCGAGGTTTCCGAGGCGACCGCTGCGAGCAGGACGTCAAGTGCAGCGAGTGCGAGAACGGCTCCAAGTGCGTGAAGCGGCTCTCCGGACAAGTGCACTGCGAGTGTCCTGCCGGACTCGGCGGACACACGTGCGGCGAGATCACGGCCAAGTCGTGTCGAGCGATCACTTGCCAGAACGACGGCAAGTGTGTGGATCCGAAGACGCTCGACCAGAAGCATCCGATGTGTTTGTGTGCTCCCGGATACGGAGGAAGTCTGTGCGCGAGACACTCTTGCGACAACTTCTGCCACCACGACGGAGAGTGCTGGCTAGACGGCCGAAACGAGCCGAGATGCACGTGCCCGCGGGCGTTCATGGGAGATCGGTGCCAGTATCGGGTGCCCAAGACGGATCTTCTGGCTCGAGGAAACGGATGGATGGGTAAGTGATTGAAACTCTTCGAGGCCTGTTCACTTCAACTCCCCACTACTTCCAGGAAACTTCATCGTCCTCGCCATCGTCATCGGCACAATCATCGTCGTCGTCGGCATTTTGGCGAACCGATCCAACAGGTACTCAGAATCCAGAATCTCTCCAACGTCTCCCTATTCTTCGTTTCCAGATTCGCCGTTTTCCGTCAATTCCGCCACAATCCGCTCCAGAATCACGGCGCGCCTGCCGATAATTTCTCGAATCCGGCGTATCTGGTCGACGACGGAGGCATCGAGATGGTCACTCAAACAACTAGTCTCGTGGGATCTCAGGATGTACGACACTTCTTTTTTCGATTCTCGCCCCCGAACCCTCGTCCGTTTTCAGAGAAATTCCTTCAACAATCCGGTTTTCGAGCAAGAAATGGTTCCAATCTACAATGACACGGTCGAGAATCACGAGTTGCTGCCCATGAATCAATAATCAGTCAATCATCGATTCTTATTTCTTTTTCACTTGCCATCCCATCACAATTCCCATTTTCAATTCAAAATCCCACTAACAACAATATCGTGCTCACCCTTCCGAACAGGGTTTTCCTTTCTCCAGTTCTGTATTTTCCCCTTTTTCAAACCCATTCACTGTCCTTTCTCTCTCAAGACGTTGTATTTTTCGCTACTTTACCTGCAACGACACACTTTGTTTCAACTGGTATTTCTCAGCTTTTATTCTGATACTAAACCGTTTCTTCATACTTGTCATTTTCTACATACAGTGGTGTTCATTATTTGACATACTCTAAACGACTATACATACAAAAGATCACGAGCGGTACTGGGGAGAAGAAGATAATTCTACAGGAGCAGAAATGTTAGTGAATAGGTTAGTGGCGGTCTGATGTGGGAATCAGAATTCGAAGATGCTCTTCGCAGGCGAGAGAATTCCGTCAGCAGTGCTCACTTTGTTCGGCATCTCTCCGACGCAATCAGGTGCTTCGCTGAAAAATATAAATTAGGAAAAGAAGTTGTCTCATACAAGCCTACCGTCTGTAATTTGGTCTCTCCGGTCTTCCGACCATTCGAACCAGATCTGGATCGGCTTTCGGGGAGAGCAAGCGGTATCCAGGGATCGGGCCGCTGATGTCGTCGAGGAACATGCGATCTGAGCGCTCTTGCAACCATCGATCGTAGTCCATATCGAGATCCTTTGCGCTCCCGATGACATCACGGAAAAAGAAAGCGACGAGGCGATGAACGAATATGTATTGCATGGGAGTTTCGATACTGAATGCACGACGCTGACGGAGGAACTGGACGGCTCGTTGCACAGGATATTTGTAAGTTGGTCCTCGAAGAAGACTGCAGATGGCGATTTCGGCGGCAACGAGACAAGCAGCACGAGAGACACCGAGATGATCATGGATCACGACTGGTTTCGAAGTATTGCGCACGAGACGAAGCACGTTGAGTGGTGAATACATGTTCGACGAGTTATTCACGTCTCCTTGCCAGTGTTCCACGTGGCGTTCCTCTCGATCCGGTCCGATTAGACGAAGATGAGTGACACGGAAAAGTGGGTCGGGAGCTTGGAAGACGCCGAAATTTTCGATACGGATTCCACCAGACACGGTGATAGCTGGCTCGGTAGGAGTTCTGGGCCAATAGTGAGCACACCTCTCGGGCTCCTTGCGGCTCGTCAGCATAACAATGTACGGAACTTCCTCCTGCCAGATCATGCGCCAAAAGTCGTCCACGGTGTTCTCCAACGGTGCTTGCGTTAGAATGAACTCGTTGAAAAGTGGCTTTCCAGAGATGCGATTCGCGTGAATGAAGTCACCGAGATGCTGCTGTCTGGGGAACTCCAGACATATCCGAGTAGAGTCTTTACAATGGACTCGACTATTGCGGCACTTGTCACGATTGGCGTCGGAAGCGGAGTGAGTGAACGGAATGTGATTCACAGAGTTTTCCAGAATTTCGAAGCGACGTTCCATTCCTCCAATGATCGTCGAAACATATTTGGCTTTTCTTGCGGCTCCGAACATGCGCTTTCCGATGCGAATATTGTTGTAAACTGAAAATTTGAGTCAGAATCAGATCAGGCAGAATCTATCGACATACACTGCCCGGCAACGCGAACACGATCGCGGTCAGCCAGAACATTCGCTTTGAATGCCTGTACTCGCTTCTGCATTGTCGACGCATCCAAATCGTGCAGCAAATATTGGGCCATAGTCAGATTCTTCACGGATTCTGGATGTATTTCGGAAACCCACGTGCTCGTCTGATCCTTCGACATGAGACGCATCAGAAGAACTTGATCTCTAGCCGACTGCAGATCGACGCGATGGTCAGTGAAGAAAGACGGATTGATGCCGAACTTCTCGCAAATACTCTTGAGTGGCATCACCCATCCTTGTCCGTTGATCGGACGCTTCGGTTTTTTCCCGTTTTCATCCCGACGAATGTAAATATCAGTGTACCGGCCTTTCCATTTAGTATCAAATTTTGATGAGAACAACAGCTCCTGCGTGATTTCCGTATCATCATAGCTGGTGCGAATAAGATTGGCCATCGCTTCCTTCGTCACTTTCTTGTTGCTCTGGGTCACCGATCCGACTCGAGATTCAGGAGTTGACGCTATTTTGTAAGCAGCGTGCAGTGAGAAAGCTCCCGGCGACTGATGACTCTCCTGAAAAAAACCATTCTCTGCGCGAAACCATGCTACGAACCAACCAAAACGGCATTCTTTGTTTCCAGAGCTTTTCTCGTCTTCGCAACCAAGGCAGGCTCAACTTGCATCGCAGTTCTTGCAGCGAACACTTTCATGCGAACATTGTTGAAATGTCCTTTCGCCGTTTCAATTTCAGCGGCACAGCCCACATCCACACCTTCGTTCTTGATTTTCTCCGAAACGAGGCAGTCGAGAGCCTTTGATTTGCGCAACTTCGACGGAGCCGCATATGTTGTTGGTGCTCCACGAGGCACTTCAATCTCATCTTCGGCGGAGAAGTCGTCGTTCACTCGCTGCTTCGATCTCTTGTCTTTCTGAGCAAGTTTCTTCACTTTCTTCCGGAAACTCGCGCTGAGATGTGTGTCGCTATTGAATCGAGTTCGCATGCGACTGACTCCTTTCTGTTGTGGATAATCCACCATCAACTCCCTGAAAAAGTATACTGCTGATATAACACAGTATCCCTCGAGCTCTTACAAATCATCAATGCTCTCTGTCGACGAGTCGCCGTTGTTTCCCGAGCAGAAGCTTTGGAGCGACGTCGCGCGTTTCCGTCCGGCCTGTGAGCGCTGAAAAAATATTTCACTTCGAAGAACAAGTCTTCAGCTCTTACCATGGCATTGATTTGCTCCCGGAACATCACCTCACTGCTCATCGCCATGGCTGAAAAATGTCGTCGAAACGAGGCTCGAATGAAGAAGCGGTGTACTCGAAAGAAAAAGAACCACAGAAAGAACTTTTTCGATGCGATCTGAAACTAAAAACAAGGGTTCTCCCTTTTTCTCCCGCGAAGCGAATCAAGTTCGCGCAAAATTCTAAATATTTTCGAGAAGTACGCGGGCGAATATTTTTTGCGGAAGACTACGGTTCGCAGTCTGCATGATCTGCAAGAAGACTTGCATACCGTAATCGTTCGAAAAAAAATCACTAAAATTCAACAATTTCATTTTCAGCAGAAATTTTCAGTTCCGTGTAGACATCTGAGTTGGATCCGTACTTTCCATCGTTTTTTTCTTTATGTCCTTTTTAGAAAAACGAAGAATACGATCCTAAAAATCTCTTTTTGCCGTGTCTTTCTGAACCCGCAACCAACCTCATCAGGCTCTCTTGGCGAATGTTCCTCGCCGCATTTGGCGTTCTGTGAACATTCTTGTTTTTCGGCGGATGTATTTTTCTTCTCGACAGCACTTTCATTCGAGTCGCACTCTTTCGATTCTTTTGAGTCCTTCGAGTCGGGCAAACCGCTGGACCCTCTCGCATCTTTCTCTCCTGCCTCGCTTTCCCCCTTCTTCTTCACAGTTTCCGACGTTTTCAGACGCTCCGGTGACGTTCTCTTCTGCAGAGACTCCTTCACCTCCTTCGATATTGCGTCTTTCTCTTTAATCTCTTTGTCTTTCGTTTTCGCCTGTTCTTCTTGCGTTGTCATGGACACTGTCGTCAAGCCAGTCACAGTTGTTGTCGCCTTCTTCTCAAGATTCGTTGATGTTCTGAAACGTCCTTATTCCTTCACTATGTATGCTTTCCCAATTCTGACGATGTTGTTAGAGGAATGTCTGTATTCTTCTTCGGAATTCGTTCCTTCGACTTTAGTTTCTCGTTTTTGCCCGAGCACGAAACTAGATGACCTGTCCATAGAACCGAAAAAACTATAACTGTCAGAATTGTTGACATCTTTTTATTGCTAATCGATACATCAGAAATGATTCAGATACTGGAAGGTAATCAAAAGTCAATAAGACATCACGTCGGGGCCGCTTGCCGTCAGGTTATCGTTTCGTAGATAAGACGTCGCTCCAACTGTTGTCGATTTCTCTGGGTATTCGCGCTCTTCTATAGATTCTCAGTTTGATTCAGTCTTCTTTTCTCTCTCTCTCTTTCCTTCGTCTCCTCTCACTCACCTCCTACCCGCTTCCCCCGTAGCAAACGCGCTCCACTGTACAGCATGGCGAGGTGCCGCTGTTCCAGCAACTTTCGTTTCCTTGCTTCCCTCTTCTCTCTGATTTTTCCTATTCACAACGAATGAGAACTTTTGTAAAAACGATATACAGCTTCAAGAAAATTTTTTGGAAGTTCATCAGAGGATAAGCGCAGCAGTGTCTCACTGACAGCTCCGCCTCGAAACATGGTTTTTTTTCTGAAGACGTCAGAGAATAACGGTGCAGAAGAGAATCAGAATACGAGAGAACCTCGGTCAGATTACATCGTGGGGTCATCGGTGACCTCTTATTTTCCCCCAAGCGGGTTTATCCGGCAATCTCAACCCGTGACGTACAGACGGGATGTCGCTCGTTCGATGCACATCACCCCTTCTCTCTGTGCTCTCTCGAGTTCTCGCAGTCTAGTCAGTGTCAAATCGATTGGGCAGCGAAAAAAGGGTGAACTCGCCCAATTGTCTCGCTCTGTCCGTCTGTGCATCTCTATCTCTCTTCTCGTTCTCTTCAGGTCATTCGAAATCCCAATGAATGCCTCGCTCACAGTGAAGCGTTGAATACTGAGTCTAGCGCCCGTCAGTGGCAGTCACCAGATGGTGCCGACGTTTCGCGCAGGCTCGTAAATCAAAAGCCCGCGTCCTCCGCTCCTCGTTTCGCTTCTGTTCGCTCAGTTGACCCTGTTCTTTCTTTTGTGCTCATTCGCTCTTTGCAGGCGTCATCATGAGCACGGTCCTCGACTTCTCCTTGGGTGACGCCATCAATTGTTCGATTTGTCTGCGCCAGTTCGATACGAATACCAGAAAGCCGAAGGTGTTGCACTGCGGGCACACAGTGTGCGAAGATTGCACCCGACGGGTCGGAGATGATCCGCTGTAAGTATTCCGTCCAGTTTTTCACCCATAGCGTTCTTTCTTTCCAGTATGGTGGCCATCCGGTGTCCGACGTGCCGCGAGTACACGCACCGTCCTTCCATCAACCGCCCGTACACCACAAACTTCCAAGTTATGGCGATGCTCGAGGAGAAGGAAAAGCAAGATGCAGAGGCAAAGAAGAAGCCGGCGAAGAAACCGGAGCAGCGATTCCAGTTCCGCATGGCACGAACCAACAAGTTGAAGGTGCACGTGGCCACGAAAAAGGGCCTGAAAGGCCCCGAAATGTATATTCGAAAGGACTCTAGCGGCGACACGCAGATCGTATTCATGGGAAAAACGGGATCTACCTCTGAAGTGGTCAAATTCATCAACGACAATTCTATCGGCATCGAGACGGGCAACATCGGAACTCGCATCATCCAAGACACTGGCAAGGGAAAAGGAAGCAAGTTCGCGAAGGTGACGGAAGTCGCGGCCGGACAGTCGGGTCTCAAGATGACGGGCCCGCCATCGAAACTCGAAGAGGCCGAGATGGTCGACACGTTCGAGCTTCAAGCCGCTGAAGTTGACGGAAAGATCAGTCTGCAGTTGAAGAAAACCGGAGACAAGGCCAACGGAACTGAGGGTGAGTGCCTATCCATTTTCTAAACCTTTCCATTATCCTTTCAGTTTTTGGCGGATCGATGGCGAAACCGACTGCGAAGCGCGCGCTGAAAAAAAACGATGACAACGAGCCTAGCACTTCGTCTGCTTCTTCTGCTCCAGATGCTCCGGTGGGCCCAGTTTCGAAGAGAACCCGTCGTGGACGCGCTGCCAAGTAGTGACCGACTCAAGAAGATTAACACACAAAAACTAATAAAACAACCGTATACTTGTACTTGTAAAAACTCAGATTTTACCAAACTTTAATGTAATATTTGTGTTAATTCTTCTATTACTACACCCTTGAAGACTCATTCCGCCTTCGAGAGAGGCGCAGATTGTTGTTTTGCCTTTTCGTTTTATCGTCCGTCTTCGTACCATTTCGTTCTTCCCCTCCCACCTTTTTTGATTCTCGGCCTCTCGCAAAATCTCATTTTCCTCTATCATGTCCTTTTCCTCCTAATTTCAAACGCTTTTTTACGATGAATGGTTTTATATATTTTTTCCTGTCACCTTTTTCTATTTATTTTCATTCAAATCACATGTCTCGAAAATCGTGTCAATGCTTTCTTATCTTTTATTTAATTTTTCTTTTGTTTACGCCGAATTTCTTGAAGGAGCCCAGAGGTTTGAAATATGAAAATATATGAGAAAGATCGGAGTGAAATCTGGCTCAATTGTTCAAACAGGCCAGATATTGGCACTTCTGGCTCCGCAGTTCGTGAATCTAGTCGGGTCAGATTTGAACTCTCCTCGCCTCGCCCTATTCTAACTTGTATCGACCGCCCATGTCGACTGCCATTTGCGTGGTGAGACCTGCGCCCTCTGCGGCCACCACGGTTTGAACTCCCCTTGCGCCTCACTCCTCCGCGAAGGTTCTCGAAGCGCATTCGCTCCTACGTTATCTTATCTTGTTCAAACTCTCGAGCGTGTTCCGAGATAGTCCCCAGTTGAATTCGATCGCCCATCCAGAGAAGGTTTCATAACGAGCTCACCGTCAGACTCTTCGAAAGCTGTTTCCTCTCCTACAGTATTCAGTGTGTTGCGTCTCTTACTCTGCCGATTGCACACCCCTTTCCTCATTCGTTTCTCTCCATTCTCATTCTTCGCCGGCATTCATCGATCGGCTCCTAATTCTCTGTTTTCGGCGGTTCTACCCTCTTCTCGCTCTTAATGTCTTCACTACAACTTTCTTTCATGACGCCATTCCCTTCTTTCTCACTTTCGCTCTTCATTTCAAATCAATAGAACGTCTGTAAACCGACTGCGGCAGGCACGCACACACGCACACACTCCCTCGCTCACACTCACTCACACACGTGTATTCGTGCGCTTGAGAGATGCGAGATAGAAAAAGAAAGAAGAATGCGGCGAATCGGCCGGACGGCCTCCTTGTTTGCTCTTCGTTCATTTTCTTGTTTCCACGCAATCGCCTTATCAGTTATTTCTAGGTTGCCATGGCGGACAACGCGGAAGTTATCGGTGAAGTACGACCCGAAGCTGAGCCCGGCGAAGCTCAACAAGTCCAGTTCGACGAAGATCTTTTACCGTCATGTACTGTGTGCTATGAGATATTCCGTAGGTTTACTTCTTTACTTTACCATCTCAATTCGTTACTTTTCAGACTCCACCACTCGCGTTCCCAAGTTATTCTCATGCGGACACAGTTTTTGTGGCCAATGCTGCATGCAGCTCCTCACTCCCTTCGCCCTGCAGGCACGCTGTGTCGGGTGTCCGACTTGCAGAGCGGAGATTCCGTTCGGAAATCATGTTCGTCCAGAAGACGTATTCAAAACAAACTTCGAGCTCCGAGCTATGCTGGAGGCGTTCGAGAGCTTGAGACCGGGCGGCAACTCGTATACTTGCATCACTTGTCGTATGGCTCACCACGAGAAGGACCTAACCTACTGCCAAACTTGCTACCCAGAAGAGGCGACGAACAACGAGGCGAGAGATTTCATGGTGAGCATTTCAGCCACGCTGACACTCTCGCCCTACTCTCGGTCCAGGCTCAGCACAACATGTTTCAGAAACGAATGGTGGATCGCCTGATATGCCACAACTGCGCCAACACGTACCACAAAGATCACAGATGGGATACTCAGGAAATCACCAACGGACGATGGAAATATCGCCATCAGTTCAACAAGTTCATGGCTTGCGCTGCCGATGAAGCGAAGCGATACGACAATCTCACCAGGGCCTTGCAGAACTCTGCTGCTGAAGTTAGCAAGTTCAAATGGGTACGTCCAGACCTTCCTATCCTCCAATCGTTTTTTAATTTCCGATTTTCAGCGTCTCAACGAGACGATTCGTCAGGTCGGTATGAATGCCGGACGTCCTAACATTAGAAACGTGATGAAAAACTTTATGAAGAGCGCGGAAAACTCGGCAAAGTACGTGGAGATGATTATGGACAATGTGCAGAGGATGAATCGACCAGAAGCCCCGCAGTTTGCAATGCTCGGCGGAAATCTGTTCGGTGAAGGACTTCGCGATGCTTCTCCCGAAGACAACGGAGAGTACCGAGATATGCTTGTGCAGCTCTTCCAAACTCATTGCGCGGATAATCGTCCGAACTCGTCACGATCCGCTTCCCAGCAGACCGGACAACGGGCCGGTCCGGATACTCTAGACAATCGAGGCCGTCAGCGGACAGCTGCTTGGACAGGACATCTTCTCGCTCAGATTCCGCAAGTAGACATGCAAGCCATCGAACAGTACTACCTCAAAGCTGGACGTGCGGAACGAGAACGGTTCGAAAACATGCTCTATTACAATGAAGGCCAACAGACGTTCGAGCAATTCGTGGATGCTCGTCAGGAAGCCGTCGCTTTTGCGAAACGAGAGCTTGCAAATATGGAGCAGAGACCACTAGCGATAGGCAAAATACAAGCCTTTTTCAATTTCCCATTCCACATTTTCAACGGAAACATTCCCGAAATGCACGAAAAGGTGTCCGATGTCATCCGTCATTTCTTTGGCGAGGAACATCCCGCTGTGGCATTCTTCTTCGATGAGCCGTATGACTTGAAAGTGTTCAGTCATGAGGCGTACCATGAAATCAGGACGATCCTGAACAGAATCATGACTCTTCTCACTCCGGGCGTCTTCCTGCACACTATGCTCCTGAAGCTCAAAGAGGCTATTGATGATAAGCTGGCTGTCATCGTACTAGGAGACGACGACGAGATCGACGTTGGCATCCAGGACGAGGACGAAATCCGCATTGTCGGCGAGAGATTACATTACGACCGAAATAATCTCCGCTGGGAATTGAGGGAGGCTGTCGATGGGCAAATTCACAATCCCTTGGCAGCTCTCGACCAACAAATTCCCTTGGCAGCGTTTCATCAACAAAATCCCGAGCCAGAACAAGAAATGGAACCAGCGCAACCTCTGAATCAACCTGCTCAACCTATGCCACTTCCGGTTCCGGTTCGTCCGGCTTTCGAGTTCAGGCGGATAGCTCAAGATGAGCTAGATAGGCCAGAAGATTTCGAAGAAGAACGTTTGGCTCGTTTCCGAATCTTGGCAGCAATTCCAGATCAGCAACAAGAGGAGCATCAACAGCCAGCTCTCAATGATGTAATTGATATTCACCGATTGCACCTGCTGAGAGCACTCGCGGTGGTACCAATACCGATGGTCGCTGTGCAGCCGGCTGATGTTGTACAGGAAGTTCAGGAAGATCCTCAACCGGAACATCATCTGCGCCCTCCGGGGCACGTCAGAGTGTTGATGGACAATTGGCACGCTGAAATGATGCGAGTTCACGAGCAACGACGAGACGAGCGGATGAATCGCCGGCAACAAGTTTTCGCTGAGCAACGAGTCGAGTTCGAAGTGGCAATGATACCACATTTCCAATTCAACGGCGATGAAGATGCTAACGACGATAATGATGCTGATGACGAGGAAGATGCTAACGACGATCATGACGCTGATGATGAGGGAGATGCTAACGACGATCATGACGCTGATGACGAGGATGACGCGGAGGACGAGGAAGGCGTCGAAGAAGTGCATGACGTTGAGGACGAAGAAAATGCTGAAGGCGAGCAAGTTTTCGATGGGGACGAGCAAGACGGTGGCCTACGCGAACAAGTCCAAGATGAAGACGAGCAAGTCGGAGAAGCAGACGAGCAAGTCGAAGATGAAGACGAGCAAGTCGGAGATGTAGACGAGCAAGTCGAAGATGAAGACGAGCAAGTCGAAGATGAAGACGAGCAAGTCGGAGATGAAGACGAGCAGTTCGGTTATGTAAACCAACAAGTCAGAGATGAAGACGAGCAGTTCGGTTATGTAAACCAACAAGTCGGAGATGACGACGAGCAAGTCGAAGATGAAGACGAGCAAGTCGGAGATGAAGACGAGCAGTTCGGTTATGTAAACCAACAAGTCGGAGATGACGACGAGCAAGTCGGAGATGAAGACGAGCAAGTCGGAGATGAAGACGAGCAAGTCGGAGATGAATACGAGCAAGTCGGAGATGAAGACGAGCAGTTCGGTTATGTAAACCAGCAAGTCGGAGATGAAGACGAGCAAGTCGGAGATGAAGACGAGCAAGTCGGAGATGAAGACGAGCGAGTTGGTAACGTAAACGAGCAAGGCGATGATGAATACGATCAGTTCGGTCATGTGCACCAGCAAGACCGTGATGCACACGACCAACTCGGTGACGAAGAAGAGCGAGGCATAGAGACTGACGATGAGGATGATACCGGCGACTTGAACCTGAGGGCCAGACGTCATTTTGTTGATGTCCGAGCTCGAGGTGATTATGACGAACAGGAAATAAATAACGAGCCGGCACCTGAACGAAACCACGGAATCATAAATGAGCGAGTCGAACGGTTGCAATATATAGCTGTAGCGAATCGAGCGGTAGAAGTTGTGGTCATCGATGACGAGAACGAGGACGCCATTAATATTCTGCAGCCGGTGCAAGCTGTAGCTCAAGACTTTGACGAGCATGAGGAAGAAGATGACGATGAAATCTTCGCACTTCAAGAGCAGGATCGACAAAACTTTGTCTTTCAAGCGGAAGATTTCGTTTTTGGGCCGCCAGCTCATGCTACTCGCGCTGCCACCCGCAAGAGATCTCTCCCTCCCGTGCAACCTGCTTCTCGAGATCGTACTTCAGTAGTGGAACGGGTGCCACTGCCAGTGACACAATCATCACCAACGCCAAAACGTGTGCATCCGCCGCGACAAACTTCTAGTCTTGTTACTGTTGCCATGGAGGAGGAAGAAGCGGAATCGGCTCGGTCAACACCACAATGTGGACGCAGTCGTCCAGAAGGCCCTTCTAGTTCTCGTGTTCCTGCAGTCATTGAGGACGACGAAGAGGAACTGGCTCTGTCAACGTCACAACGTGGACGTAGGCGCCCAGAAAGTCATGTTGGTACTCATGATCCTGAAGTCGTTACCGAGGACGAAGAAGAACCCACTTCGTCAGCACCTCGTCGCCCACGTGGTCGTCCACCAGGCTCTGCTCGTTCTCGTGTTCCTGCAGCCACCGAGGAAAACGAAGAAGAACCAGCTCCGTCAACTTCCCGACGTGGGCGTGGCCGTCCACCAGGCTCTGCTCGTCACCGTGATCCTGCAGCCAACGAGCAGGACGAAGAGGAACAGGCTCCTTCAACACCACGTCGCGGTCGTGGCCGACCAAGTCATAAATCTGGTGGTCAGATGGCTAACCGTTCCACGACAGTCGATCAGGAAACACCGGAACAGCCACGACGAGGCCGTGGACGACCACCAAAAAGACAGGCTAACTGCGCTCTAACTGCACCAACCACTGCTAAGCGGTCGCAAAACGACCAATAGTTTCTCGCCTGTCAGTTTTAATTTTTTTTTCTGGACAAGATGTTCTGTTCTCACCTTCTTTTACCTGCCCACACCCCACTAAGTTTCCTGTGTTTTTTTTTTTTAATTTTCTCCACTCACGTTTCATTAGATAGTTTTACAGCATACACAAATTTACTTATATATATATATATTAATAACATATCTAATTTTTATTAATTTTATCTACTTCAACGCGATTTACATTGTTCACCTTTTCATTCTTTCTCACAGCTGTTTTATTTGTAATAAAGATATCTCATCAAAGTTTTCGTTGGTACGTTTTCTCATCGGAAGCATCCATGTCCCATCTTACCTTTATTCTTTGTTTATTTCGACTTCCCTGTCATTATTTTTTTTTGAGTTGGACAGAAAGTTTGTGATCCGAGCACACTGCAAAAAAAAACGCTCGACTAGCTACTAAGACGTGTTTTTATTAAGTTCGGCAGTTTCAGACACCACTTCTCGTCAACGCTCATCAGCGAAAATAAAATTATGGATCCGATGGACGACGGCGGTGAGTTAGAAGAGGAGATCGCGTTTCGGCAAGGCGCTATGTGTGAGTGTGCGAACACACATTCATCTCTCTTCTGTCTCTTCTCAACGCTGCACCGGTGCTGTGTGCGTCGCGGAGAACGCCGTGGCACACGAGGCCCCGCCCACTTTGGCAAGTGGCGCGCGATTTCAACGGCAACGGGCGCACGCTCCCACCTCGTTGTCGGCGAGCGCGTTTCGCTTCGATCCCCTTCGATTTCCGTTCTCGCGCACTATTCTCTTTCTCCTTTCCTCTCGGTTTCTTGCTTCTAAAAATAACACCTCATTTGTTCTAGTAGTGTTGGATTTGGACGAACAAAACGACGCTCTGTGGGAGAATATGGCCGAAGTTGAAGAGCAAATAATCCGTGAAATCGATGAAATCGTCGAAGCCGTGCGTGGTGACGTAGACGCCGAGATGGCGGAGTTGGAGGAGGATCCGGGTATGCTGGACGAAGGAGTTGGTCGAATTGCTGCAAACGCCGACGACCAGGCTGAGAATCCGATCGATATAGATGAACAAGCGGGGGAAGTTCAGGGGAACGTGGGTGGGCCGCGCCTGGAAGCCGGTGACGGACCTCCTCCGAACCCGCTTGTCGTTCCGGAGGCTGCTAACCGATTGGCAGAAGAAATGGAGCAGAGAGCAGCGGACGTGTGCGAAAGGCTGGAAAGAATCGCAGCAGTCGCTCCACCAAGAGAAGAAGCGGACGAAGTTCCGCTTACCCCATCTGGTGCCGAAATGAAGGGAGTGACGTGCATGATATGCTACGACCCATACAGTCAGTCTCCTTTCTATTGCTTTGCGTAAAAACTGTCGTTTTTAGACACAACGGGTCGGATTCCAAAAGTATTTGTTTGCGGTCACACTTTCTGCCTCCTGTGCGTCGGGGGTCTCCTTAAAAATCGTTCCCTGTATTCCAACGGCGGCGTTTCTTGTCCGACGTGCCGTGGGAACACGAAATGCCCCTCAGCTGACCCGACGAAGATTGCGACCAATTTTGGTATGCTATCCATGCTTGAGCAGCGACTAGAGGAAGCCAGAGCGCTCGCTAACGAACAGGATATGTCACCGTGCAGCGAATGCAAGATCGTTTTTGTGGGAACAGAGTAAGAGTTCAAATCAGATGAGTAAGCTACCTCAATATTTCAGATTGACGCAGTTAATTGGTGATCCTGCGTCTGAACACGCCATTCACCCGAGAGCTAGCCTTGACAAGATTGTAAGCCCATAAGAATCCTTCAATATTTCAATTCAATCTCTCATTCCAGAAGCGCTACAAGGCTAATTTGATCTGTCGCGAATGCATAGAAAGTAATCACTCTCGTGACAACTACGTTTCGTTCGATAAGGTTGCTGCTATCTATGCGGCAAACCAGAAAATCAAGGAGTGCGAGAAGGGCCTCAAAAAGTCCCTGAAACACGCGGACGACCTTCTTCTTCTAGTGGAGCAAACTAAACATGAGATTCTTGATCATAGAAGGGTGATACAATCAGGGACGTGGAACGCTACTGACTAAATTCTTACAGAGAATGGTGAACGCCATTCACAACATCCGCCAGGAAGCTCACCATCCGGATATCTACGAATACCTCCGTCGGTTCAAAGTGAACATTAGGGGTTCCAGCAAGATATTCACGAAGCTAGGAGCAGTACTAAATCACTTCAGCACCTTGTCGAGAGTGAGCAACTTGTACTCTACTCGTATGTTCCATACAAACATTTTTCAGGCGCGCTACTACCGTACTTTTGGTACTGATTGCCTCCGTCCGATTGTTTCGACAACTGATAACAATGGTGTCGTGAAGGAGATCAAACGAGAGCCGTCAGAAGAACCAACGCCGCTCAGAGAAACTTTGAACGCTTATCGTCGTGCGTTGGGAGAGGCTGTCCGTCTACAACAAGACATCATGGCTCCCGAACGTCACCAGGAACTCGCTGCCCTCGGACCGCCACTTCCAGCGCCTCTAAACGCACTTCCGCGCTTCCGACGCCGTCTTCAGCATGATCCAGTACCAATCCGACCAGCTGAACCCGTCCCACCTGCTGATGACAATGCCCCGGTACCAATCCGACCAGCTGAACCGGTCCCACCTGCTGATGACAATGCCCCGGTACCAATCCGACCAGCTGAACCGGTCCCACCTGTTGATGACAATGTCCCTGCTGTTGAGAACGCTCCAGACGCGGCTCTTGGTGAAGCTCCAGTTGCGGCTCTCGGTGATGCGCCAGTTGCGGCTCTCGGGGATGCTCGAGTTGCGGCTCTCGGTGATGCTCCGATGGTTGCTGAAAATGTTGCTGAAGCTGAGGTTCCACCAGCTGCTGGGAACGTCCCCGCTGCAGATCCGGCCATTCCTGCTGCTGTGGCTGCGCCTGCTGCTCCCGCCGCTCCCGCACCTAGAGTTCCTCGAAATGTAGCGAATGCTGTTGGGGCTGCCTTATTTGCTGCTGTAGAGGCGATCCCAAGAGAACGAGGTGCACCTCTCGATCCTGCTCTTCCTGACGATGTGGCTCCTTGGCGTGCCCGTGACGCGTTCCCGGAGGCGTTCCCATTGGATAATCCAATCGGAGCGATACTTGGACCACTGGAAGAACTCGTTCACAATGCTGAAGCTATCAACGTTGTTTTGGCTGGAAACCCTGTTCCTCATCCCGGTGCTGAGGCCATCCGATTGAGAGCTGCCCGTCCTGCCGGAGCTCCCCGACATCGCGATCTTTTTCCACCTCCACCACAACGAGATTGGGCTTTTGCTGCTCGGCGTCGACGTGCTGCAGGTGATGGGAACCCAAGAGAGCTGCGAAGAATTCGTGCCGATCTCCAAGAAGCAATGGGAGCTAATCCCATCCTGGCCGAAATACCAGCCGTACAAAATGCAATCGATGCGTTGCAAGCGATAAGAGAAAACGATGATCCGTTTGGTTTCGGTTTGGATGACCCGTTCGGTTTGAATATGGATTTAGCATTTGGTCGCGATTTTGGCATTGGCATGGGGGGCCTCCGTCGCCGCAGAGATCCAATGGCCGCCATATTCGGCGATGATCTGAACAGAGAAGTAAATATTAACTGTCGAAACTGTTTATTTATATTTTTCAACAGGCTGCCAGAATGGTCCGTCGCCGACGTCGTGTTGCCGCTCGTGCAGCCTGGAATGATATGCCGTTTGACGCACCGCTGCCAGTGGTGCCAGCGCCTGTGGGAGTGGATCCACTGCTTCATTTGCGCGACGATATCGTCGTTCGAGCAGACCGACTCATGGATCTTGTCCGAAATGAGGCTCATGCTGAAGCTGCTATCGCCGGTCGACCAGTATTGGAACCCATTGCGATGCCTCCTCTTCTCATGGGACTTGTTCATCCATTCGTTCAGGACTTCAACGATATTATGCCTCAACAAGTCGAAGATTATCACGCTGCTCTTTTGGTTTTAGAACGAGAATGGATTCAAAGACACAATGAGAGAAGAGCTCGCATGCCGAGACCGGCAGATGCAGCTGCTCCCGTTGCTCCACCTGAGGTTCCCGCTGCTGCTGCGGGCGTTCCGATAGAACAACCACAGGCAGAACCGATTCAACAAGAGGAAGCTGCACCGCCCGAGGAGGCTCCAGCCCAGGAGGAAGCTCGTGAGGATCCTGCTGTTCCGGAGCCGGTCGCAATCGAACACGAGGAAGCGCCGGAAGAACCGGGCCCAGCTGTGAGAGGTACGCAAGAGTGATGACCGAATCAATGCCATTATTCTTATTTGAGAAGTCCCCCGTCGCTATCCATCGCCTGTTCCGGACGAGCCAGCGATCAAGCGAGGCCGTCGTGAATAATATCCATCGTGTTTCACTATTGCCTTCTCCCCTTTCTTTATACTCTCCTCCTACGACTCCCAAGTCAAAATAATTCATCAAGCCGTTTATTATCCCCATCTAAACATGTCCATAATTTCACCCGTTATGTACCCCTTCCCGTTCATTTTTTGCCACAAAAAATCATCTTCCCCTGGATTCATGATTAACAATCATCGTTTTAAACCGTATTCATTGTAAGTCTCACTTTCCTGATAACCTGATTAATTTCAGGAGGTTCTCAATATCAATTTTTCAATCTCTCATTGTAACTTCTTTCATTTCCCGTCATTGATCGCCATTCCTATTTTCTCTTATTATTAGCTGCTTGCTTTTTCGTCTTCGTTCTTGCTTCTGCTTTTAATAACTAATATAAAACGTTTAATCGGGATTCCAAAGTCTCATGCCAGTCATACATGTGTTATTCGTTTCTGACTATATCTCCATTTCATGAGTAGGGGCACTTTTACAAAAGTCTTTCGTAATGTAGATAGCAAAAGAGCAAAAACTACAGACACCTACTATTTCAGAGCCCGCAATGGCGGATTTCGACACGGCGTTCGGGGATCTTGATTTCGGAGACGTTGCTTCATGCCCCGTCTGTCGGGATGTGTACAGTGAGTTCAGGATCAAATACTATGCCCGAGTTTCACCGATCTAAGAAACTAGATCGAACTAAGTTCCCATTGGGCCGGCCTAATCGGATGTCTTTCGGGAAAGCATGAAGGGATTGTTTGCAGATCCCACCGACAGATGCCCAATGATGCTCCCTTGCGGGCACGCGGTCTGCGATCGGTGCATGAAAAGCATAATCGGACCACGCCTTCCGCAGCACATGATGTGTCCCGTCTGTCGCACAATGCACACGACCAAGCGAGGGAAAGATCGTCTAGACTTCCCGAAGGCCTTCCAGATGCTCTCGATATTCGAGAGGATGCTCGAGATCCGCCAGATACGAGATAATGCCGTCGAAGCCGAAGTCGTCGCTTGCAAGATCGAATGCAAAGACTGCGCTCAAGAATTTTCGGAGAACGAGTTCGATTTCCCCCTTAGTGTTCAAATGAACTATTTTCTTACAGGGTCACTCAATGCAACTGTGTCGAAGCGCCCCGTACTAATCTCCTGGATTTCCTAGTAGGTCGAGCATTCTTCCTTCACATTCGCAACTGTACCTTTCAAGGGCCGCCCCAAAAACCAGTTGATCTGTTCGAATTGTATCAGAGCGAACCACGTAGGTCATGAATGGAAGCCGATCGATGCTGTGAATCTCGCGTGGAACACTCGAGTAGCGATGAGGAACATGAAGAACGTGGCAGCGAGAATCAGCAGAAAAACCGAATTTGCAGTTCTTTCCTTGCAGAACACACAGGATCAACTGAAAGAGCTCACAAGCGTGAGTAGTCTAGCGAGTACTTCCGAGAACAGCAGTTCGGTTTCAGAGAATCGATAGAACAGTCTCCAGGCTAGACGGCCGGCCGGTGTCCCCCGACGCGTACAGCGTGGCAACAAACTTCAACAAAAAACTCGAAGACATACTGAAATCAGTTTCGGACGCCTCCGGTTACTTTCACAAAATAAACACCAATTTTGCGGTACTAGATTCAGGAGTACTTCCCCGTTGCTTCAAATTTTCAATTCCAGAAGCAGACCGCCTATGCGAAAGACTACGCGCAAGTCGGGTCAACTCGTCCAGTTGGAATTCCCCCGTACCCGCACCGTCCGGACGCTGATGCTCCTGCAGCGAATGGCGACGACCTTCTCCGCATCGGACGAAACGGAAACTTTCGTCTGCATCTACGAATCGAGGACATTGCTGGGATGGATGCGGCGGCTCGACAGCGAAATATAGAGTTGGCTGCTCAACGGCGGTTCGATGAGCTCATTCCTATCATACGGAACGGACTGAATAACGTTTGGAATGCACCAGGAATAGAAGTTCGCATCGTTCAGCGGCCTGCTGACGAGGAGAACGTCGGAGACGGAGCCGAAGCGGCTGCTGAAGGTGAACCAGAAGCAGTCAACAACAACGAGGCTGAGATCGCCGAGCGTAACGTCCAAAGGTTCCGAGAATTCCTTGCTCAAGCTGTTCCCGAAAGAATCGAAGGTGGTGACGGTCAACGGATCAACATTGCTGAACTCGTCAGAGTTGGTGGAATTGAAATGGAAATGGGGCAAATGGAAGGTCCTGAGGAAGGACCAGTGCAGGGCGCAGATGGCGCTGAAGAGGCACAAGCTGACGCTGATGATCCAGCTCCAGCACCGCTGAATGACGAAATAGCCGACCCAGATCCAGATCCGGTGCCTCGGAGAAACGTTGGTGGACCCGTGCGGAGAGAATACCCGTTGAGAAACCGCGTGAACAACAACCTCGGTGTTGCCGTGCCGGCTCGGAGAGTGGCCGTGGCGGCTCGGAGAGGACGAGGACCACAGAGACGTAGACAACGTCGATAGACAAGCAAGAATTCCGAAAACTTCCTTTTTTCACCAAACGCTATTTTTTAACTTTGCAAAATATGATTGTGTTTGTGTGCAGAAGTTTCACTTGCCCGACTTTCCGCTTTTGCTAATAAATATGGAATGAATGGTGGCCATCGCCTCCTTCCCTTGGGAAAGACCCCGCCCATTTGTCTTCCCTTCCTGGTGGTGGTCGCCCGTTGATGACGAGTGCGCACAAGCTGCTCCTCTTGGCGCACTTCTTCCCCATCGTGCCCCTCTCCGTCTAGTTCCTCCTCTTATCGATTAGGGAAAGAGGGAGGGGCGCCGGAGAAGAGGAATATCCTCCTTCTCCGTTTTTTTTATCGCATTCCATCTCTGCTTCGTTTTCGCTTTCACTCGTCCTCTTTTTCCCCTACTATCAATGTTACCATTCTACACATCTCGCGACGCCATCTGAATTGTATAGAAGTGAGTAGTCGTCTCGCCAGACAGCTATTATCCCCCTCTCCATGGCAACTCTTGTTTTCCCGGTGTTCAGTTTTCTTCTCTCTCTTTCTCTCTCTCTTTCTCTCTCTTTCTCTCTCTCTCTTTCTCTCTCTTTCTCTCTCTCTCTCTCTCTCTCTCTCTCTCTCTCTCTCTCTCTCTCTCTCTCTCTCTCTCTCTCTCTCTCTCTCTCTCTCTCTCTCTCTCTCTCTCTCTCTCTCTTTCACTTTCGCTTTCCAACTGCTCCCTTTGCACCAATTGGTGTGTTGTTTGCCGGGGGGAAAGAGAATAAAGAAGAAGAAAAGGAAGAAGACGTCGTCGGGGATAAATCACATCTCGGGAGTAGTACGAAAGGAGGAGAAGAAGGAGAAAGGCCCGATTAATAGTGCGAAGAGAAGAAGTAGCCGGATGACGTCAAGCTTCGAGCACTTTTTCGCCATTCTTCCGGAGAAGACCTTGCTCGGACTCTGAGAAGCGTGACTCATGTTTTCCTTTCCGGATGTCGTGCTCTCTCTGAATAGAATGAAGATCGGAGTCCTTCCCAGAAATGATTCCTAGTGACACCCTCCCTCCGAGAACTTTGAGCCAGAACCGTGCACTGCATTATTGCAGCTAATGCTCCGCAGCGCTTGAGCTGTTCTGAGCCCGGACGTCGTCGGAAACTCGACGCGGATAATTGTTATACCGAGTGGAAAAGGACACTTCCGAAACGGAGTCGCTCTCTGTCTCTCTTCGGAACGCATTCCCGTCACGACTCCGGAGAAAGAGAGACAGAGAAGTCGCCTCCTTTCTCTTTCTTGACGTCTTTTGACCCCTCTCTTGTGTAATTAGTCGTTCCCTTGTCTTTCGTCTTCAAGGTCACCCCCATAGCAACACATGTGCTTATTTTCCTCGCGTCGCCCGTCTCGTTGTTCTGTTTTCGATTCGTTTCGCTTCCAAAAACGAAAACGAAACCAAAACGACTACAGTAATCCGTTCTTCCGTCCTCCTTAAGAAAAGTGTTTTCCCTGGAGTGCGCCCCTCCTCTCTCTCTCTCTCCCCGCCGTTCGTTTCTCTTCTGGAGACGAACGAGCGCGCGCGCGAGCGGGCATGAGTCAGGCTGCTGCCGCTGCTGTCTTCTGTCCTTGCCCCTCTCGCGGTCTCTGACTGTCTGCGTCTCGTGACTGCGTGCGACCTCTCTGTGCAGCAGCCGTATCGAAAAAGAGCGGTCGCATCTCTCGCCCCGACCACCTCCCAGTCGGTCCGCGTCGTTTCCCTCCTTCTCCTCGCCACTCTTCCCGCCTACGCATCTTCCCTTTCCGTGCTCTCTGTCTTCTCCTCCGCGCTCACCTCCCGAGACTTCGCACATCTCGGTCAATCCATTCGCCTTCCCTCCGAGGGAGACACTTCCCTCTCTCTCCCCTTTTTTTTCTTCTCCCTTTTTTCTCCTCTCCAACCACCTCCGAATACGAATTCGTTTCAGAAGAAGAAGAAGAGCAGATGAGCAGCGAGAACTCAAATTTCATTCGAATCTCCCGGAAGTTTTTGCATTGTGGAGAATGCGGAAGGCCGTTCAGTGAGCTTCGGAATCGCTCCTAGCAAATTCCATTCAATCCATTCCTTCAGATACCGACCATTTAAAACCGCACGTTCTCGTTTGCGGTCACAATGTCTGCGAGCTGTGCATGAACTCGCAGAGGCTCTCCGCGGGCCCCCAGTGTTGCATGGTATGCAGCCAATTTCAAGATAAACCGGCGGCCCCGGTGAGTCACGACCTGCTCGGCATCGTGTTCGGAAAGGAGCAGACGATGAAGCGAATACCCCTCAGATACAGATGCGCCGGATGCGCTGCGCTACACAAAGAGCAGGAGTAAGAGACTGCCGAACTTTTCCGGCATCAGTTTTTCTTGTCTTCAGGCTGACAGTGTGCAGGACGTGCAGTGGATGGCACGAAGGCACGCAGTCGGCAGAGGCGACCGACTTCGCGAAGCGTCCGATAAGCTCGCTCCTCTGCAGAGTTTGCTCCGTGAGTGGTCACCATAATCATAACCTGATGTCATGGGAAATTATCGATGTGAGTACACACACATTGTCATTCCTCTCCGAAACAAAGCACTTCTCAGCGCATCTGGAACACACCCATCGCCACAGAGCTCATCGAAACGCGGCTGGGGACCGCCGAGAAGCTGCTCGACTTGCTCCGCGGCGGAGCTATTACGCAGATAAATCAACTTACGGACCGATTTAGCGATGTAATCGTTTCCCGTTTCCGCTCCCGTTCTCTTTCACACTAAATTACAGAGTCTTGACGAGCTGAAAAATAAAGTATCCACCGGACAGTTTCCGCTCGAGTCGACCGTCCACATCACAAACGCCGTCGACATCATATCGTATCAGATCCGACGCTGGAATCAGGGCATTCAAAAGTCGTCCGAAGACGCACAAATTCTTCTCAAATACTTCGAGAAGCTCGTTGTGCATGTCCGAGATGCTCCACAAAGAAGCGGAAAGGGTATCTGGGAGATGCCTCCGCCCAATGCTGAAGAACGTGGTTTCAATAACGTAAAGGATGTGGTGCAGAGGAACATTGAAGCGCTCGAGAAAGCTCTACCAATGACCCTCGAGGAACCACTTCCAGCAGAATCGCCGGAACCAATGGAAGATGAGCAACACACTCTAGATAACAATGCGACAGGAGATTCAATCGATTCGATCGCGCCTATCGCTCAAATCGCACCGGTCGCTGAAATCGAACCAGTCGCTCAAGTCGCACCGGTCGCCTCGATCGCACCGATCGCGACAATCGAGCAGACTTTGCCTCGGAAAAGAGTGCACGCACAAGCCGGCTCCAGCACCACTTTCTTCACCGAAGATGACTACGATAGACCGAGAAGAATGAACTCAAAAAAGAACTACGCCATCGACGACGATCTGGAAGTGGAGACTCCGAAGAAGAGGGGTCGCAGGAAGACGGAGCATATGCACGTCATGGACCATGGAATGACCAACGGTCACGTGCATCGGGACCTCAGTCCTTACAACATGGACGGAACGCATCTGGCCAATGATCCAATTCTCAACCAGGGAATGCCGTCTCCGATCGTTAAGACCGTGGCGAGAAGAGGAGGACGCGGACGCCGGCGCGGAATGCGCGGAGGACGCGGAAGACGCGGGTCTTCGCGCCCCGTCATTTCCACTCCGATCGTCCATCAGGTCGACACGGAAGACGATGACGATCCGTCGGACGCTTACGATCCGGATATGAACGAGCACACCGAGCAGACGGTGACCTCGCTCGAAGATGATCAAGACACTCACTCGCAGCAATCGCAACAATCGCCAGCCGAGCAGTCTCACAACCTAGTACGGAGCGTGGACGAAATATTCCAGGAGCTGACCGGAATGAGAAGCGCGAGCGGTAGCACGAGTGGAGCTGTGAGTGTTAGCGGCTCGTCGGGCGTCGGCGGCCAGCCGGGGGACGGACAAGGCCCCAGTCCGCCGCCGCTGTCTCAGAGCTCGTCGCCGCCTCTCGTCACCCAGCCATCGACGAGCTTCATGTCCCTTGATTTTTTAGAACAGACGAATAGAGACATGATGAGATCACCTTACGGAGACGGGTTCAGCAAGAAGCAGCGACCATGGGAGGAGGTGACGCAAGCGGCGCGCTACGGAACCGGACCAGTCCCCGATTGTGAGTTACAGCGAGCGATTCGGACTGGATCAACGTGAGAACCTCGGAATTTTAGACTACACGACTGCTCCGATCAATCACCACGTCCAATCGACGTTCATCAACAACACGCCGCCGTACTGATCTCTAGCCACCCAAACTGTCCCCCCTTGGCTTCGCTTCTTCTTCCCGTTCCCCTCTCGAGCTGTCATAGTGCCCTTCAACTCTTTCTGGGTGTGTCGCTTTCCTCCCGAATCTCCCACGTTTGTCCGTTCCTCTCCCTCGCTTCGTTTTGAACTCAACTCATTTTTTCCTACTTATAACTTATTCAACTTAATCTCAAATCCGCGAAGTTAAAAATATTTATTTATTCATTCAATGAAGACTTCTATTTTGCGTTTTTGAAGATTAAACGCGAAATGGGATCAAGTTTCGGACGAAACCTTCAGTGATCTACAATCGTTTCGAGACCCGATGGAGAAAAAATGGATGCGCCTTTAAGATCTACCGGCGCGGGCGCGCAAATTCACAATTGTTTTTCTTATAGTTTGAACCCGATTTCTTGAACAGTATGGTTGTTTTTTGCTGCAGCGATTAGTCGTCCCGTGTCTGTAAAAGGTGAGAATTCAATTTTGTTTGTAGTTTAGAAAGAGCATCAAAACAATCATTACTTCCCCCAAAGTCCATTTCATTTTGTCACTCTGTTCCAACAGCAACATCAACTCGCTCACCTCTTCCTTCATCAGTTATTTCTTGTTTTTTAGAAAAAAGAATGAGCCAACAGCCGCAATTTCAAGAAAAGACTGCATCGCCGGCGCCGAACAACATGATCAACGGCCGCCTCTACGATAGTCCGGCTACGGCTCAGGCCCACAACGATTCGGCGACTGTCACCTACGGAGGATGCTTCAACAGCTACTCCTCCTGGACTCCGGCGAAGAATGGCGGACAGCCGACAAACTCTACTTGCCCGTCGGCTCCTCCGAAACCTTCTTCGACGTCCTATAGAGTTAGTCCCGTCCATTCTCTCTCCGTTTCCCAAATGGAATTCATTCAGTTCGGTAACTGGCGCACTTCGACTCCTCACTCTGCTTCTCGTCGCTCTACCCGGGATCCGTTCAGTCTCGACAACATTCGCCTTCGTCTCGTCGATCTCGATGACACGTTCGCTTCATCGAACACCGGCTTCTCGTCTTCTTTCAATTCAAGCGGACGCAATACATCGATGAAGAGCACTCTTCCAGTCTGGGCCACCGATACGCAGGGAGGAGTCGCTGAGTCGGTTACTCTTCAAGACGTGCTCGCCAATCAGGCGCTGTTCGAGTTCGCCGCTGACAAGAACGGATGCCGTTTCCTGCAAGAGCAATACCCGACCGAATCGGACGGCGGAGTGCATGACGAAATTTTCCGCAAGATGGTCGAGGACCGATCCATGTTCCTCTCGATGTGCCGCAACATGTTCGGCAACTTCTTCGTTCAGCGCATTGTGGAGTGCTCGCACACCGAAGAGCAAGAGATCGTCATGGAGCATCTCGTCACCGAAATGTACGATCTTTGCCTTGATAAGAGCGCTTGCCGCGTCATTCAATTGGCCATCCAGAAGCTGGATGTTCACTTGTCGTCGCGCCTGGCCGCCGAGCTTCGTGACACCGACCTCGTCCGTCTCAGCATTGATCAAAACGGCAATCACGTCATCCAGAAGATCATCAAGACACTCCCAGTCTCCGCGTGGGACTTCGTCGTCGACTTCTTCTCGAACGACGAAAATCTGATCGCTGTGTGCCAGGACAAATACGGATGCCGCGTGGTCCAGTCAACGATCGAGAAGCTATCGGAGGATCCGCACAGCGACTGCTACAAGCAACGCGTTTTGCTCCTTCAAAAGCTGATGGCCGGAATCACTCGCAACTGCGCTCAGCTCGCCTCCAATGAGTTCGCCAACTACGTCGTTCAGCACGTCGTCAAGTGCGGAGGATCTATGGAGACCTATCGGGACGACATCATCGAGAAGTGCCTTCTGTAGGTCATTCTTGTCATTTTTCTAGACTACACTATGCTTTCAGTCGCAATCTTCTTTCGATGTCTCAAGAGAAATACGCGTCGCATGTCGTTGAGGTGGCGTTCTTGTTCGCTCCGCACCGTTTGCTCTTCGAGATGATGGAGGAGATCTTCGAGGGTTACATCCCGCACCCAGAAACTAACCGCGACGCTCTGGACATCCTTCTTTTCCATCAGTACGGCAACTATGTCATCCAGCAGATGATCCACATCTGCTGCTCTGCCATTCTTGGGCAAAAGTCAGTTGTTTCACTTACCGATTATTCGTCAACATTAATCTTTCCAGTGAGCGTCGCTTGGAGCAGCGAGAGCTTGACTTGTATTCGACGTGGCTCGAGCGCATCAAGGAGCGTGTCTTCCGAAACTCGACCCGTCTCGAGCGTTTCTCTTCCGGAAAGAAGATCCTGGAGGCTCTCCGTTCGCCTTCGTCTTCGTTCTCTCCGATCCAAAACAAACCGGCGATGGAGCCATTCAACTGAGCTCGCTTTTTTTTCTATCTTTCTTTCTTGCCCCCACCCCCTTCTCACCCTTACTCATCCCTCCCGGCTGCCGATAGATGCCCCCCACCATCACTCGATTCCAGATATTTTCCAAATAGCCTTATTGCATATCTAACCCCAGATAATATTGCATCCCTATTGCATCCCGCGTGCCCCGCCCACAGTTCTCGTAATTGCTAATACATTTTGTCAAATAACCTTCTCTACCGCATGTGAATAAACACTTTCACGCAGGGCAAGTTTATACGTGAGCACCACTGCCACGGAGAAAACAACTTGCATCAGTGGGACGAGTATTCCCTGGAATCGTCGGTTTTCAATAGTCGTTCGGAGAGCCGAGCAAGTAACCGGAAACACAATGAATCGAACTGATTCTGACAAAATCGCGAAAAAGCTGTGAGTCGAGCATCCCCGACCGGACTGGAAAGAAGAGAAGTTCTCTGAGACAATTGAAATAATTAGTGTACTTTCGAAAGTCTGAAAGCCCTGATCGGCCTTTTTCGCCTCTCAAACTGTTTCAGGCTTCGTGCAGTTTCGGACGGAAATTCCGTGTTACAGAGAGCAAATGAACGAGCTGCTCGCCTCGATCAGTGCTCGCGAAGTGCTCTTCATCATCGCGCTCACCTTCCTCATTTTGTTCGCACTGCTCAATCTGTGTCTTGCGATCTGCGAGAGACGTCGCAAGAAGCAGGTGAGCACCAGATGCCCGATCCCGAATCCCGCCGCGTTTTCCAGAACAGCTCGGTTCCGCAATCGATCGTCATCCAGCCGAACAGCACGAAGTCGAGCAAGAGGAGCGACCGTTCCTCGCGACACGAAATGACTTCCGGCTACGATCAGGACGTGCTGCCGTCGAAATCGATGAAGATGAAGCTCACGATTTCTCCGAGCATGTCGAAAGGAAAGAAGAGACGAAGCTCGAAGGACTCGACTTCCGAGGAGAGCCACGTGCCAACCAAGTCGGAGAACTCGCAAAAGTCGGAGAACTCGACGAAAAAGCACGATGAGACTTCCGTCGAGCCATCGACTGCTGCTCACTCCGCGTCCACCCACCCTCCCGGTCCGCTGCCCCCCGCTTCTCACCTCATCCACTCGGCCCCTCCGCCTGCATCGGCTCCTTCCGCTCCTCCAGCTCCTCCGCCCGCTCCGGGTGCCCCGGCTCCTCCTCCGTCCGCAGTAGCTCCGAAAGTCAGCGAGTCGTCCGACTCGCTCGCCTCGTTCACTGTTCCGGAGGAGAGCGGTTCGAAGACCAAGACGACTACTTCTGCTTCGAAGGACTCGCTCGTCCCGACCACCCCGACCGCCACCACACTTTCCGGCTCGATCAGCGGGCCCCCGGAGCCCATGGGCGCCATAGGAGACGTCGTTTCGACTGCCAAAGACATCACTCAGGTACACCGGCACGTCTTCTTCGCCTCCGCTCACGCTTCTTTTCAGCCCAAGTCTGCTCCAGCCACTTCCCCGACCCAACTCGTCATCCCGACGACTCCGCCGCCCGTTCCGCTGGAAAAGAAGGCTTCCGAGAAGAAGGTAAGTCCATGAAGTGAACTTCCCGAATCAACTCGCCCATTGAAGATTTGAGGTGCTATCCCTGTTCCCGTCTGGATGCGGCACCGGCGTCTGAGAAACCAAATCGACTCATTTTTTGCCTCTTTTTTTTTCTTCTCTCGTGAATTTAGATAAATGAAGGCTTGCTAACTATCTGTATTGCTACACGCAACTTCGGCCACGAGAGTTTCCTAGTCCCTCCAAAAGAAGCGTTCGATGTCGTCTCTCGCTCTTCTCCTCCGTCGTTTTTTCGATTCTTCTTGAAAGCGGGTTTTCTCGCGTGGAATCTGCCAAATGGCGGCGACACATCTGCTTCTCTCCCTCACCTCTCCTGGTATGTGAGAATTTCTGGTCATTCAACATTCCTGCAACAATCAGGCAACATTATCGAAATATGAATAATGTGTTGCTGCCTCTCAGTGCCTCTCAGTCTCTCTTCTCAAGATCTTCTTCCTGTATTCGGCGTCGCTTTCACTTGCCGAGGCCGCCTCGTCTTCTCACTCGTCGTCTCCCCCCTTTTCTCGCCGCCGATCAGCTGCCTGGCCCTTCCCGAAATCATCTCGTTTCCATTATCATCATCAAATCCTTTATTCTTCTCCAAATTCCCGTATTTCTTCTTTATTTCACTACAAGCCTCTTTTGATTGTCTTTTCGCGTCCCGTCTCCATAAAACGCGTCGTTTACCAGTTTTCGGGTAACTTTTTCCGCCTCTTTTCCGTCCTTCAGTCCCACCCGTTTTTCGTTCGTCTGACCTCATTCTCACTCCCAGAAGAGATCCTTTCTGGAGTCAGTGGCGCGGATCCGAACGTTGAGAAAGCGGGTTCTCCGCTTCCGGAGGCCTGTACAGTTCACACTTCTCGCTGCTCATCGGAGCATGTCAGTTTGCTCATTCCGCTAATGTCGTCTTATCTGTCTTGCCTCCCCCCCTCCTACCGTTTCGATCGAATAAACACCCCCTCTGTCTCGAGTGCCGTTCCGTTCTTGACTAACTACTTGTACACACTTCCCGTCCCTTCCTTTCGAAGAGTCTCCCACTACCTCCAGAATCTGCCTGTTCGATTCTCGTCCGACACCGCTCCGATCGGTGGTGGTCCTTCACCGCCGCCGCCTCCGGAGAAGGACTACCGCTCTTCCCAAACCCGAACAATGACGATGCATCACGACGACCGTCTTCGCAATCGATACGAGGCGTGTCGCAGTGGAATGCAAGAGCTCGACGCGCTCAGAGCGAAGCACACGCTGTTGATTGAGGTGGGGGACAGAATCAGAACCAGAAGAGGTGACGTCTTCTGAGTTTCAGAATCTGCGGTCACGACTTCCAGTGATACCGGGAAGTTTGGACGATGTGCAGACGCGCGAGAAGAAGACCCGCGAGAGATTCCTCGACAGATTCTCTCTTCAGTCCGTCGATTCGGGAGTTTCTTCTCAGAACACCCTCAGTTCGACGAGAAGTTCCACTCCGGAAGACTTCAAATCGAGTCGACACTCGAACATTTACGAGTAAGAATCGGAGAAGACATCGAAAGGAGGATGAGTCGGTAATTGCAGAAACTCGTCGTCGACGATGAACTACTCGACGTTTCGCAAACTTTCGCTCGAGTCTACCCACAGTGTGTCCCACGTGATGCCAGAGAAGACGCCCTCTTTCGCACCGCCCGTCATCACGTCCAGAAGCTGTCATCGAGGCGCCTGGAAGACGTCGCCTCAGAGAATCCGACCGAAGAGCATGTTCGACACGACTACTTCCACTTCTGAATATCTGTAAGTCTCGGAAACCTCCTTCTCTATTCAATAGTCTCCGATTCCAGATTCGAAAAACCGCCGAGACCCCCGATTGATTTGAGCAAAGACGTGAGTGTCTTTCATGCCCTGAACTCCCGAAAAGAATGCGATCCTTGCAGCGTCGATCCGCGTTCACCGTCATAAATCAATCGTCGAAGCGTCACTCGAGTGTCGAGCCGTCGATCCAGAAGCATCCGAGCAGCCACGTGAGCGCCAACGAAGAGTACAAGACGCCTCTGAAGGCGGAGGTGGTGCGGAGGAGCAAGGAGAAAGCGGACGCGATGTTCCGCGCGAACGTCGTCTACGTCTCAGCTCCCGAGCAAAGAGCCCATCCGCCGGTTCGCTTCTCGCCGGCCCGTTCTCCGCCCGTCAGAAGAGCCATCCCGATCGAAGTGAAACAGAATCAGCACTACGCGCAGCCGTGCAAAATCCGCTCCCCCAAGCTGAACTCGAAGACTGTCTTCGCCGCAAAACCGATTTCTGTGAGGTGAGGGCGATCGCTTCGATTTCCAGCTAAGCTGAACGTTCTGCTGCATTTCAGACCGAGTGTTTCTCCGAAAATTCAACGATCCACGTGGCTCCAATCTCAACCCCTCTGATTTTTCCTTTTTTCCCTTCGTGTCTCTTTTTGTCTTCCAACAGTTTACTGCCCTCGAAATCTTCGAAATAACAAATCTCATGCCGATATTCGATTAGAAGTCTCCATTTTCTTCTTTTTTTTCTGAAATCCACGTCATTTGTGTAAACGGACCCTCCTCCTCGCAAGCGTTTTCATCGAATAAAACCGCGAATTCCAGTCCAATAACTCATGCGAACTGAATTCCAAACTACCCCATTCCCGCCAAACTTTTTTTTTTTCGTTTCCCGTTTCCCACAAAGAATGAAATCGAAAAGAATTCTTTCTTCTTCATCTCGCTTCGTTTCGATTCGTGCGCAGTGATGATGACTGAAAGTGTGCAACCGACAGCCACGGAGCCCGGGCCGCGAGCCCTCGAGCCGCTTGCCATCGAAATTCCCGAGCCGAGAGCCGGCAGAGTCGACGCCTTCTGCGACAAACACTGCTCGGAAAACATGGAGACCAAGACGAAAATCTACATTTGTCTCCTCTTGATCCTGCCTTCGTTCATCTATTTCCTCATCTCCATCAATTCTCCGCATACCAAAAGGGCTTTCGTTCAGGTGAGAAACTTGTCCAAGATGGCGAATTTCGTGGTTTTCATCCCCTTTCAGAACTTTGAAGCACCAGTCATTCTGAACATTACAACGTTTTCCGACGAGGCCTTCTCAGCTGAAGAGTACGCCGAATCGTTCGATCTGGCCGTCAAGTACGTCTTCTTCTCTCCCACTTTCCGTCCACTTTTCCCCCATCTTCCGTTTACTTTCAGAAACGATCAGCTTGTTTTGCCGACCGGATACACTAGGTCTGTTTGACGACGGAGCGCAGTTTTGACAGAGGGAGCGGCCAGAAACTCGTTTTCTGATTATCTCTGATCATATCGATCAATACAACTTCTTTTTTCAGCGAGATGATCAGAAGATACGTCGCATCGTCTTCTAGTTCGATTCGCAGTAGATTCGACGACGAATCGACCGTTTATTTGCTCCGACGCTCTTGATTTTGCGGCTCGCCGGCCTAGCTTTCCGTTCTCTCGCTTTCCTAGTCCCTCTTCATTTTCAAACTTTGTTCTGTAGAAAATAAACGTTTTAATCTCATCAGATGCTTCGCCTAGCAGTCACACGGCTAGTTCAGACAGCTCCGCGAGCATTTCTGATTCAGAATCGGCTTCGTATCTCGACGTCGACACTTGTTCATGCGAAGAAAAAGGCGGATAACAAGAAAAAGGTTGGCAGTTGATAATCGAAAGGTTCTGAATTGAGCACACAGGGAGCTCCAGCGGTTTTCTCGAACCTGGAAGACAACGTGATCGTGACGGAGACGTTGAAAGAGATCCAACGAGTCGAAGGGCTGCTCGTGGAGGAGCTCACGAGACACTTTTCACTCAAAGTGAGGAGAACAATTCGATAATGGACTGGAAGTTCTCGTTTCAGGTCGACATCCGTCAATATGAAGACGTGATGGTGAAACTGGAAAATGGAAAAGAGAAGCCGTTGTCTCTGGTGGCTCGAGTCACTCTTAAGTCGCCCCTCATGGTCATGATCAACTTCCAAGACAATCCGACCGCAATCAAAGCGGCAAAGCTGGCCATTCAAGTGAGATTCCTCTTGTGTCCTAGTCTCACGCCTTCTTCTCCAGAAATCGACACTCAATGTGACTCCTCAGCAAGAAGGTGCCGTTCTGTACGTGAATGTGCCCCCAATGAGCAAGGAAAGACGCGAGAAGATGGCCAGTGATGCAAAAGGACGCATTCTGAATGAGTACAAAAAGGCGCTCAACGAGATCTACTCCAAGGGGGACAAGAAGTCGTCCTCCGAATTCGCGTCGAGGCCCGATGACGCCAAAAAGACCAGAGAGGCGCTTTTGAGTATGAAGCACGCGGCCGAACAGCGGGGAGTGCTGCTCATCGACGAGCGCCGGAAACAGTTGCTCAAACAAGTTGTCTGAATGATACGCGGTTGTAGAAGCGCTAGAATAAACGATTGGATCTTGAAAATACATTCAAATATGTCAATAAATTAAAACCGATCAATGAAAAGGGTGTAAAAGATGAACGGATGGAAAATTCAGATGGTGGGAGAGGGAGGGTAATAACCGAGATTTAAGATTCGGGTGGGCGGAGAGAGCGAGTTAGAAAATGACGTCGTCGAGTCTGCGGTAGCCGTTCTTGTCGATGACGACGACCTTGTAGCCAGGAATGTTGGCCACGAAGCGCTTCTTCGCCTCTCCGATACACTTGTTCATTAGGGCAAGCCCCTCAGCCTCCGTCATCTTCTTGGTGTACTCGCGATCCATGATGGCATAGCAGAAACGTCCGCAGAAACCACGGAACAAATATGGCTGAAAAAAATGAACTTAATTTATATTCCCAGTTTATTTCTCAAGTACCTGCCGAGCCAGTCCGTTGGCGTAGAAGTCGACGGACCCGAGAAAAGCCTTCTCCTCCTTGTCGTCGTATCCTCCGATGAGCGTGTCGACGGTGTAGTGGTCCTGGGAACGGAGTCCGTCAGCGATGCTGCGACGAACAAAGTGATAGGCGCACGCCGGCGAGACCTCGTAGCCGTTGCGAACCGAGTAAAGTTGAAGGTTTCTCTTGGTCCAGTCTCCGAACTGGGCAACGTCTCCCTCTTCTCCGATGCACATCATCGTAAGCTTCTTACCAAGTCTGTACTCTTTGTCGTTTTCTGAAAATAACAGTTGACTTTGTAAATCTGCGAAAACCCAAAAACCAACCGGTATCAGCCAAAATGGCTCCATAGGCAAAAGTGGCCTTGTCGGCAGCCAGAATGACGTAGTCATCGGTGGAAATACCCACCAAGAAGTGCATACCGGCCATTTTTCTCTGAATTAACGAAAGTAAAATGGATTGGGTGAAAGGAATCTTTTGCAAAACGATAGAAAACGATTACAAACGAAAGCCACTGGACTCGCTTCAAAAATGATGACTTTCTGCGTGCTGTCGTAATATTCAATGTATGAACTACTCATACGCACAACTTTACGACAGTTGCGGTAAAATTGCTAGCAATTGCTGAATGCATTCGAATGAAGTTTCAGAGAAACTCGGAAGTCTTTAGAAAGGGAATTTCTGGAAACGAAACAATTGGAATCGATGCTGCTTTATGTTACAAGTTCTTTAAATGTGCCTCTGTTGAGCTCCAGCGAGGACTTGGGAAGCAGAAAGTCTTAGGAAGCTTTAAAAGAATGCCAGAATGAGTTGCTTACATTAAGTTTTCTGATTGAAGAAGGATATGTGAGAGATTCGTGAGAAGCGTCAGGAAGATCAACGTCTCGATTCCTGCGGAGGATCAGTTCCTCCGACGATTGATGTTCACGTCGATTGCTCAGAATCCCATTTCAAACTCTCTTAAATCTCTGTTTCTTTATCTTTTTTCCCATGGAATACAGTGTGGTGCCAGTGTAAAAGCGGCGAGAACGATGAAGTGTTTGAGTCAATAAAATGTGGGTAATTATATATCAGACCGCCCTCGTGGCACCTATTTGCCGGCCGAATCTCGTTTCGAATTCGAGGCTGCCCCCCGATTATCGGCCCATTATCGGTCCGATTTTCCCATCGTAAACGGAGCACACCATCTGCTCGGTGTCCGCTCGAATTCGTCGTCCGTTTTCACGACGACTCATTCGAATGCAGATGTCGTTCCGGAGAAGAAGAAGTGGCTGTTCTCTTGCCGCAACGAACAATTAATCATTGTCGCTCCGGGAGGGACGGCAGAGACGGGCGGTCGCTTCGTCCGGATTGCACTCACTCGGAGGTCGTCGTCGTGTTTATAAACAATCGGAAAGTGCTTCCGAGTCCTTCACGGTCACCTGTCATTGTGTGTTCCGACGCGAATTCGGAAGATGAACTTCATTTCCCGCCCAACTTGTTAATGACACGGGCATCCTCTCCAGAGGAATCGCCGGAGGGACTAGGAAACGCAGTGAAGCCTCTCGAGTTCCGTACCGTAACCCCGGTGGCTCCCCCTCCCGACGTCTTCCACGAGCTTCTTCTTTCCCCCGCACGGCTCCCTCATCGATTCCTTTTCTCCGTTTTCTTTCCGTCTCTCTCCCTCCCTCTCTCAGCTTCCCTATTCAGTAGTCGTTGCTCCGCGGAGCACATGAATTCGCATGTTTGTGGGTGCTCGCCCGCCCTCCTCTCTCCTTCACTTTCTCCCCATTTTTCCGAAACACACGCCTGCTAATCCGATCTCTCAGGGGTCATCTTTCTGGAAAAAAGAGCAGAAAAGGGGGAAACGTTGAAACTTTCCGCCCATTTTTCGAAAGAAATAGAAAAGAAGAAAAAGAAAAAGAAGGGAATTGTTGGTTTTTCACACGCATTTCCAATTCAAAAAACTGAAAAGTTTATCGAGAGAAACGTTTCGCGCTGGGAGGGACTAGAAAACGCGCTCTCCTCCGCACTTCGGCCACCAGAGTTTTCTAGTCCCCGCGAGCGCAATGCATTATTTTGTACTTTTTGTTGGCTCGGGTAATGCTCTAAGCCTCGAATTGCGTAGTCGTACTTGTGTTTGCCCTCCTTTTTGTATGCTTTTCGATGCGTTTCGCCCCTGTGTCCCCACCTTGTTCCATGCCGTTTTCACACGGTTTCTCGCCTTCCCACTTCCCACTTGCCAACATTTTCAGAGAAATGAGCGAGGAGGACGAATTGGCTCAATTGAGGTCGAATGCCGACAATTTGTCGCGTTGTCTTCACGTTCTTCTCGAGAAAATCGAGAATATCGAGAGGAAGAATGGGAAGGAAAAGGAGCCGGATGCCGAGAGTAATAAGGTATTATTAGGAAAGAAAGAGAGAAAGAGAAAGAAAGAGAGAGAGAGAGAGAGAGAGAGAGAGAGAGAGAGAGAGAGAGAGAGAGAGAGAGAGAGAGAGAGAGAGAGAGAGAGAGAGAGAGAGAGAGAGAGAGAGAGAGAGAGAGAGAGAGAGAGAGAGAGAGAGAGAGAGAGAGAGAGAGAGAGAGAGAGAGAGAGAGAGAGAGAGAGAGAGAGAGAGAGAGAGAGAGAGAGAGAGAGAGAGAGAGAGAGAGAGAGAGAGAGAGAGAGAGAGAGAGAAAGGAAACCATTCGAGGGGCATTTTGCAGAGCAACACGAATTCCTCCGCCAACTCCAAAGACGGAAAGGAAAAGTTCGAGCAAGTGGAGATCGAGGAGAAGGTCGAGGTGGATCCGAAGACCGGTCTCAAGAAGCGCACCATCGTGACGGAACGCGTTCTGACGACGAAGACGTTCCACGCTCTCGCTCTCGACGGCCCCTCGCCGACGATGACTCCGATCCTCCGATCCTCCGGGATCCGCAATCACTCGTACGCGCCGATCCACCAGTCGGCTATCCTTCTGCCACAGTACCAGTCGAGACAGACCACAGTCGACGCCGGACAGCTGTCTCAAGTCGAGGTCGAGAAGCACGGCGGTCATCTCGTCGTGACGAAGATCAACGAGAAGGCGAACTACGATCTGCGGCCGGGCGACGTCATCACGCACGTCGACGGCAAGGACGTCTTCTTCCGAGCCGACATCGAGAATTTGAAGGGACGAGTCGAGCTGACGCTCGAGCCGGCCGCCATTTATTGTGCTCCGCCAAATTTCTTCCGCGTGCAGGACAGCTACAGCTCGCGCGAAGACGTCGATCGCCCGTGTCTGTGGCTGGATCTGGAGGTGTCGGAGGGCGACGTCGTGCAGGTGCTCAGCAAGGACGAGAAGTGGATGCAGGCGCGGAAGCTCGGCGATCTGAGTCAGGTCGGCTACCTGCCGTCAGCTCTGACGATGGAAAAGGTGTCGATGCTGTGTCCGTTCGGGCGGCGAACCCTCGTTCTCCTGGGAGCAGTCGGCACCGGCCGCAGGGACATCAAGTCGATGCTGCTCAGATTGGCTCCTCACTACTTCTCCACCGTCGTTCCATGTATGTCTTCTCCTTCTTTTTTCACCTCCGACCCATTCCTTTTCAGTGACTTCGCGCGCCCAACGTCCCGGAGAGATCGAGGGTCGCGAGTACAACTTCGTTCGCAAAGAGGACATGTACCAGCGGATCCGGGACGGAGGCATGGTCGAGTGGGGCGAGCTGGACAACCAGCTCTACGGAACCTCGGCCGACGCCGTCCGCATCGAGATCCGCAGCGGTCGGATGTGCGTGCTCGACGCGGCGCCGCAGAGCGTCAACTATCTCTACAACGCCGAGTTCATGCCGTTCGTCGTGCACATCGTGCCGCCGCCGTTCGAAGAGTTCCAGCAGCTGGAGGCGGTCCGACGGACGCATCGCACCGATCTACAGCTGCAGTCGATCTGCGACGAGAGCGCGAAGATCGGAAAGGAGTGCAAATCGAAGATCCATCTGACGCTGGTCAACAGGAACATCGACGTCACTTTCAAAAGGTTCCCCCTGTTTCCTCCTCATTCTGGGCACGTTTCTTCTCGTTTTCAGACTCGTCGACGCGTTGGAGACTCTTCGGTACGAGACCCAGTGGGTGCCACACAGCTGGATGTGCTAGCTTCTCTACGTCTCCTCGATTCCCACAGTCTCTCGTCCCCATATCCCTAGTCGATCTCCCCCCGCCTTTCTACAAAATAAAGAGAACTAAAAGTATGACTTTGCCAGCTCATTTTCCCATGTTTGCACACCTTTTATCCGCCAGATCCGGCTCTCTTTTCCGAGCCATTTCAACACAAAACAGCAGCAATGACTCCATTCTCCATCGCTTTTCTTTTCGTTTTCGCAGTCAGTCTCGTCAGTGCAGATGACGTGAGCATTCTCGCAACTTCCATTTCACCCTTAGAAAAAGTTCCAGACAAGTTCTGCAGAACAGTTGCACTCTGACGATGGCTTGAGTGGCAACAACACAGACGCCTCGGACGGAAAAGTGACGATCGAGGAGCAGTACGACGAGGATAACTCGACGATGACGACGAGAAGCAACTCCTCTTCTGTGGCTCCGCCGAGCAGCTCCGTGTCTCCTGGAGCACAGACGACGACTCCGAAGTCCGGTGGAAAGCCACGGGCGCCGTCCTTCGCCGGCTGGTCCTTCTTCAGTGAGTTCGACGTCTGATAGAACGTGCCCCCGATTGTCGCTTCCAGTCGGCATCGTCGTCGCCTTCCTCATCATCGGAATCGCCGTTTTCGTCGTCAAGTTCTTCTGTCAACGACGACATCCCGGCAACAATGTACCGTACACCGCCTACTCGACATGATTCGTTCTCACCATTTGATCCGTTGTAATGCATAAAGTAATCGATTGGAGGCCGCCCCCTCTGGCCCAGTTACACATCCCTTCCTCTTCTTCTTCTTTTCTTTCTTGCGTCGAGATCGGCCGCCGATGACCAGTGGTGTCCGGACTGCAAAGCGAGAGAGTGCGCGATAAGACGAGACGGCCGACAACGAAAGTTACAGCGCGGCGGATCGAAGGAGAGCGCGGCTGCTGGCTACTAATGACCCCTCCTCGCGAGGACACTTCTTCTTCTTCTTCTTCTTCTTCACGCGGGATGAGAAGAGATCCAGTTCCTCTTATTCTTGTTCCAATTATGGACGATTCAGGAAGTGCCACGTCTTCGGAAGACTTCTAGTTATTTGAAGACACTTTTTTTGAATCTGACGAATGTTTGTGTACAGCGTCTGTCCGCAAGGGAGGTGACGTGGCAGCTGAGTCTGTTACACTCTTCGCATTACTCACGCCAGATGCTCCCTTCCTCCCTCTTTTCATAAACATTCGCATTCATTCGTTCTTTCTCTCTCTTTCTTTCTAAGGCTCCTTCTTCTTTCCAGAATGCACGCCATTCTTCTCTGCCTCGTGGCACTCTTCGCCGTCTCTTGCTCGGCGGAAGAGCAGAAGCTGCAGTGGAAGGACGAGGACGGACTCGAAATCAAGATCATCCGGCCGATCAAGGCGGAGAAGTGCACGAAGAAGTCGCAGGACGGAGACGTGCTCGACCAGTGGTACAAGCTGAGCGACAAGGACGGCAAGGAGATCGGCTCCAACTTCAACAAGAAGCCGTAAGTGCCGAACGCCTTCTGAACTCGAAGCAGCGTTCTTTTGCAGATACACGTTCACTCTCGGAAAAGGACAAGTGATCCCGGGAATGGAGCGCGCGATGAGCGGAATGTGCGTCGGAGAGAAGCGAAAGGTGGTCATCCCGGGCAACCTCGGGTTCGGGGCGAAGGGCCGCGAGCGCGACAGCATCAAGGAGGACCAGACGCTCTACTACACCGTGCAGCTCGTCGATCTGTTCCGCGCGGTGCCGGGCGAGAAGTGGACGACCGACGAGGGCATCCAGATCGAGCAGACGCACAAGATCGACGAGGACAAGTGCAAGAAGTCCAAGGCCGGCGACACGATCCACCAGCAGTACGTGCTGCACCTCGAGGACGGCACCTTCGTCGACTCGTCGTTCTCGCGCAACGCGCCCTTCATCTTCCGACTCGCCAACAACGAGGTCATCAAGGGAATGGACATCGCCATGACCGGCATGTGCGAGGGCGAGCGTCGTCAAGTCGTGATCCCGTCCGACTACGGATACGGAGACAACGGAAGAGCCCCCGCTATCCCCGGAAAGGCCCGTCTCTACTTCGACATCACTCTCGAGAAACTCATTCCACGCGCCGATGAGCTCTAGACTACGAAATACTACTACCGAATCGCACCATTTTCTTGTTACGGGAAACTGAAATGCTGTAAAAATTTGTGATTTTTCTTTGTTGTTTTTGTTGTTGAAACAAATTAATAAATCAATTTCACTAATCCGGAGGTTGCGAGCAATATGAATGGCACAAATAAACGAATGCTATTGAGGGTCCGGGTGAATGTAACAAAAATGGCAACAACAAAAAAGGAAAACGAAAAAAAAACAGAATGAAAGCATATTACAGTGAGCTTCTCGGCTCTTCTTCTTGTTCTCGGATGTGCTGCACGAAGATTGTTCCGAAAGGATCTTCTTGCTTAACGCGCACTTTCAGATTTTTCAGACTCAGAAGGAGTCCTTCGAAAGATGTTGTGGCCTCTTTTCTCGAGTATTTTGTGGTGAACTGATTGAAATCCATCCAGTCCGGATAAACCGACTCCGCTTTTTCGAGTAGTTCTCGATGAATTTGACGCCGGTTGTGGAGGAGAAGTGGCCCGGACGAAAAGACAAACAGTTCTTCGTCTTCTATTGCGTTTCGCATCTGTTCCTCCTGTTGCTGGACTCTCGCTCGGTGTTCATCGTCATCTTCCAGCTCATCTGCTGCAAATGGAATCTATCAAAATCTGAAGAGACACGAGAACCATACCTCTGACGCATCTAATTCCCAAGCTACTCTTTTTATGTCTTCTTGCTGCTTCTACGTTTTCAGTAGTTTTCACCGTCAGTCCAGTTGTGTCTTCATTGTGCTGGAGAGTTTGTTGCTGATGCGAGAAGTCGATCAACTCGATATTATTTCGCGGCATTGGTTCCAATTCGAGATCCTTCATGATTTCTTCTTGCAAGTGCTTTTCTGGGGTCGCGAGAAGGCATTTTGCAGCATATTTGATGGGTTCAAGCTCCGGAGCAACTGGTCTGAGCGGAAATTCGAAATCGAGCTCGTCGACTCGAAGTGGGCGTTGTTCTTCAGGATAGCGGTAGGGAGACAAGAGGAGACAACTCTGAGCGAACTTCTCCTGCTCCATTGTTCTCTGATCTTCCTCTTCGTCCGATTCTTCTTCGTCTGAGCTGACTCCTGTTCCGATGTCTCCTCTGTATAGACCGGATCGAAACATTCCTCGAAGTTCCAGATTCATTCCTGAATTAATCAGTATTGCTTTTCTTCTTCTACATTTCTCTATATTTCCACTCACTTTTCCCGAAAGTGAATACAGGAGCAGGGTCCTGCATGTCAACAAGGGTTTGATCGTACTTCGACTGATTCTTCGGCATAATTTCTTCTCTTCTCCGAACTAACGATGACCAGTCGGCGAGCAACGCCTTCTGAACGGCGACGTCGATCTCGAGGTCATCACCATAAATCGGAGGAAGATTTCTTTTTGGTCTCTTTTTCTGCGGCAATTCTCCATGAACCTGAGAATCTATCTCGAGAAACGGACTCTCAGGATGAACCGTCGTGTTCAGATTCGTGAGATCCGTTCGATTCACCGGTGTCACTGGACGAGAAGAGGCTCTTTTTCGCGCCCTCTCCATTTCCGATTCATCTTCTTCGTCTTCTTCTCCATCGTTCAGCCGTTGTTTTTTCGCAGGAGGCTGAAGATCAGAGAGGTCCGAACCGTGTACAGGAGGTGGAAGAGGGATAGTTCGTTCTGGCATAGTAGACACTTCTTCCGGAACGACGAGTTCTTTTTCCTGCAGATTGGCCGGAGTGTTTGGAACACCCAAAAGTTCTTCGAAGCGAAAGGCTGGATGAGCATCTGGAGGGTTTTCAACTTCTTGTGGCAGTTCCTGAGCCAGTGAAGACGAGAGAAGGCATTGAGCGAACTGAAGAGTCTCATTTTGAATCAGCTGGTGGGTCTCATCGGCATTTTTATCTTTGGGATCCTCTCCCACCGCCTCTTTTTCTGGATTTGAAGACTTTATTAAGCCTTCAATTTGATTTGGAGCATCTTCTGGTGCCACGAGGGAAGAACGCCTTCTCGATGATTCTTCTCTTGACAATTCTTTAGGCGGCACCTGGATATCTTCGAGCAAAGACACTATGTCTCCTTTGCGTTCATCGGAAGCACGCCCTTCTACGAAAGTAGAGTGAATCGGGAAGTTTTCTTTTTCACTTAAAACCGAAATTACTAATCAATTTTGTTTTACCGAGTTCACACCTGCTGAGCTGTCCGACTAATCCATAAAGTGCAGCGAAGTCTCCGCTTTGATACCAGTCGCTTTGGAAATTCGGAAGAGCATCAAGCATTGTGATTTCTCGCGGGTCTACATTGATCTAAAAGTTATGTCATTTTCGAAACTTTGAAAGCTCCAACTGACCCCAAGTTGTTCGCTGATCATCTGCAAGTTCTCCAAGTTCACGAACTCGTCAATGTCCTCGATGCAAGGAATCGGCTCGGAGCGCATTTTGCCGTCTCTTTTCTCTTTCTGCTTGTTATTCAGTTCGAGTTCCCGATCGAACTTCTCGGCCAACACCATGACGAAGCTTTTCTTTCTCACGATTTCTTTCAGCTTCTCCACGTCTTCTGTAAACAGCTCTTGTATTTCCTAATTCTTGTACCGTTGAACTTTGCAGAAAGTCGACTTGAACTCGATGAATCAAAACGGTTCCGTAGGTCAGCATCGAAAGCACGTACAATCCGGCCTTTTTAGAAGAGCCCACGCCTCGCTCGGGAACCAGCTCGATGATCGAATCGCTGAAAATATTACGTCGCAAATCATCGGAAAATAAGAAAACTCACCAAATGTCTGGTAGATTTTGGCACAGAACTTCTTTTTTAGAAAGTTTTCGTCGCATGTCTCCAGTGCCGAGCACCCACGCCACGTGGAAAACTTGTTGACTTCTGATGACTTCAGCTGACACGACCATCTGGAAACATCAGATATACTTGAAAAACTCGAAAAAAAAGAGGAATTATTCATCTGAAAAGAAAATTTGCCGGCTCGGATGAAGAAATTGTATTCAATACATTTCGCCGTGAGTATTTGTGTTACAGTATTTCAAGCGTGACGAGACCAATTATTTGAATCGGGGTGAGATCCTTTGAACTTTGAACTGTAGTGTGTAGAACTTCGCTATATTGAAACTTCCATAGCTCAGCAATTGCAAAAAAAAAACAAGAAAATTCAGTCTAAATTTTCTCTGAATTTCGCAGAGAAAAATTTTTTCGAGTTTTCGACTTTTCAAATTAAAGGAGCATAAACGTTTTCATTTCTGAGGTCTCATCGCTCTTGGATTACCGTAACGAACACACGGACTTCACACAAATTCGATCTTTTCTGAAAGCGCTGGCGGTAATTTTTCCCCGCGAAAGGCTATCAATCGGAGATTCTTCTAGAGTTGTCATCTTTCATTCTTCAGTTGTTTTCCATTTTCTAATTACTCTACATCACAGCCGCTTTATGCGATTGATTTTTGTTGCAAAAATCAAAAATTTTAGTTAAATGCCGCTATACTCCAAGACTTTCTTTAGTTTTAAGTCATTTTTCGCCCTCTTCTTGCCTCTCTCAATTTTTCATCTATTCAGACAGAGAATGCAAGCAGCGTCAAGCAGTGTATCATCCGGGAGTGCGACTTCTCCTTCGGCTCAAACCAAAACGCAGCCACCAGCCAGCCAAAATCATCACGGACAGCAACCGATCTCTTACGATCCACAGATGCAGTACTACTACGCAGCTCCAATGCCAGCCGGTGCGCAGCCAATGCCCCAGTTCGTGCCACAAAACGGAAACGGACAGTACAGTGGTCCACAAGCATACTACCAAGATGCCAACGGCCAGTATGTTCCAGTAGGTCCTAATGGCCCAGTGAATGCTCAACAGTCGATGATGATGCCAGGTATGGATAACACTTATTCCGTTCTTGACCCTTCTGAGTTTCAGGTCAGCCGTACATCTACATGGCTCCGCAACAAGGTTCTCAACAACAGCCAGTGATGCAGTCTGGACAACCACCGCTTATCTATTACCAGCAGCCGATGGGACCAATAGCTCCGCAGACAGCGCCTGTTTATTTTCATCCGATGCCTCCAGCAGGAGCTCAAATGATGCCAGAGCAGATGGGCGGTATGCCGCAGATGCCTCCTCCGATGACAGCGCAACAACGACAAGCACAAGCTATGGAGCTGCTTGCTCCACGTGCCGCTCCGTTGACTTCCTCGACCCCGTTGCCGACTGGTCTCGAATACGAGACGATGCAGCGCGAAAATCGCAACAGACATATTCAGTTCAGATATCACCGGTTTGTACTCTGTCGGTCTTCTTTCCATCTATATTTTTTTCAGTGCTATGGAACATGATGACGTGCCAATTTCGGAGATCTCTAATATCACCATCGATAATCACAACGAGGACCCGATGAGTGGTGAAAAAGAAAATCATGGTCACGATGTTCGTTTGTTTTAAAACACTTCGATCACAAAGTCATAAATTGCAGCGCGTGGACAAGTACAACCGTCGTGGCTACGAAGGGGAAGGTCATCAGCCGTCCAACTACAAAACTCGTCTTTGCATGATGCACGCATCTGGAACGAAGCCGTGCGAAATGGGATCTCGGTGCAAGTTTGCTCACGGGCTCAAAGAACTGCGCACTGCTGAAGTGGTATTTTGCTTTATTTGTCATCATGTCTCTAACCGAATATGTTTTCAGCCTGTGCGGTATCCCAACAACAAGTACAAGACGAAGCTTTGCAAGAACTTTGCTCGTGGAGGAACAGGCTTCTGCCCCTACGGTCTTCGTTGCGAATTTGTTCATCCGACAGATAAGGAGTTCCAGAGCATCCCGCCATACGTATGAATTTTGCTGGAAATTATTTCGAAATAAGACATTTTCAGCAGCGCATGATGGTTGACGATAAGGGATATGATCAGGACCTCACACCGGAAGATTATGTCGTGGCGAGACATCAGCCACGTTACGCACGTAGCAATGGAAGATCTACCACTCCAACGAAGGTTCTTTTGAAACATCGCAACGTTGCTGGGTCAGTTTTGTTATTCTCTTCATAATGTCAAAATCTATTTTCAGTTCAATGATGTGTCTGTCGCAGACCGGGCGTGATGCCATTCCGGGTGGAGGTGACTTCAACAAACAGAACAATAGCCAGGAAAACCTGCCGCCTCACTTGAGACGGTGAGACTTCGAGTTTTTGCAGTAGTAAATGTTGAATCCAGGAACATGGTGATGAACCGAAAGGTGCACCCGCCAATGACGAAGCGTCGGACCTCACTGACTACTAAATGGACCTCAGAGGAGAATCTCGGTCACCATGGGCACTACTAGTCCATTCTCCCCGATTGTCCTTTGTGTATCTTTGATTGTACATACACTTCTCTTCTCATTTACAACCCCCAAAAGAAACTTTGACCCATCACCACTACAAAACAAATAGATTTCTAATCAAAAACTGAAAAAACCACTCTACTAATTGAAAGTAATCAGGTCTTAGTTTTCATTATCATTTTTACCCAACATTCTTGTGCTTTTTTACTCTTCCCCCTCCAAACTTTTCCCATTCCCCAAATAGCAAACTAGAGGTTTATCTTTACCAGATTTCTAATCCCTCCCGTTTTTATCTCTACCCCCACCATCCCTAGTCCCCATGTACGCTAGTCGCTCTGGGTTCTCACCCGAACACTCTAATATAGACTGTTGCAGCCCAGCCCTCCAAAAGTGCTATTTAGCATGTCAGCTAGTGAATGGACGTCTTTTGTCTTGTAGCTCGACTGGCATTATATAGTCTATTCTCTTCTTCCCCATGCCCTCCACTCCCTACCCAGCAAGCATTCCTATAAAGATTGTTCACACACCGAATTCCGGTGGCAAAAAGATACCCTTGTTTGCCTAAGCACTCAAAAAAAAAACGAAAAAAGACCAGAAAGTTCTTCACAAATAGCGAAAGCCGTTTCAAATTGCTCACTGCCTGGCAAAAAAAGCAAGAGACCAACAGTTCATTTATCTTATACTGAGACTCGAAAATGGCAGAAAAATGGAAAGGCGAGAGAGTAAACCAAAAATAAAAGTTTAGAAAACCCGGAAAATTGGAAAGGAGGACCCGTAGAAACCAAAGGGAAACGGTAGTACGTCAACAGTAAGTGCGAATAGAGGAATGCATGGAAACAGTGTTAAACCGATTGGCGTTGGAAGAAAGTGTGGAGGAGAACATCTCGTCGGCAATGGAGGAAGTGGTGAAGGCGTCGATCGGAAGACGTGCCGGGGAGGAGTTCGTGATGGGTCGAGTCATGGAAGAGGAAGAACGGGACGACGAAGGGGCGGTCTTCTGGCCGAGACGTCTGGAAAAAGGAGAAGACGTGAGAGCGGAAGGGGCAGAGAGGCTCACAGAAGGAGTTGCTCATCGGAAGAAGACGTTAGTAGTGGAGGGGAGGAGGGTCTGTGTGAGAGAGTTAGTGGGTGCAAAAGAGGGGAAGGTACCTGCTGAAGTGGAAGTAGCAGAAGTTGAACACGGATCCGGTCAGGAGGCCCAGAGCGAAGACGGCCACGAACTTCCAGACGTCTGAAACAGATTCAGATTGAAGACGTCCGAGGTTTTCAGAAGACGTGCCTTGGCTCGATCCGAGAATGATCTCCTTCTGAATCACTTCTGTCGCGCACGGCTTCCTCGTCTTCTCCAGTTCGCATAAGCAAACCGGGGTGATCTTCGGAGGCGTGTCTTCTGAAAAAAGCAGGTCGGTGAGCTTTGGAAAGGACTGAAAAGCGCCGTAAAAACTCGGCCACCGACTCGTTTCCTAGTCCCTCCCCCGCCGAAAACTGACTAGTCTTGAGTGGTGCCAACACGACGGGCTTGCTGTTCTCGAAGGCGATGACGTCACACGTGCCGCTGTCCTGGCTGGCCTTCGAATTACGACTCTGATGAGTGCGCACGTCGACGCATTCTGAATTGTCGGCCCACGCGCAGTGCGGATCGCCTGTCGCCAGACACTCTGCGCAATTCGAAGCCATCCGACACGTCGACGTCGGGATTTTCAGAATCTGACAGGAAGCGATTGTGAAGCAGCAGACGTTGGAAACTCACGTTCTGATCCGTGACGACGATCAAAAGTTCGTCGGAAAACAGGCGCATCTCGACGATTTTCGCGTTCGCCGGGAGCACTTTCAGCGTCAACGCGTGTCTTCCAGTGCCGTTCGAATTCAGAAGAGGTTCTAGTGGCACGACTACTTTCAGAATATTCCCGAGGTTCGTCGCGATGTACAGAACGTCGAACTGCCGATTCTGAAGATCTCGCACGTCTTCTTGCGCCAGCACGCTCACGAATCGATCTTTTCCGTGAAAGACGTAGATCGGGTTCGCCGAGATTTCTGAAATGATTCCTGGAATGGCAAACGCGCTCCACTGCGACTCACTCTGTCTGATGAGCGGTTTCAGACGCATCTTGCTCAATTCTTCGATGTCATTGGCCCGAGAGCACGAGCTCTTCGAGTCGGCAGCATCTTTGAATCCGCTGGAAATGCTCTTCGAAACGTATTTCTTGCTGTATTTGCAGATTGCAGACGCGCCGATTCCGGCCAGCTGAGATCGAAAAGCGCCGTAAAACGAGGAGGCGGACTCGGAAACTCCGGAGAATTGGTTGAAGTAGAAGGTGTCGGTGTCGTGCTCCTCGATCGAACACTCGATTCTTGCCTTCGCGTAGGAGCTCCACTCCTTCGAGTACGACAGTCTGCAAACACTTTGAATTGCCGCCAAGAAACCGCCAGATTGCGATGGAGCGCGTTTGCATCCCTCTGCGACACTTCGAATTAAAACGAGAGAGAGAAAGTGATACCTGCCGCCCGGATCGTCTTCACAAACTCGTCCCACCCGCGCCACTTTATGCAGGCCGCATCCTTCGGTTTCCATCGGAGATTCCGAGAAGAAGAACAACACCTCCTGAACAAAAAACGTCTTCCAATTCTGACGTCTCCCGAATCTCCCGACCTTGTTCACTTTGTGCATCGAGAGAAAGTTGGACTGCTCGAACGAGCTCAATCCACGTGGCGTCCGAAGGATGACGTCGTTCTCGATGCCCTTCCACATTTTGATGACGTTGCGACGGACGAGAAGCGGTTCCGACGACGAGAGTTCGGCCACGTTCACCGTGATGATGTTCTCGTTGGAGCGGATGAACGGCGCCGTCGAGTCGGCGTCGATCGGAGACATTCCGACCGCCGGAATCAGACGAAGAGTGTCTGAATTGGGCATCGGAATCTTTTGACGTCTTCTTTTTCTTCTTCTTCTTCTTCTGAAACTCACGTTGATTTCCTCTTCGGAACTCGGCGCACGTCGGCTGTAAACCGTGCGTTCCGCACAAAATGAACGTGTTGTTTGTGAGTTCAAAGTACGTTCGAATGTAGTTTTCGCACGAAACAGAGTTCTGAAACAGATCCAGATGAGATTCAGAAGACGTCGCGGAGGGGACGACCTGACTGATGGCGGCGCAGTTCGCGCGAGCCTCCTCGCTCGCAGTCCACTCGTACCGGTCCGTTTCGGTCATCGTGCGCACGGAGACGTTGTAGACGTGGTTGCGGCCGCCGAGAAGGATGTAGTCGTCGGAAAAGCGGTGGAGCACGACGAGCTTCTCGTCCGCCCCGAACGACACCGATTGGGTTACTGTAACGAGAGAGAGAGTTCACATCTACCGTAACCCGGCTGTTTCCTCCTTTACACTTCGCTCCACTATAAGATCACCGAATGACACACTTCGGACGAGGCGAAAACCAGTTCTTTTCGTCTGCTGTCCGTTGGTTTTTTCGTAATTAAACTGATACAAAGTTCACTCTTTTAAAACTACAGTAATCCGGTCTTCGGCCCTTTGTGGGAACTCTGCGAAGACACTTTCTGATAACGAGAATTGTTTGTTTCGCATTATTGGAAGAGAATCGAGTGATAACTTACGATGGGAAACATCGAATCGAGTGACATTCGTGTCGGGACTGAAGAAGAAGCCGGCCGAGCAGCGAGCGAGAAGAGCCAGAAGGAGCGCGAGGGAGAGCATTTTCAGGAGTACATGACTGCTGGAAGAAGAGGAGACAGTGCGGAGGAAACGCTTTGAAACACCTGATTAGTGCGCGGCGGGAGGGAGGAAGCAGATCATTTATCATGCGGCGGCGGATTTGGTGGTGGGAGAAGACATTGATAGATTTGGAGGGGAATCATGATTGGAAGAAAGTGAGGAAGGAAAGAAGAAGAAGAAAGAGAAGAGAGAGAGAGAGAGAGAGAGAGAGAGAGAGAGAGAGAGAGAGAGAGAGAGAGAGGGAGAGATAGAAGGTCTCCTGGCATCGGGCCAACGACTGCAATCGAGGTGTGAACTCTCTCAGGTGTCCCATTTCGAACAAACAACTTTTGAGGTCGTCGGCACGGGTAAACAAAAGTATAGGAGTTCCCGTGGACGCCGCCTCGGGAACGCCAAAACAACAACGGTGAGACGACTTGAGACACCTTCTGAAAGCCACGTGAAAACTGCAGGGAGGGACTAGAAACCGCTAGTCCTCGAAAGGTTTGTTGAGTGAGCCGAGCGGGTTAACGTCATTCTTCCGAATGCGAAAAACGGGCACGAGTTGGCAGTTTTCTGCTGATAGCGAGTTATCGACACACAATTACGAGACGAACTCTCGACTCGCGAGACAACTCGTCGTCGTCGTCGTCTCGGCCGAGAATCCGTCGCCAGAAAAGCGAGGCGAGTCGATAAAATCTCTCGACAAAAACCATTAATTTCGACACTCGTCCACACGAAAAGAGAGTGTTTATCGAGAAATCCGCAGAGAGAGAGAAGGACAGTTTCCACACAAAAATGAATAAAAATGGAAGGTTTCTGGGTGTGGTGTGGTTGGGAATCAATCAGGAGAAGAGTTATGGGAATGACCCTCCCTCGGATGACTCCAGAAGGCACGAAGATTAGGAGGGACTAGCAGCGGACTCGGCCACTTCCTAGCCCAACCGGACACACTTCGGAAGGGAAGAAGCCGTCGGGGGTCTCTATTTCTGTGGTCACGCAACATTGCGAGGAGACATGCAAGAGTGCGTTTCACTCCCGAACCACTACCTGCCACGTGGACTCAACGTCTTCTTTTTCGTCTTCTTCTCGGAGTCGAATGGAAATTCAGATGAATTAGATGACGGGAAATGATGAGAATAAGAAGAAGTTGGTTGTTGGTGGGGGGGGGGGGGGGGGGGGGGGGGGGAGGGGGGGGATTAGATGCGGATGCGAGATGTTCCACATTCACTCAGATTTGTCAGATTGTATCTTCGAGAAAACGACACATTTTGAGAACGGAACCGGCAAAACAAACGGAAGGAGAAACAGTATTCTGAAATGGTTGCGAATCGATTCTAGAGAATCGGAAGAACCGAGAGGAACAGAGAGGGGGAGGTATTGTTTTGGGCCGCCTCTCGCCCTCCCCCCACCGCGTGGATTATCTCTTCGAACATTCTGCAAACATATTGGGTTACCGTACCGCGTCGAAACCGTGCTCCATTGCGGACGAAAAGTTGAAGTGTCCGCAGGGAGCAACATGCGGCTGTTGCCGAGAGAGATTCGAAACGGAGAGGGAGAAGAACATGAATCTTCTGGCGCCTCGCGTCTAATTGATGTTCATCATGACGACGCGGGCTCGCGGAGCAACTCTCTCGCGATGTTACAATGTGAGGGAGCACACACTGGCACATGCTCACTCGAGAAGAAAAGAGACTCTGGCAGTTGGTGGGCACGGACTCTCTTTCTCTCAAAAAACGACAACCACACACTTATAATTATACCTTTTGGTGTCTCCGGAGAAGAATGGAAAAGAGAAGGGATCCGAGACGAATCAATCAGGGGTCAGATGGGTTTCGAAGTACGCAAGACGCGAGGCTCTTTTCCAGAGGAAACTCTGTTCCCCAGAGAAAGACTCCTCGAAAGGAGAGGATAGCCAAAGAGAGTACTCGGACGCGAAAAGGGTAATACAACAACACTGGATGATATCTGTGGAATCCGAAAAGGCGTGTAGAAACGAAGACAAAACAATTAAAAGTTGATGGTTTCTCTGTTCGGACGGACGGACGGCGTGACGTGGCAACAACAACATTCGACGAGGAAACAAGGTTTACGACTGCACGGACGGACGGCCCGATGTTCTTGTCAAGTACTTTCGGGCCGCGAGAAGAGTCGCAAAAAGTGGGAGAAGTTCGCGAGGAGTATGACGAGATTTGACAAGGCTAATCGCCTCTCGCACCGCAAAAAAGTCCTCGTTCGGAACCTGTGTAGTCTGATGTAAGAGGGGTCAGTGGGTCTCTCTCTCTCTCTCTCTCTCTCTGTTTACTGGAGGGTTCCTTCTTTTGTTTACAGGCGAACTCTCTCTCTCTCTTGGCATTAAGTCGATGAATCATTGGCAAACTTGGGAGGAGGAAGAAGTCGTCCGCCAGACGCCCAAAGTGTCCGCCACTCGTTTGTGTATTCACACTCGCAAGAGCGATTCATAAACGAATTCGATTGCATACACATCTCATTGAGAAAGAGAGGGGAAGAAAGCGACAAAAGGCTGATGTGAAGAAAACCGCTGATGAAGTCCTTGTTTCGACTCGAGGAACAATGGAGAACCAAGAGACGAGGAAGGGAACTGAAAACATCCGATTCGCTCGACAACCGAGCGCGGACCTTCAGCGCGTCCTTGTGTTTCTCTCGAGCTGCCGCACCCATCCTCTTCTTCTTCTTCTTCTTCTTCTTCTGACCCATTCTGTTCCAATTCAAACAAACGCGACGACAAAAACGCCGGCTGCGCCCTTTCCGCATAACTCATTTCGCTCGAACCCTCCGAGACGAGAAACGAAGGCCGCTTCGTTCGAATTCACGCGTCATTTTGGGAAACAAACGCCGCGCCCGCTAATTGGTTTCTTCTCTTATCAGTTTTTAGGTGAGTCGTGGCATATTTGATGAGATGACAAGTGGTGGCATGCAATAGGTTTATTGTCAAATTCGTCGCAAATTATTATGTACAGGAAACAGAAGAAGATGCGCGAGAGATGAGAAAACGATGGGAGTGATTAGTCGGAGAAGTGCTCCTTGTCGAAGACGTACTCTCCGACGCCCGGTCCGACTCTCTTCAAGTTGGCGACGATGCGCGCGAACTCGTTGATCGACTTGACCTGCTCGTCGAGGTACTTCTCCTCGATGAAGTCGGTCAGGTGGGCGTCGTTGTGTCCTCCGGCGACAGTGTGCAGCTTGAGCAGCGACTCGTTGTTGAATCGCTCAAGAGCCAGAGCGGCCTCGAACGCCTTCAGAGCGGTTCCCCACTCGTCCTTCTCCGGCTTCTGGATGTCCTGCAGAACGACGCGTCCTCCACGAAGGTTCTGGACACGCATCAACTCGGTGGCGTGCTCACGCTCCTCGTCGGACTGGTGCTTGAAGAACTTGGCGATGTTCGGCAGGGCAACGTCGTCACGGTCGAAGTAGAACGACATCGACAGGTAGACGTACGAGGCGTACAGCTCGATGTTGATCTGAAAATCAAGGTGTTAGTGAGAAGGGACTTCCAATTCCTATCGAATACCTGCTTGTTGACGGCAGCCTCGACTTCGGCGTGGTAGTTTTGGCGAGCGAGAGACATACTTGTCGTTAGTAGTGCTGGCTTGCTGTTGTTGATGATACTGCAATGAGCACAATGAGCCGATCGATCGGGTTTATAAACGGGCAGCCGATGGAGGCGGAACCGGCCGACGAAAGACGGAAAGGGGGCGGAGCTCTCACTGATAAGAGGCTGGCTCGGTTTGGGAAAGATCAGCGTCAACAACAAATCGAATTAGGAGAAGGAAATCGAGTAAGGGTGAATGTACTGTTTGGAGGAACTTGGTGGGACATGAGACGAGTAGGACGAGAAAGTGACGTGTTCTGTGCGCGTTCGCGCGCCTTCACGAATCATAAAAACAACCAGTTTCACGGTTTCGCGCGCAAATGATCGATTTGATCTACTCTTCGAGATTTCTTCAGCTCACAGTTGCGTCGACATCGACACGGACCGGGAAAAGCCGACGAATTTCCGAGTGATCACTGTCGGTTTTATGGTTTTCGCAGCGACGAGAATCTTGATCGAGTTCATTTTCGAAGGAAGAAAGAAATGAAATGTGATCGGGCGACGGCGAAAATTGAATGATTTCGCGTGAGTGTGTTGACGATTCGGGCGGTCTTGATCGATCTAGGTCGAATCTTCTGATGATACCCGGAGTGTCCCTGACCCTATCTCAACCACATCTTCTCTTTCTTCCGACGATTCAGCAGAGAAGTGATGACTATGATCACGAGAGCTCCGCAAACAAAGAGAGTTTGAAGGGCTGCTAATTCCGCTCGATAATCGGAAAGACGCCGAAAATACGTGCCATTCTTATCAGTGGCGACGTGCGCGCTGTTTGTCCCGAAGACACAAAAAAGAGACAATGTCATCTGCCGTCTCACCCGGTTACAATCAAACTGTGGGCAGTGTAGCCTATCTTCATTTACACATCACATCTTTCGGCTGAGTATCATTTTACAGGAAATTATGGAATCTTGTGGGAAGGTGCAATATATCATTTAAAACTTTTTAATAGGGAATGTTTAGTTTCTCGCTCCTCTGAGCTCCTTGATCGCATGCTCTTTGACGGATTCCCTGTTGGCGGCGTGTTCGGGATACTTTCTGATGACCTCGTCGACCAGCCAGCCGATGGTGATCTGAACCGTCTTAAATCAGTTCGAATGGATCTGAAACTTTGGAAGTACCGTGTTCACGTCATCGACCGCTCCGATCAACTCGGTCACCGTCTCCTTCACATCCTCCGAAACCACGCCATCTTCCATCGACACAGCGGCCAGTCCCGGAATCTCTCGCACCAGTCGATGCTCGTCTTCGAAAGAGACGCGCTTTTTTTGCTTCACGACAGGCTTCATCTGCAACACAAAGTCCACAGTTTGCATCATAGAAGTGTGCAGTCAGCACTATTTGTCTCCTTGTATCTAACCTCTTTCTTCTGCTCTTCTTCCTCCTCCATCTCTTCATCGGACGACTCGGAAAGCAACAGCCCGGCAGGAGTGTCCGAGGTGCGCGGTCTCTTCGGAGATGCCTCGTCTCTCATTCTCTCGTTCGATCGTCGTTTCACCAGAGTCGGTTTCTTCGGAGCCATCAAGAAGTCCAGAATGCAGTACACTCCGTCGACGTTCAATCCGAGCACCTTTTTCATCAGCTGGAGATCTTCATACGATATCTTCCCGAGCTCAGATATCTTCTTCTCGTACGACAAGCTGTACTTGTTGAAAGCGAACCTAAAAGATCATTCCCGTTTCGGTGCCATTTCGATTGAAGAGCACGACTTTCCATTCCGCTTTATCAGCTTATCGTAATAAACCGCTCTCGCTCTTGTTCCCTTATCTTCCCCGCTTTTCCTACTCTCGTCCTTTCTAACCCGCCCGTTTCTCACCCGTTGAACTGTTTGATTTCCGCCTTCGAAGTGGCAGCACGTCCCACGGTTCCAAACAAGATCTTGTGAAGAGACCGGAGCTCGGTATGGGTGGATCTTTCGATTTCCTGATTGACTGATAGGCGATAAGAAGGTGGATTTCAACGGTGAAGGTTACCTTTCTCGATGTTTCCCAGCGGAACGCCTAATCCATTGAAGTCGTTTCCCGGATTTCTGCGTGAAGAAGAGGATGGCGTCGTGCTTCCGAAACGATCGACTGCCTTTCGGACGCGTTTCCCCTCGACGATCAGCGATTGATCGATAGCTTCGAGTCGACGGGAAGAAGTACGGAAGACTTCGGCCATTCTGAGCTGATTTTTCGGTCTGAAGTCCACATTGAGATGAAGAGAGCAAGAAACAATTTCGATGTAAAAAAAGGGTGAACGGAAACCCAAAATGGCTATAAAGTCAATGAAAAATCTTGGGATAAAACATGCAATTTCATTCATACATTCGCAAAAAGAGCTCTGTCAAATCTCATCAGAATGCGGTGAATATGCGGCGATGCGGAGCGAACGCAAAGGACAGCACAGAAAAAGGAGAAAAGTTGAGAGTGGAAGAGACGAGAAAGATGCGAAAATCCACAAAGCAAGTGTCGGTTATTATGGTGTGGGGGACCATGATTTAGGCGAGAAAATAGAGGGGTTACTTTCGAATTATATCGTCAATTAACCGTACTGAATACAAAAATGTGGGGAGAGAAAGGGAGAAAGGGAGAAAGAGAGAGAGAGAGAGAGCGAATGGACAAACGGATGAAGGGGGAAAAGAGAGATATGATACACTAAAGGCGGAAGAAGTGGCGAATTTAGAGCAGCGAGCAGCTCCAGTTGCTGAAGAAGCTTTTCTTGTGGGATCCCTGGCCGGCCACGTTCACTCGTCCCGAGTTGGAAACCGAGCCGCCGGCGCGCATCTCGTTCTGCTCCATCTTGCTCTTGATGTCGCGCGCCAGCGTGAAGAACGCTTCGTCAATGTTCAGATTCGCCTTGGCGGACGTCTCGAGGAACTTGGTGCCGTACTCGATGGCGAGCTGCTCTCCACGCTCTCGCGAAACTTCCCGACGCTCCTCGATATCACACTTGTTGCCGATAATCATTCGCTCGACGTCCGACGCCGCGTGCTCTTCGATATTGCGGATCCAGTTTTTGATGTTCTCGAACGATCGCTCGTTCGTGATATCGTACACAAGGATGATACCCTGAACAGAAGAACTTGAAAAGTTCATGAGGGAAAACTTACCATGGCACCTCGGTAGTAGGCGGTGGTAATGGTTCTGAATCTCTCCTGCCCAGCTGTATCCCTGAAATGTCGAACTGATTAATTACTTTTAATCGATTAATATGCCGTATTCATACCAAATCTGCAGTTTTATCTTCTTTCCGTCGAGTTCAATGGTTCGGATCTTGAAGTCGATTCCGATCGTCGAGATGAACGAATTGTTGAACGAATCGTCCGAGAATCGGAACAGCACACACGTCTTCCCGACTCCACTGTCTCCGATCAGCAGCAGCTGCAGGATTTCCAAGTTTAATGAACTTTCTTCTCGGAAATCTTGTGTTTCGGTTCTTACCTTGAACAAGTAGTCGTAAGTCTTCGCCATTCTGCCGGTGATGCAGTGAGAGTGAAACTCTGAAATGTGAGAGCGATGAGTAATGCTTCGTAACAAAAGCAAAGAGAAGGAAGAAAGCGAACATGAGTCATCCCGTCTGAGGAGGAAAAAGTTTTTCGTAAGACAGGGCGAGTGACCTCTAAACGAATGAACACGTGCCGGCACACCAGCTCTACAAACTTTTAGAAGTCGAGCAGCATCTGTTGTGTGTAATATTTGCAGAAATAGTCGATATGCTAGTCATGTGAACGAGAGAAAGAGAAAAGCAGCAAGTAATTAGTGATTCCTCACGATGTCTCTCCCGTTTAGGAGGGACGGAAACAGCAAAGTTTCTGGAGAGGAAGATTTCGCAATCTTCAGAAATCATTTGAGCGATTGGAAGAATGGAAAGAGATGCTCCAGAAGAAAAAGAATGCGTGTGCGGGTCAGCAGCCGGCGGGAGAAAGGCAAAACAGAAGAGACCGCGGCGGAGGGGTCGCGGCGGAGAGAGCGAGGGAGAGAAAGAGACCTGCGCTGCGTGCCCCCCGCTAATGTACGATTACGAGCCGTCCTGCCGGAGTGTCGTACTGCGAAGCGCCGGACACTCTTGTTTACCGCCGACCTCGCAGAAAAACAGGCTTTCGAGCTCCCCGGCCCAGAAATGGCCGAGGAATCGGACGTTTTGATCAAGGACAGTGAAGCTATCATCGCTGATCTTCTGAACGATGTGAAAGCTTCCGAGCAGGTGAGGCCGCGTTTCTCCGGGAGATTTGCGCATTGATCTTTCTGTTTGCAGCCGTTCTCCGTCGAAAAGCTGGCAGGATGCGATGAGACGGATGTTTTGGAAGGGAGAAAGAAAAAACATCACAAGCATAAAAGTCATAAATCAAAAAAATCAAAAAAAGATCGGAGAAGAAGTAGATCGGATGGCTCGTGGAGCGAAAGTCGGAGCCGTAGCCGTAGCCGTGAAAGAACAAAAAACAAGAAACGGAAAAGCAGAAGCCGGAAAAGGAGCAGAAGTACGAGCACGTCAAGGAAAAGAGAACGGAAGAGAAACGAATCTGTCAATGATACGAAGGCAGTGTGAGTTTTTTGGCTCACTCACGCGGCAGGCTTAACTGAAGTCTATTCAGTAATACAAAAATCATTCTTTAAATTTTTCCAGGTATTCCACAGAACTGGATAAAGTCGAAGAAGATTTCAAACCTTTCCGCCCGAAACAAAACGATGACCACCTGCCGTTGGAATCCGATTTCCAGGCACCGCTCGTGAAAAAAGAAAATAAACTTGAAATCAGCATCACGACGGTCCTGCCGAAAATCGAAGAAAAGCAAGAGAAAACGATTGAAGACGGTGAAATCGAGGAAATTGCGTATGGAGATACGGCGGGAACGGAAACGGTAGATCAAAAAGAGACGGAATCGAGGAGCGTGGAAAAAGAGAGAAAGAAGAAGAAAGAGAGAAAAAGAAAAGCTAGCACTTCGAGCATCGAAAACAATAGAAAAAGAAAAAGGAGGTAGTTCAAATAATCAGCATCCCCTTCCATTTTAGTTTTCAGCGTCGACAGGAACCGTCGTCGTTCCCGCTCACGATCGAAAGAACGCAGAAGGAGTCGCTCCCCTGCGACTCGGCGACGTTGGTCCCCCGTTATGACACGAGGAAGAGGCGATGGCCGGTTGAACAGAAGAAGTTCTTCTAGAGATCGACGAGCAAGGAGTCGTGACGGAGGGAAACGACGGAGTCGATCACGAGAACGGAGAGAGTACGACGAGTACCGCAGACGAAGATCCCGAAGTCGCGAGCACATTGACAAAGAAAAGCTTCTGGCGATTGCGAAAACGAAAAGGGCGGAAATGATGTCGAACGGAGACAGGGACAGCGCGTCTATCGAGGACTTCGTCAGTAAGTTCTCGAGCCTCCCATGCGTCACACCCATTCATTCCTTGAATTGCAGCGTACTGCAAAAAACTACAGAAGCGACAAGAGCGAGAGAAGAGGAGAGAATCCGGACAGGCGGTCAGTGATCACGACAGTGACGGAGAGACTGTCCAGTACAAGCATCCGTACGCCCTTCCGAAAGAGCCCATTCGCATCAACATCGTCACAGCGGCTACAGCGACTATGGCTCAGAAGGCATTGATGGCGCCGGAAGAAGCTACTCAATTGGACTCCTCACAGCTCCGGATCGTGTTCCCGGTATCGTCGGGAGCCGTTCACAAAGAAAACGCGGAGTGGATTCCCGTGGAGAAGAACGACATTCCAAAGAGTTGCACTGTCGAGCAGAAGAAACACGTGGCACTGACGAGTCTCGAAATCGATCGATGCAGACAACAGGGAATCGTGAGTAACTTATTCGGTTTATTTCCATTTCTGATAGCTTCAGCCGATTGCTCCCGTCGCCATTCCGAAGTTCCTCGACTCGATTCTTCCGCCTCCACCACCACCTCCACAATTCATGCCGAATCCTATAAATCGTGAGCTTCTGATCGCTCTAATCTTCCCAGTGTAGCCAAACCTATCTTGTTTCAGTTTTCCGTCCTCCTACACCACCACCACTTCCTTCTGTTCTCTACGTTCCGCAAAAAGACAAAATGATCATTCGAGAGCCGAATGAGATTGCGATGCCCGCGCCGAATGACATCGGGAAAGTGCTGAAGCAACGCAGCGAGGCTCAAAAAAAACTGTACTCTACTCCGAACGACTTCGAAGCACATCGCGATCTTCGTGAGGCTAACGAAAAAATCGAATTGTGGGCGGCTCTGAAGAGTCTCCCCGGAGAATACACGGGCACGACAGGTCTCAAACTGCTAACAGCCGACGAGTTGCAGCCGCAAAATCCAAAGTACCACGCGTGGGTGAAAAAGGTGAGCTCCCAGTGATCATAATTATCTCTTCGAGCCGGCACATTCTGTGTGATTTTCGCGAAGTGGCGGGTGAGCCCCCATTTCTTCGCGATCAGAGAATGCTCGTTTCATGCAGAATGTGCCGGCTCTCATCTCCACCACGCCTCCTGCGTCTTCATTCCAACGGCTTCTCAATCGACTTGTCGCGGTCTCCTAGCTACCCGAAGATGTCTCTCATAGCGTTCTGTAAGTCGTTCTCAAAACTAATCTCTTTCCTTTTCCGAAGAAAAGAGATCAGCTTTGAGACGACGTTTTCTCTTTCTCTTCCCACAGATTCCGATCCTTTTCACTAGCTCATTTGTTCTCCACCGTTTAGCCCCTGTGAAAGCAGTCTGTTTTAAGGATCAATTCCGAAATGCTGCTCCTGCTACTGGTGGAATCGGCAGACTCATGATGGAGAAGATGGGATGGCGGCCCGGAGAGGGGCTCGGAAAAGACGCGACAGGAAATGTCGAACCGCTGGTGCTCGACGTGAAAAGCGATCGGAAGGGGCTGATCGCCGAGGAGGAAATGACAATCAAACAACGGAACAAGCTCAACGCCCAGAACAATGTGCCCGTTGATTTGTCAAGTGAGAAAAGCATTCGCTCCAGTTGTGAACCTCATCTCTTTTCAGCCAAGAATCCCGTCTCCCTTCTCATGGAGCTCTGCGCAAAGCGTCGGTGGTCTGCTCCAACGTTTTCTTGCGAAGACTCCGGACAGGATCATCAGAAGATGTTCGTGTGGACCGTTGTCGTCAACAACGTCGAGTACCGACCGATGTGCGGCTCGCGGCAGAAGAAAGAAGGCAAGGCAGTGGCGTGCCAAGTAGCTCTGCAATCTATGGGAGTGCTGCCCCGTGACCCCGATCTCCCCGTTATCATGAACTGAACTAGACAATCTTTTTCATGCTTGTTATCGAACTTCATCATGTCTCATTCATTCAAATCTGCTATTTTTGCATGAAGTAAATTAATGGCGATCGCTTCCATCGCTCGGATCCGAATCATGGGAAGACGTCGACTCCGTAGTGTCGAACTCGCGTCGTCGCGGCTTCGTTCGGAGGAAACCGGCAAGTCTTTCGAGCTGATTACGGTTCGCCGCCACGTAGCATTCAGTCTCCCACATCACTTTCATCACTTTAGCGAGGTCGATTTCATCGAGCGAGATGCCTTGAGACAGTTGTGGAGAGAATCTGAAAGAGAGCAGAGCGAATGAGAAGACGTCACGAATTCAGAAGTCACCTGAAGTAGGGAGTATTGATCGAGTGACACCATTCTCTCGCGTATTTCACAGGTTGTCCGTTCGAGGCCGTGCACTCTTTGACCAGCAAATGCAGCAAGTTTCTCGTCTTCCCGTACGCTTTCAGACACGCTTTCGCGAACATTATCGGATTTCTCTGCAATCTTTCAACTAACTTTCTTGTGTCAACAGGGACTAGAAAACGCTGACGACAGTTTTCTAGTCCCTCCTTCCCCTTACGACTCGCGAGAGATTCAGGTCGATTCCGTCGATCTTCTCAGTCGGAAAGACGCCCGTTCCGAGAGAAATGACGCACGCGATCTTCGAATTACCCTTCTGAGCCCGCTCCTCTTCCGTTTTCGCAAACGACTTCTCGAGTTTGTTCGTGTGCAGCACGTCGGAAATGAGCGCGAGCGTCGGATTGTTGGCGATGAGACCGCCGTCCGAGAGGCCATTGAACGACTCAAAGAAGACGGGAGCCGCCCTGAAGTCGTGCGAGTGAGCAGAAGAACAGAGAAGAGAGACTCACGTGGTGCATCGCAGAGCCTTCCACAACTCGACTCTCTGCGGATCGAAGTAGTTGAAGTGCTCGGCGGCCTTCTCGGACATCTCGGGCCGGTAGGATCGGAAGAGCAGCAGCTGCGGCGGCACCATCCGGGTGTCGGCGACGGTGACGAAGACGCGGTGTCGCTTGATCATCGACATCTTCGAGTCCTCCCACGTGGTCACGTGACGAGCCAGGTACTCCATCCCCTCCGCACTGTACTTGGGCCACACGCCTTTGTCTTCGCCGCGAGCGAACACGCGCTCTCGCATATCGAGCAGCAGTTTGCGACACTCTTCGATGCTTCGATCTGGAGGAAAAGCTGAAAAGAAACTGCAAGAAGAGGTGCTGTACTGTTCGTGCAGAGAAGGAGAGCGATGACTCCGCCACAACTGGTGCCTGCCACGTCATCGATCTTCTCGACAAGCTTCCCGTCGAGCATGTGATCGATGTGGATGAGCATCTGGATGGTGATGACTGCACGGATTCCGCCTCCGTCCAAAGACAGAAGCACCCGCTCCTCATCTTTCCACGTCTTCTTGCCGTCCACCAGAAGATCGTTGTAGACGTTGTCGACGTCGACGAAGCCTTCTGGAGCCGGAGAGGGCGGATTGTCGAGGAGTTCGAAGTCGGCGCGGATTCTGCAGAGAAGAGGGTCTTTCGAACGTCTTCAGAATCGATTCACTCTTCATTGCTGCACAGTTCGGGCGCCGTCAGTCCGTTTCCGTTCTTCACTTTCCAGATTTCGCTCGGAGCACACAGGACGACGAGCATGCGAACCGCCAACTGTTGGTTGTTCTGAAACCGATTCACAACCTCAGACTTTCCCGAATTCGTCCGTTCACCATCACTGCCACGTGGATGGCCGTGTTTCCGACTTCGTCCGTCATTTTCAGATCGACGTGATGGACGTAGAGCTGAAAAATCATTGGGATCGAACTGCAAAAAAAAAGAAAATGAACGAAGCACTTTGTAGATGAGAGCCGTGTTTCCGTAGCGAGCGGCATTCATCAGCGCCTCCATGTGATTGCAAATATTCTGAAATCCATCGGATCCGATCCCAACGATCGCAGGCCGCTTCTCACCGAAAGATCGTAGTCGGCCATGAAATGATCGGCCCTGGCGCGGTCTTTCGAATTCGGGCGCCCGGCCCGATCGCTGCTTTTTGATCTGCTCCGAAACACTTTTTTTCGCAACGCAGACAAAGATCTTCGCCTAGTCATTTGAGAGGTAAAAACGGCAAAATATTGACATTTTGAAACCTTTTTATTGTTTCGTGGGTTTCACGTAATTTAGCAACATGACAATAGGATCCGACAAAGTGAGAATGATGTTAAGATCGGCTGCAGTTTTTCAGTTGATGAGGCCAAGAATGGCGCGTCTGATATCGGAAGATTCTAGTAACTCTTTCTTTTTGTCGGCGTCTATGATCACTTTTTTCTCGAGTCCTTCCAATAGTTTCGAGGCTGTCTGAAAATGGAATTTTATCAAGAAGATGGTTGTCTGGAGTTCCTCGCTCACCTGGATGACTTTATCGTTTAATCCGACCATTTTGGCGACATGCAGTCCAAACGAGCACTGCGCGACCCCTTCGAGAACCTTGTAGAGCATGTGGATCTCGTTGTTCTCAATCTGGACTCCCATCTGAAGAGCCACGGCTCCCGGCTGCTCGGCAAGTTTTCCCATTTCGTGAAAGTGGGTGGCAAAGATGGAAAGACATTTGATTCGATTCAGAATGTCTCTGAAAGCTGGAAATTAGAGATATAGGAAGGTGAGGAGACGAACTGGGCAATGGAGGAGGCTATTCCAAATCCGTCGAACGTCGACGTTCCTCTTCCGAGCTCATCGATCACGACGAACGAGTTCTCGGTGGCCCTCTGTAGAATGGCCGAGCAGTCGAGCATCTCCGCCATGAAAGTCGAGATTCCTTGAGATTGCTTATCCGAAGCTCCGACGCGAGTGAAGATTCCGTCGACTACCGAGATGACTGCCGAATCGCAAGGAACAAAGGAGCCGATCTGGGCGAGGAGGATTGAGAGTGCAGCCGATCGGAGATACGTGCTCTTTCCACCCATGTTAGCTCCAGTAAGGATGATAAGACGGTTCTCATCGAGTCGGACGTCGTTCGGAATGAACGGTTTCTCGCTGTTAGCCTCGATGACTGGATGCCGGCATTGCTTCAGATGAAGACGTTTCGAGCCCAGCGGAAGAAGTTCGGGACGAGAGTAGATGCCAGATGACGTTGCTGCAAACGTGGCGAGAGAGACGAAGACGTCGAGAGTGGCGATGAGGTGAGCCATCGAAGGGATCAACGGGATGAAGTCCTCGGCCTTCTCGCACAACATTCCGACGACCTCCTCCTCGGCTCTCGTGTACTTCAGATGGAACTCAAGGAACTCCTCGTTGATGTCACTGAGCTCTCCAACCGTGAACTTCACTCCACTTCCCTTCGTTGTCTCTAGAATGTGCACGTCTTTCTTCCGAATCGCCTTCTCCTCCTTCAGTGTCACTCGAAAATAGTATCCGTACTGCGCGTTTTTGTCCAGCTTCATCGACTCGCAATCAAACTTCGCGGCGTATTTCTTACGGAGCTTCTCGGCGAGTTTCTCCACGTGTTCCAGCTTCTCTTTGATTTCCAGAATCTCCGGCACAAAATCAACTCTGACGCGGATTTCTTTCGTCTCCTTCTCGTACTCGAAATCGAAGAATTCATCGCAAAGCACTTGGAATCTCTCGACTTTTTTTAGAATCCCGGTCACTTCCTTTTTCAGCAGACGGTCGATAGAAGGTGCGAATCGATCGGACTCTGCCAATTGAATCAGCTGCATTTCGACGATTTCGAGTAGAGTAGCGGCCTGATAAAAGCGATTCAAATCCGGAAGAGTGCATTTTCGCATAAGACGACGGCCGAGTTGCGAGCAATCGGGCATTCTGGCGAGGATGGAGTCCCGTAGTTTGAGACGGACAGCCTGATTCTCGTGGAGTGCCTCGACCACATCCAGGCGTTCGTTGATGTGCTCAATTTGACAAAGAGGTCGCGAGAGCCAGTCACGAAGCAGTTTCTCGCCAGGAAGCGTCTTGCACTTGTTCAGCACATTGTAAAGCGTGAGGCTGTTCGATTTCTCTGAAGTTCGTTTTCTTTTTCTCAAAATATCTTTTCTCACCTAAGTAGTTGTAATTCAGCTGAAAGAGCTCCAAGGCTTCCACTGCACACGAATCGATCTGCATGTGTCCATGAGCTCCGTAGTTACAAATACTGTACTTTTCCGCGTTTCCGTACTCGTCTGCCGCGTTCGAATGCAGCATTTGGAGGCACTCCTTCACGGTTTCACTCTGTTTCTCGGCCTCTTCTTTGTATTCCTGATGGATGCAATCTAGCACTTGTTGCCACTCGGACGCCGGTTTGAGCTGCTGTTTTGAGCGTACTTCCATTTTGGTGAGCATGCTAGAGAGCTTCTTGGCCTTCGATGAATTCTGATTTACAAGAAGGTACTCGGTGGGACATAGACCGAAAATGCACTGTTCCGTCTGCGAAAAGCCCGGAGTGTCGTTGAATTCGCTCGTCACAACGCGCACGTTTCCGGCGTCCCATGCGCAGAGAGTAACTCGGTTCTGAAGAAAAACTCATTTCTGCTAGAACACCTTAGTTAAAATTACATCATTGTCTCCTGGATGCAAGTAAACCGCTAGAATAGGAGCCTGATCGGCCACGCCCACTTCCTGCTCGAACTCGACAGTGTTGCCAGGAGAGCCTCTCTTCGTCATCTTCCATTCGCCTTGCTCGCTCGCGTAGAGCTCTACGGAGCATCGGAGCAACACGATCGTCTCTCGAACGACTTTTTCGTATTGTCCGCGGTTCACCGAAATGTACTTCATTTGTGGAGTGTTATCGGCTGAAAATGATCGATTCGATTCGACTTTTCCACTGAAACTAACTGGTGAGTGTGAACGTTTTGACGCAAACATCGCTTTTGAAGATGTTAGTGGCAACAAAAGTCGCATCGTCGCCATAAACTGAGAAGTACTCCTGAAAATAGGTTTCGAGCAGAAAAGCAGGCGGTTCAACTCACTCCTCGCGAGAAAATGGCGATTGTGTTAGCCGACTTGGTTTTCAGAATTTTTAAGAGCGCTTTATCGCTGGCTTCGTCTTTTCCGCCGCTCATTCTGCTGAAAAACCGGAGAAAAGTGGAGAAAAAACTTTCTTTACGAGAAAAAATAACGCAGAAGTTACAAAAGTTTAAAGGAACATACCGTAATTCAGTAAAGATGTTTCGAAACGAAAAAAAGGTTTCGAAACTTTAATCCGACTTTTTTGTGAATTGTTATTTTTTTGGCTGAAACTGCGAATCCAATCGGTTGGCTGTCATATTTTCAAATTCTGACAAACGCGCGAAATCAGATGGCCTTCATCGTTTCCTCTTCCATTTTCCTGCACTTTTCCGGTTTCGCTCGCCGAAAAAGTATCTTTTCCAGGCCGAAAAGAACAGGAAAAATGAAGTTCAGTTCAGTACTTCAAGATACTTCAGCCATTGAAACTTTTTTGAGTCGGTTTTTTCGGGTTTTTTTTCTGAATTCAGCCGAAGGTTTGCAGAATATCTGAATGCAGCAAGTCGGTTGAGCAAGAAGAAGTGTTGTGTGAAAATAGAGAAAGATGGTGAGAAAAACAAATTAAAAGTCTACATCGATTTCCGAAAAACGAAATTCGCAGCGATATCGTTCATCAGCTGCTCTGGTCTTCATGACGGCGGCGCCTGGTTCAGTCTCTCCATTCCGTTCAGCAGCCTACTCTTCAGCAAATTTGTTCGTTTTCATTTCCTCCAGTTGGAAAATGTTCTGGAATTCAGGATATGGTTGGCATGAATCCGAGAAAAGAAGATCAGAATTTGATTTACTTCGAGCTTCTCATCGACAGTCTGGTGCGGATTCTGACGGGCGGACACTGTTATCTGAAGCTGAAACTGGCGAAGAGTCAGGTTTTTACATATTCTCTTACTCCAAAGAAGAACCACTCAGAACGACGAACCGATTCTTTCGGTTGACGTGCGGAATCCGGACACAGACATCGTTTCGCATAAGATTCCCATTACAATAGTCCTCTCCAAGTACTGGAATACGTATTCACGACCTTCAATTGGACACAAAAAAGTTCACTCAACCAGATTTTCAGAATAAATCTATGACTTGCAGATGTCGATCTACATGCCTCCTCCGAAATCGATTTCCCGTTTCATCCATGCATTCAAGAACATGAACGCTCGAGTTGTGGTGGGAAAATATCAAAATCCATCCGAAATGATTGCGATTCTTCCAGAAATTCACGGCGAGCAAATCCGGCGACTTGCGTATTTCGACGACCATCGATCAGGGAGAAATCGATGCGAGCTTCTCGGATTTGCAGACGGTCGCTGCCGAATCAGACAGTCAGGAGGAGACTTCGAAGGTTCAGCTTATGATTCGTAACATCTCGACGTTGTTTCAAAGCTTCGCGCACACAAGATCTCGCGTCAAAATGAGTGAGTATCTACTCGGATGTCCGTCAAACGTTCCCTTTGCAGATATCATCTCAAATCGGATGGCAGAGTTCAATATTCAAAACGACGACTGCATTCTCTCATTCATCGTCGGAAATGTTTCAGAATAAATCAATACCCGTTTTTTGAATACATCAACAGCAAAAAATACACCAAATTATGTCGGTTCATTAACTTTGAACTTCAACGCCTCCTCGGTGGGGTGAGATCTCATGTGGGTGCGGACGCCGCGCATACTGAACGCGCGGTAGCCGCAGACGAGGCACGTGAACGTCTTGGCCGTCTGATGGGCGGTGCGGATGTGCATGGCGAGTTGGGAGCTGGAGAGGGGCACGAACTCGCATTGCGGACACTTCTCCGGTACCTACAAATCTTCTTCTTCTTTTTGTGCGAGATGCTCCGAGAGCGCACTCTCTGGCCATAATTCAAGATTGCAATCAGAAGAAGCGGAAAGCGAGATGAGGGAAAGAGATATCGGATGGAGAAGAGGAAGAGCCCACCTTGCGAGAAGCCTCGTTTCGGATGGCTCCGGAGCAAGAGGACGTCTCCGAGTGCTTGCAGTAGAACTGTTTGTGAGCATCGAACGTCTTCTGGCTCGAGAACGACACTCCGCACGAGCACGAGAACGGCTTCTCCGAAGCGGTCGGCTCGCTGCTCGCGGAGCTCTTTGAAGTGGGCGAGCTGCACGCGGAAACAGAGGGCACGCTGGCGGCTCGCGAGCCAGACGACAAGTCCAGCGGAGAGAAGGTGCTCGGCTTCTCGTCGAGATCGATGACCGGGATGCTGATGGACAGCTTCTGATTCAGAATGCTCAGATGACGTGGCATTTCGAGCCGCGACTTGTTCGTCACGAACATTGGACTTGTGCTCAGCTGAGTCGTCGTCGATTTCCGGCCGATTGCGACAGGAACCACCGAATGAATCGGGCCCATCACCTGCAAAAAGTGAAAAGTGAGTTCCGATTTAAGAGCAGCTCATCTCACCTGAATTGCATTCTGCTGTGGCATGTCATGGAACGCGAGTGGCAGAAGAATCAGATTCTGCGGCTCCGCGGTGGCCTTCTCGTCGTTCGCTGCGACCTCTGTTTCTTTCTGATCCCGACAGTACAGCTGCTCGTGAACTCTCAGATTCTGGAGCGAATTGAACTTTGCGACGCGGCACCTCGTGCACTCGTATTCTGGAACTGCTCAGATTGTTCGAGACTTCCACGCGGGTCTCCCTCACTTTTCGCCTTCTCCGCCTTCTCCTGCTCCGCTCGGAAGTTCATGTCGGCAACGAGAATCGCGCGAAGTGCCTCCGACTCGAGAATGTCCTTCGTGAAGAAGATCTGAACCATCGTTCCTGAAATCAGAAGAGGTGGCGATGTGACGAAGTCGTTTGAAGTGCACTGAAACCTGTTTGCAAGATGACGCAGTTCGCGAGAAGCGGCGACGCGCAGAACTGAATCCTCTTCGTCACGGTCGTCGCTTCGATGCTCAGGTTCATCGATTCTCCCGTGAAATTGGACAGCTGAACACGATCGATTACTGTATTCTCAAAGCGTTCCGAAACTACCGTAATCCTGACACAGCCCCCTTCGTTCGTTAGTTTGAACGGTCCCGCACAATCGCCGCATTTGAACTCGACCTGCGTCTTTCCGAGCGTCTGAATTCGAGAATTTCAGCGAGGAAAGACTTTTGAAACGCGCTCACCTGCACAATGTTCTGGAGCAGAAAAGTTTTGGCGTCCATTCGGTCGTATAGAGAAGAGAAATGCAGTTGGGAGTGAAGAAAGAAGAAAGCAGAAGAAGAAGAAGAAGAAGAGCTTCGAGATGTGCTCCGGCGATAAGATCTGCGTGAAGAGGGGAGGACGGCGCGGAGCAAGTTGTGTGGCTGCTCCGGGGGCTCGGCGAGGCAGTCACCGCCAGATTTCGATGATAACGGGCAGCGAGACGGGGGGCTGGAAGGAAAAAGAGTGAGTCGGAGGAACGAACGTCTCCAGGCGACCGGCGAGACGAAAACGAACGACAGAGCAGTGTTCCCACGTTCATTATCAGAGTTGACCTAACATTTTCTCTCGGCGACTTATCTCTGACCCAGTATGTGCGCCTTCTTATCACACGTTTCTACACTTTCAGACACCGAAACGCATGAAGCGAAGTGGGAAATTCAAAAATGAGCATTTCGAGATTTCGTCATTGATAGATGTTTTGAAATGGGAAAGAAAAGATGTTTGGGAACTGATGGAAACGAGAAAAGGAACAGGAAAGGACGGAGAGGAAGTAAAGTGGAAGTGCGGTGGTATACGTGTTCATCGTCTTCCTCTTCGTCTTATCACTGATTCGAGATCTCTATCACCTGGACCCCACCTCGATTCTTCCCCCGCCAATCTTCTCCCACCATCTTCTCTCTCTCTCTCTCTCTCTCTCTCTCTCTCTCTCTCTCTCTCTCTCTCTCTCTCTCTCCCTTCCGTCCCTTTTATTCTTTGTTTTCTTCTTTTGATCTGCCCATTATCGCGATTATCGCGAACTCGTCTCAAAACTCGTACGAATCGGAGGGAAAGGGAGAGGACACAAAAAGGGAAAACGTTGTGATGATGATGATGGTGGCGTTGGTGGTGCACACCGCTCTTGTATCTATCGGTTGGAATCAGTCACTGATTACAGATCCTTATCACCCACTTCGAGTCGAATCGTTTTCGATTGATTGTGGAGCACAAAACGAGGCGGCTCGTCGAACGAAAACACCAGCTGATACTATCAACGCGTGACGTGGCACGACTAGAAATGAGAGGAACTAAATCGGCGGTAAGCAAGAAGGGATCGAGTCGGGAGCAAATCCACGTGGCACTGTGGAAACAGAAGGAAGAGAAGTTCGAAGAAGAGAGGCTGTTAAAATGGGTGATAAACTATAAACTGAAACGGCCGGAAGCCTCCGGAAAAGCGCATTTCGGAGGCAGGAAACGATGGTGCTTCTCCGATTCGTCAGCGTTTTCTTCTTTTCGTTTCAGAGCGTGAGTTTTCAGACAAATCAGATTGATTGGCAGAAGATTCAGGCGGTGAACGGTCTGGAAAGCAGTTTTCCTCTGAAAGTGGTGCCGCTGAAGTTCGAAGAGAATCCAACGAATCACAAGAGAATCTACTTTTCCGATGACTCGATTCTCTCGTTTTTCAGTGAGATTGTCTCGATCTTCTCGCTGTGAGAGCCTTCTTCGATTTCAGAAAACTCTGGATACACGTCAAACTCTTCCGTCCCGCCCGTTTTTGGTCTCGCCACTCCGGACACGGACTGCGAGGTTATCGACACTCTGTGTCCTCAGCTGACACGTGTCTTCCACGTCATCGTCGACGGATCGCCTCGACTGGCCGTCTGGAGTGACGTCAAGGACAACGAGACGATCGAGATTCTCGATGAGGCGGGCTACGTCGGCACGTGGCCGGGATACTGCGGCACTGCTAACGGAGCTCTCGTCGAGATGTTCTCCCCGATCCTTTCGGCCTACCGCTACGTGACGTCGAATGAGGAGGTTCAGAAGGCGAGATGGAACGAGGATCGCATGTTCTGGAGACCGACCAAGGTCCTCGGCTACCTCTTCAACGCCTCCGATCCCGAACGCACCGTCCGGTACCCTTTCAATGCGATCCGTCCGTTTGAAAACGACGTCTTCGTGAGTTGACGTCTTCTGAAACTCGTTTGGATAATCCGGGTTTCAGAATAAGATTTCGATCGCACTGCGCCCGATCATTGGCGTCAAGACTTCGGACAACCTGACGGCGTTCACCACCTCCTTCAAGAACAACAAATACCTGACTGAATACAAATTCGATCGAGTTCTGAACGTATCGCTCGTTGATCAAACTACGAACGTCACTGTGATCGGAGACGCGTGCGGCAAACTGAGTCTGCTCTACGAGATATTCAATCCGCGCACCATGTCCTACAGACTCAAGTTTCTGAAGGACGTTGCCGACGATGAAGAGGTTCCAAGCTATCGGAAGATCGGAAGATCGGACTTTGTGATTTCAGGCGGTGAAGCGGGCGGGCTACGTGTTCCAGGAGGAGACTTCGGCTCGCAGATGCCTCGGCGAGATACTTCCGATCTACGAGTTCCAGAACCCTAACAAGTCGTCCGAAGTGTACTACGCGTCGTCTCTGGCCGAGGCCTCCGAGTACAGTATGCAGAGGAAGTGGACGAATCTGGGTCAACTAGGCTTCTCGAGCTGGGGCAACTTTGCTTTTGCACGACGTTGATCAACTGTTATAAAGACACTTTTATCATCCAAAGAAAAAGGCAACAAGTATTGGAATCGAAAAGAGAAACTTTGCAAATCGAGAGGTAAGATGTGGGGAAGCAGTATTTTTGTGGTTTTTTGGCGGAATAGGTAATGAAGAACATCGCAATAAGAATTGAAGACTGAGGTGATTTCTGTAAGTGTGAATGGGGTGAGATAACCGTAATCTGGCGGATTGATCTACTTGAGACTGAGGGCTTTCGCTAACTTTCCAAAGAGTAAGTGAACAAAACTGAATAGGCAATAGGGCCACCGGATGGAAGAGAAAAGGTTGAAATATGAAACAAGCGGAATGAATGCAATAAAAAAGGCATGGGGAGGGGACGAAGCAGCTCCAGGGAACTAGTCCTTCTTCGAGAGACGTCTCAAAATCCGATTGATCGACTTCTGGGCCATCTTCTTCGTGTCCACTTCTGGAAGGGGTTGGGAATCCGAGGACAGTGTCGTGGGTGATGTCGTTGGTATGACGTGGGCGGTCAGGTGTTTCGTCGGCTTTGGGGAGGGATTCGACGGATCGTAAGGCTGGAATGACGCGTGTTATCGTTCGGTGTAAAACGCAGGAGGACTCACTCTGAAGTCTCTGACGACCTTCTTCGGCTGTGAGAACTTTGTGAAGACGTACGGCTGCGTGTTGATCGGCCATCTGTTTTTGGGCGGTACTTTCTCGAACACGCGCTGATTCTTTCCGATCTGCATCTCGCACAGGAACACGTCGTCTTCTTTAAACTTCGGAACCTTCGGACGACCTTTCGACCACGTGGCGACATCGATGACGAGGCATCTTCCTATGACTTCGTCGAGGGGAAGCGTCTCGTAGTAGGGAGTCGCGAAGACCTCTTTCCGACTGAACACCCGACCAGTATCGGCGTATGTTTCGTGTGGCCACGCGTAGAATGATCCGAACACGAACCGATTGTTTCCGGGACATACGAAGAGACGCTCGACTCGGAAGATCCTCGCTTCCTTCCGCTCGATCCTCTGCAACGGAATCGGCTCCGTCGGGGCGTCCGGGAAGAGAGACTTGTTCGGCTTCGTCTGACTCCTTGCGCCCTTCTCCTCTCGGAGGTGTCTGAGCATTCCTTTGTGATCGTCAGGAGGTATCCGATTTACATAGACCGTCTCGTTTAGACGAACTTGGATTCCTCGTCGGTTGATCAACGACCGATAGTAGTCGCAGTGTTCGAAGCGCACGTCGAGAGGAGCGGTGAGCTTGATGTCTTTCGAGGGACGAGCTACCTTTCCGAGACAAAACTCGCACTCGTATTCGTCCTTCGAGTCCTCCTGGTAGTCGCAGCAGTCCATGTGCAGCCAGAATTGACATCCGTCGCACTGAACCATCTCCCCGTCCTCGTCGAGAGAGCCGCAAACGCATCGGACCGCATTGTCGTTCGCGTTCGCCCGGTATGACTCCCAAGCATCGTCCGGATCGTAGGAGCCAATCTGAAGTGAGATCGAATTGAACTGAAGAGACGTGTAAAATACGTACAGGATGGAGAGACTCGAGATAGGAGAGATCGGCGTCGCCGCGCTTCGAGAGAATCGGCGAATGGCAAGAAGTCGACGGTGCTCGTGCTCGCGGAGCATGTTCTTTCTGCTTCTTCGACTGTGCTGACGCGAGAAGACACGACGAGAGGTAGCGAGATTCGAAGGCACTGAAATGGAAAAACATTGACTGAGAGGGTTGCAGGAAAGAAAGGATCACTGACATAAATGCTCTTTCAAGATCATCGTCGTCGATGGCATTTAACCACTTCCGGAACAGCGAAACAAACTGGGCGGGATTCGGATTCGATCCCGTGGTCTTGAGGAACTTGACGACTGCTGAGTAGTACGGTAGCATCGAACGATCCATGGATCCGTCGATTCTTCTTACTCGGAATGCGAAGGCGGCGAGAACTTTTTTCATTTGGACACGTCGCGAAAGAAGGGCTTCTTCAGTTGTCAGAATGGCCGGAAGACCCGACTGATGGGATCGTTCGATGACTTTTCGGATGTTTCTCTTCAAGAACAACCTTGATGGTTCGATGACTTCTTCACCCTTCTCTCTCAACGGTTTTTTGACTCCGCGGATCACTTTCTTGCATTCCGAAGCTCCGCAATAACAGGGAACATCGGATGGTAGGAGGGTGCTCTTGTCGACAGTTATCTCCGTGTTTGGTGCCAGATCGATGAGAGCGAACACTCCTGCCCGGTACAATCCATTCACAGACCAGATCTCGAGCCGAGAGTTTGGCTTGCAAGAGTGCTTCACGAAACGAGCCAAATTCGAGCGCGTGGTGGCGTCGACGAACAGCTCGGATCCAATGGCGATGATCCTGGCGGCGTCGGGCGACATCTTCTTGAACCTCCTCTGCGCCTCCTCGCTTGTCACGACCTCTCCTGCGTACTCGCAAAGGAACTCTCCGGCCCTTCTTGCGGCCTTCGTCTTCAGAATCTTTCGAGTCGACACGCTGAGCTTGTTGTTGTCTTCTCTCCAGAATCGCCGATTCGAGCAGTACGGCACAGTGCATTCGGAGTTGCATTGCACTCGAAGCGCCCTGTTCAGACAGTCCATATCCGAGGTGCAGGCGCCTTTAGTGCAGCCGCACGTCAGACTAGGGGCTCTCCAGTAAGGAAGTACGGCGTCAGAAGAGGGAACGCTCTTCGGAATTTCAAAGTACTCGCCATTGAACTTGCCCTCCACGTCAAAAGCAACTTCCGGTGAGTCGTCGACTCGAGTTCTTCGCGACGGCAGACGGCTTCTGATCTTCGGCACGTCTTCGCTCGTTTCCTCCTTTACTGGCTTCTGAAACGGTTCGTCTCGTTCCTTCTTCTGCTCCTCTTCCGTCATGAACAGTTTCATCCTCTTTCCGTAATGTCCTTTCTTCAACTTCTTGCTCTGCTCGCTTAGAGACCTGAAGAAAGACTCCTTCCGTTTTCCGGTAGGGATCGCTTTGTGTGTCATCGTGTGGGATAACCGGAGTTCCATCATGTCGGTGCTCATCAGCCTCGTCATTTCTTCCAACTGCCTCTCCACCATCTCATGCACCCTCAGTCGAAAATGCACGGGATCAGTGGGAGTCGGAGTGGGTGCCAAAGAGGATTGAGGTCGAGAAGAGGTCGGTTCGGGAGTAGCAGGAGGCTCTTGCTTCGGAGAAGGATCCCTTTTGACACGTTCCGCGTGCATCACTTTCGGCTCTTCCTTGAGCATAACTCGCCTCCGCTTCGGCTTCCTTCCTCTTTTCTTTCCTTCCACTTTCACCTCTTCCACCGGAGACGTTCCCACTTCTTCGGCGATGTTCGTGCTCGTCGTCACATCGGGAGACCTCGTGTTCCGAGTGCACTTCGTCCGTTTCCTCGTCCCTCGCACTAAACGTTCCGTCGTCGGAGTCGTCGAAGAGACTTCCGATTCACCGATCACGTGCTTCTTCTCCTCGTTCTTATCCGATCCCATGTTGATCAGTTTCGAGATAGCGTTCGCAGTTTCCGGATCGAACTTTTCCAGTATCTTGTCGATCTCCTCTTTCGTCGAACTCGAAAGTTGAATCAGGAGTTCGCGGGAGATGACCGGCACCGAAGGAGGGACCGGGGGGACTGGAGATGGCGTCGTCGGAGTGTCGACGTTCGTGAGAGCGGGGCCGGCACTGGAAAATAAAAAGGGATAGAAAGTCAGGGGAACGGTGGGAATGTACCTGGTGGACGGGATCTCGTAACAATCGTCTTCGTCGGCTGGCTTCAGAAGCGGCATGTCGGTAAAGTCAGGCTCGCCGTCGTCGCCATCTTCGTGCTCCTCGATACCTTCTTCTCCTTCCTCCTCCTCTTCTTCCTCTTCCTCTTCTTCGTGAACCGAGAGCATCTGCTGATAGCTGGGACTAGGCGGAGACGTCGGAACACTCTGAATTCCGGAGTCCGGCGTGGCTGAAGACGTCGTTGCAACCGGCACCTGATTAGGAACATAGCTCGTGGAAGAGCTCGGTTGTGGAGCACCGTTGTGCCACGAGCCGGTGGTGGAGGGCGACGGAATGGGGAAGAGATTCGCTTGCATCACCTGAAACGACGGAGAGATAGATATAGGTAGCGACTCTCTGATTGGCTAATCTTCACAGAAGAGGCGGGGTTCGTTTCCATGGCTACCGGAAAATTCCCCAGGGAATTGAAATTGAAAACAAAAAAGGGATAGCCAAAAGGCTTGTATATTTTTCCTATCCTCGGTTTTCTTAACGACAGTATTTATCGTTTGAATTTTTTATAGGGGACGAAACAAAAGAACGCCGATAAGGAGTAAAACGAAAGTGAAATGAAGATAACGAAACTCTCGAGACTCCAGCTTTTTCTCTTTCCCCTCGACAAGAAAGATTTCAGAACGATTGAGACGATCTTCGAGAAGAGACTCACCGTGTTGCTCCTCGACACAATCACCGGCTTGCCGGCCGCCCACGAGTCCCTTTCTCGCTGCGAAACGATAAGAGTTCCGACCGGCTGCAGCATATTCTTTCCGAACATGATCGCCTTGTTCGGAGAGGAGGAGGAGGAGGCGGCTGAAGGCGTCGACGTCTGGATGAGACCGCCGCTCTGCAGCGCCTGCAACTGCATCGGAATCTGCGGACCAGAAGACGTCGACGGCAGTTGGAGGGGCTGCTACAATACACAAAAAATGAATGGTATGATGAGGTGATTATTGATCTTGTTCGCAGCCACATCTACATAAACCAATATTTGTTTGATTGGTGCGAGAGACGGAGCAAGAGAGCCGGTACAGTGCACACAAAGGAACGGGAAGGAGGCTGCGCGTGTAATAGTTAGCTCGCTTTCTCGCCACCTAGTTGCAAGTACTCGCGCGTGTTCAAAAAAAGAAGATGAAAACTAGGGAAAGGAAGAGGAAGATCGATGCGTCGGAAGGGCGAGATAAACATCGGAATGGCCAGAAGAGGAGATTGGGAGTGCAGATTAGCGGACCACTCGGAAGGCATTCCGCGTACAGAGTGCAGGTGTCCGCCAGCTTTCTGCGTGACGTCACCGGCTCCGATGGGCTTCAATGAGCACAACATGCACAAGACATTGCCGCGCACGAAACATTATCCTCGCCTCCAAAGTCACAAGCGCGCAGAAGGAGAAGAAGTAGTAATTATAAATAGAAGCGTTTGCTTCGGCGAAGCAGAAGAGAAGAAAAAGAAGAGAGCTCAAGAATGTCGAAAGTCGCGTGTTTTCCCATCTGGATACTTGTTTTGAATTGGGGAGCGTCGGGAGGAGGCGACGACGAGCGATTCCGAGGCTACTTTCAAATTAAAAGTGACTTGAAAGGTTTGAAGCGAGACTACGCGTACTTCTCGAGCAAGACTCGCTTTTGTGAGGGTTTTTAACTAAATTGCGAAAGTTTGAAAGTATCTGGAGACGAATTTCGGCAAGTTTCAGAGTTTTTCGAAACAGCTTCCCAACTAGAGTCAATCGAAAACTGACAGATCTCGAAACTAGAAAAGTTTTGTCAATTTGGTGATAAGACTTGCCCAGTTGAGACCGATTCTAGTCTTCTGACCGAATTCAGGCCACTTCGACCCGGAAGTGGTCCGAACTTCTTCAATTCCTTCAACTCGATTCAATCAATAACCTTTCTTGTTGACAACGAAATGCAAAAAAGACACAAAGACAAAGCGCATGTGACATCATTGTTATTGTTGAATTCGAAGGATTTCGAAATTTCGCGAAGAAAGTGTCAAGAGTGCGTTCCCTCGTGACGTCACCACACGAGCCGATTCCGAATCAGATGACCTTTACCTTCTCGTGTGATCGATGACTCGGAAAACACGGCGGCGCGCGTGTTTCAACACCTCAAAGTTTGTTTTGTCCTGCTGCTGCCCCCGCCCGTCCTCAATTAGTTGGCGGGTGATCCTGCGCGCGCGCATACACGGTTCCATTAAAATGTTCCTCACCTCATCCTGAAGACGAGCATATCTCTGGTACTGCTGGTACTGGAGATCAGAGGAGGTGCTCGACTGATGCTGCTGCTGCTGCGAGGATCCGTTCATTCTCGACGGTGCTTCGTCGCTCGTCGTCACTTGACCATCTCGCGCGACCTTCTTCAGGTCGCCCACGAATCGCTTTTTTGAAGGAATTTGTACTGATTGGAAGGCGTTTGGAGACTGAAATCGATCAGGTTTACATTCTTCCGAATAATGAATTCATTGAAATCAATTGCAAAGCAGACGGAAGTGGCGGGATTTTCCCACCGAAAACGATCAGAATCATTGAAATGCGAAGAGCAGTCAAACAGAGTTCAATTGATATCGATATGATTACTGATAATAAAAAACCAGATAATAAAGTTTTGATTTGATTACGATAATCTGTTCATCATTCCGATAATTGGTAACGTAATCAGCTGACTACCATATCTCGTGCCGTTCCTTTTTAACAAAATCATTAATTGGCATAATTAATGAGTCTTAATTGGCAAATATGCGCGCTTGCTGATATATCCATTACAAGTCGCTTCCGCCGTTCCTCAAACAACCCCTCACAGTGTCAGAAAGACGCGCGCGCGCCGAGCCGCGTCGCCTCGGATAATGAAGAGGGAGATGAATGGAAATTATTGGGTGTTTTTTATGAGATGGGAGGGATGAGAAGGCAGCACAAGCTTCTTTTCAAGGAAACCCACAAAAAGACGGATGTCAAGGGCCGATGGCGAGGCGAAATGGGCGAGTGTAGCGAGGCGGCGAGGAGACGCCAGACGTGCTCGACAGTCGGCGACCGAAGGAAGCGACAACCTAGGCGGAGGACGCAGAGAAGGCCACAGAAAGAGAGTGTGTGTCTTCCAATAGTAGTGAATATAATAACGATTAGAAGGCGAGGCGACGCGCCGCGGTCGTGCGACGCGGTCGTCGTCTGTTGGTTGCTGCTGCTACGAAGCGGGAGAGCGAGGAGGAAAAGACGAAAGACACCAGCCTCCTCCGTCTCCCTCCGGCCTGTGTTTCACTTTGGTGTTATTTGTGAGAGGGGAAAGAGACGAGCGGGGGGTCTTTCTGTCTCTCTTGCGCGCGCTTCTCTCCTCCGACGAAGAGGCGGAGCAAGAGACAATAGATTCCGAGGAGACGCCGACACTTGTTGGGGCGAGAAGAAAATGGGGAAAGAAGAAGAAAAGGGAGAAGGACAACAGGTTGCACGCATTTGGCAATGAGCCAGAGAGTCAGAGACACTGCAATTCTGAAGTCGAGAATCTCCTCCTTCCTCCTCTCACATGATAAATAACAAAAAAAGAAAAGAACGAAGTCGGGACCGGCGGGGGAACTTGAAGGGATGCAAACGTCTGCCTGGCAGTTAGTGGAGGATCCTCCAGATCTTCGCATCCTCACCTGATACCTATTGGGAAGACGTCATCGTTGCTGGTAATCACCAGAAGACGTCCTTTCGTTCCCTTTTGTCTCCCTCTCAAAAACCTTTTTCGGTCGGCATCGCTTGCGCGCGCGCCCGAAAAAGTGTACGAAAACGAGGCAGTTTGAAATAAATATTGACATGTATCTCGCCTCGTTTTGTGCGGCGTCTCTTCTTTTCCTCCTCCCGCACCACCACCGACGACCGCTCGTTTTTCTCTTTCACACAACAAAATGAGAACATCAAGTGACAATTTTTCCGAAGAACAGATGCGATCGGAATAGACAGTAGCGGTCGGTATCCGTTGAGAGAAGATATGGGAGGAGAAAAGAAACAGAAGACGATTCAGAAGACGCCACGTCTTCTGCGCGGCGGCGTTCAAATGTTTCCATGTTTGGCGAGAAACCCGTTCGTCGTCTTCTTCTTCGTTGCCCTTTCTTTCTCCTAAAAAAGCATGACCCGACTGCGACGCAGTCGCTCGCAGGTCGACTTTCGCTGACTGCGTACCGTTCAACATCCACACCTTCTTTCGACGGAATACGTCTTCTGTCCTCGATCTGACGGCCTTTCGCAACATACCAAGACGATGAGATGACATTATCATTGGAAGAGAGGGAGAGAAACTCATTTAGACAGGGAATCTTGATGCAGCATCACTGGATACAATATATAACAACCAAAGTTGTTACGGGCCAACGGCTTTCCGGGTAAAACATTTTTTTAATGTTCATGAGTCAGTCGACTATTTAAATTGTGACATTCCACGAAATTTGTAAATTTTCGAAGAGCAGAAAAATCTCGCATTCACAGGATAATGTGTCGAGTCTGCCATCAAAATGCCTGCATATCAAAAGGTCGGCTGACTCAAAACCACCCTTCTTGAAAATTTCAATGCCCGAAAAAAGATCGACCCGCCGTAACAACTCGGATAATAATAATCCCATAAAAATGGAGGAATAAGTGTGAGCAGTGGCTCGTCAGCAGCTAAAGCTTAAAATAGTACAGGTCGGTTTTGAAGGTGACAAGCGTTACTAGAACGAATTAAATCGCTCGTCCATCATCTGGATGAACGTTTGTACTTGGGTCACGCCCCATTCGGCACACCAGCGTTCGGTGTATCCGGGATCTTTCGATTCGAGAGAAGTCAGATGAATATCCCCGCACAGTTGCAGGACGTTGCTGCAGTTTGTAGATATTTTTCAGTTGCGCATTATTCCACTTACTAAACTCCATCCATGTCGACACGTCCGTTTCCAGGTTGTTCATCCTCGACCGTCCAAACAATTGGAACTGAAAAGACTTGGGAATTGCAGAAATATATTGAGATGATTTGAGATTTCTCACGCGTCGCAATATGGCTGAGCACAGTTCCTCTGATGTTTTTGCAAAACTCGTAGAACTTCAGAACCTTGGACTGAAAGAAGAAATTTTTAACTTAACTACGTTATTCAGATTACGAACGTCCTCTTCTCCCTTTTGCAGAGCAAACTGTAAAGCGTGCTTTCCGGACCTCATTTTGTGGGGAAAGATGCGAAGAACAGAGTCGAAAAACTCATCCTGGGCGGCTTCCACGAATTCTGCCGGTCTGTAAAAACTAGGTCTGCAAGCAAACTTCATTTTCACTAACGTGGCGTGATGCGAGATGTTTGTAAGATCGGGAATCACCATAGCCATTGCTCCGAAGACCACTCTGGGAGCTCCGCGGATAAGCATCATCAGACGGAAGGTTTTGCCATTGAAACGGACTAAAAACACTTTACGTTGATTTATTATTCATTTTCGAGACTAACAGTGACAGTCAAGTCCACATCCAACGAGATGGGCTAGTTTCTGCATTATCTTGAATTTTCTCGTGATTCGCTGAAAAATCAAATTAGTTTAAAGTGCTAAACCTAAAACAAACCTCTGCAACTTCATCGGTTCCAATGACGGAAAAAGTGCCGCCCACAATGTTGAAATCAATCTTGCTGAGTTTTTTGTAGAAATGTTCTATAACCGAGCCCACTTTCTCGTTGGAAAGGTCCTTTTCCTCATGAATAACTGGGGCCATGACTCCCATACTATCATCGGCCTGCTCGATATGTTCTTCCATGGCGGGTTGTTGAGCTGGCGTGTTGTCTTGCGAGACATTGACAACGCTGTCATTGCTCTCCTTATACTCGATAAAACTTTCCTCCGCGGAAGGAGCAGTAGAAGTAGATCCACTGCGCGCGGAGTGTCTTCTTCTTCCTCTTGGCTTTGGCTCGGGGGTTTGAGCCATTTTGGTCTTGGGCTGTTGACGGACAGGCGATCTATAGAAAAAAGATAGTTGGAAGCTGTTAATAGGAATGCGAGCATACGCGGAATTCATTCTGCAAATGGACTTGATACGGTCAGAGTTTCTAACTCTCCCCACTCGTTCCGTGGTTGGTGTCTTAACGACAGCTGGCATTACGAGAGAGCTGAAACTGGAAGCCTACAAATCTGAAGAAAATAGGTCTGATGCTTAAGAAAAAAGATTAAATAGAATACATGTGGTTCCGAGCATGATTTTCAAAAAGGGATGTTCAAACTTCAAGATTGCAAAAATCCTAAATCGCTTCGAGACCACAAGCGGCTTGTGAGAGCATGTGCCTTTGATGAAGTCGTGGCGAGACCAGCAATCAGTTTGGCGGGCGTTTTAGGATTTGTTTTTCTCTGGGTGCCCTCCTCAAAGTTACACTTGTCCGATTTTGAATAACTTTCAATACACTAATCACTCATTCAAAACACTAAATAATACTTTCATAATGAGGTAATTCTCTCCCCTAGCACTGAGTTGTAGAATTCTCCATTTCCAGCAGTTTCTCCGACGATGGTTGGGGATTTGAAGACGAAGCTCAAGTCAAAGCGAGCATGCCAAAGCCGAGCGAGCAACCTATGACAGGTAGAAGCCGTGTGATGCTATTTAGATGTTCATCTTCTAGTTTTAAGCTCCTACTCTGGTCGATGAAAGAATCAGTCGTACCATTGAACTGGAAAAACCTGTTTCGAAGACCGCTGAAACGCCGATTCTGAAACAAGCGATGTCGACAGAGAAGAACATGATGTCGATTCCGCATGTAGTTCCGGCCGAGCAAGTCACCACCTACGAGGAATGCAGTGACGATGGCTGGGGCACTCCGGAAAAGAAAGAAGAGCTTGATTTCCCGGCAGATCCGCAGCGGGGCGCTAGTAGCTCATTAAAACTTCCACCGACACCGACTGCGAAACTTGATCCTTCGATCATTCCAGATGACACTATTACTCTTGACATAGATGATACTCTGTAAGTCGTACCCGACGTTAAAATAGAGAATGAAAAGTTTAGCGACGTTCCACCGGAGAAGCCGGTGAAACATGACATCATGCCGCCCCGTGTCAACCGCACCGCTTCTTCTTCACACAAGGGTAGTGACTTCGGCCGTTCAATCCCAATTATCGCCGCCGAGCCGCCTCTCATCAAGTCTTTTGGAGGAACGCGCCCAGCCGACGATGGTTTGCCGCCAAGAAGTTTTGGATTTTCCCAACGATCCGACCGCGATGATCCGCCACCACCATCTTTCGGAAGGCAAGAGAATAGAGTAAAAGAGGCGAAGGTTATAAAACCGGCTGTGGATAATCTTGCTGGTATGGAGAAATCTTTCGGATTCGGATCGCAGCAGAAGTCCACCGGACTGACGGGAGAAAGATTTGGCTCGTCTATCAAACCACTAGCTCCAGGAAATCATAACTCCGGCTTCATTCAGCCGTCAGGCGGAATTGGAGCGGATGAAACTTCCCAAAGGACGATTGGATTCGGGGGACCTCGTTCCAATGTTCCGAGCCAAACAACAAATTTCGGAGAAAGTCAGGCTTACAAAAAACCTGTTGGATTCGGACGGCAAAGTTCGGAAACGCCGGATCTGGCTGCCCCAAAGTTCGGCTCTAGAGCACCAAAATCTGACCATTCCGTTGGTTTTGGAGAACAGCGTTCGGTGCCATCAAACCCGCCGCATAATGGATTCGCCAGAAACAGTGGTAGTGGTTATGCACAAAGTTCTTTAGAGAACCATAGCAAATTCGCTGCTGGATTCGAAGCCCCCTCAAAGGCCGGATCTAAAGCTTCTACGGTTCCATGTGGGTTCGCTGGAGGTTTCGAACCTCCCACGAAATCCGGATTCTCCGAAGCCGAAGCAAAACCATCAGCTGGGTTCGGCGGAGGATCCGCTCGGTCGGCTGAATTCGGTGGAGGATCCGCTCCATCAGCTGGGTTTGGTGGAGGATCCGCTCGATTGGCTGGATTCGGTGGAGGATCCAAACCATCGGCTGGATTTGGCGGAGAATCCGCTCGATCGGCTGGATTCGGTGAAAGATCCAAACCAGCGGCTGGAATTGGCGAAGAATCCGCTCGATCGGCTGGATTCGGTGAAAGATCCAAACCAGCGGCTGGATTTGGCGAAGAATCCGCTCGATCGGCTGGATTCGGTGGAGGATTCGCATCATCGGCAGGATTTGGTGAAAGATCCGCTCCATCAGCTGGATTTCGTGAAAAATCCGTTCCATCAGCTGGATTTCGTGAAAAATCCGTTCCATCAGCTGGGTTTGGTGGAGGATCCAAACCAACGGCTGGATTCGGTATAGGATCCAAACAATCGGCTGGATTCGGTATAGGATCCAAACCATCGCTTGGATTCGGAAGTTCTGGTACCTCGACAAACAATGGATTCGGGGATAATGCAAATCTGTCTGGTGGATTTGGGAGCTCTGGAAACAGTGGATTCGAAAAATCTGATTTCGGAGAACCGCGAAAAGCTAGCTTCGGATATGGTTCGTCTGGATTTGGAGGAAATTCGGGAAGAGGAATGTTTGGAGATGGAGATGATGGTTTCGGAGGTTTGTGAGAATTGCTTTCGAATAATAATATCATTTTTCCAGGGGAGATAACCAGTGTAAAGCGAGACCGGGGAAGCGGATGCTTTAATTGCGGACAGGAAGGCCATCGGAGTAACGATTGCCCAGAGCCGAGAAAAGCGAAAGTTTGTCGAAACTGTGGACTCGAGGGCCATTTTAAGACGGAATGCCAGGAGCCTCAGAAGCCCAGAGATCCTTGCCGAAATTGTGGACAGGAAGGCCACTGGGCCAAGGAGTGCCAAAATGAACGAGTTCGCACGGAGCCTACTGAGCCGTGCCGTCGTTGCGGAGAGGAAGGACATTGGGGCTCCGAGTGCCCATCCAGACCTACTGATTGTCAGTTTCTTCCACTGATTCAGAGAAGAATTAAGTCATTTCAGTGCAAGGAAACCCACTGGTTCCGTATGATGTAGTTTTCACACCGGAAGACGAGATATTCAACAATGCCGTCGACAATGACAGCCGTATGGACTTTGACCAGAAGGTTGTCGCGTCGATGGGCGACGTCATCATTCCTGACATGACTTCGTTCGACGGATTCAAAGTTCTTGCTACTGAGATCAGCGACAATCTGAAGCGTATGAAAATGAACAGACCGACTGCCATTCAGAGAGCCGCCTTCTTCCCTATTCTCAACGGAACCGATGTAGTGGCTTGTGCTCACACTGGTTGTGGAAAAACTTGTAAGTTTCGATAAATGTCAGAAGGCTTCCGGAATTTAAACTATTTTAGTGGCGTTTTTGATTCCATTGGTCACCAAGCTTCTTGAAGATATGGCTGAAAGTTCAGATGTTCGCGACGATAGGCCATCTCCACTGTAAAGCCTCTGAAATCGTCATCACAAAGAACCGTGACTTTTCAGTCTCCTGATCGTGGCTCCAACTCGCGAACTGGCGAATCAAACATTCAACACTGCTCGTCAACTCACGTACCAGACAGGACTCAAGTGCGGTTTGGCTTACGGAGGATACTCTCGCACTTCTAATCTTCAACATCTCCGTTCTTTCGATGTAAGCACCCGCTCGCTCATTCAAACTATTCCTGACTTTTAGAAGCTGAGCATTCTGGTAGCCACTATGGGCAGACTCCAAGATTTCATAGCGTCCGGAGAAATCACTCTTTCCAAGATGAAGTACGTTGTGCTCGATGAAGCCGACCGTATGGTCGATAGCAATGATTTCGGAGAAGAAGTTAACAAGATTCTCGGACCTCCAGATGAACGTGCTTCGCAGACGCTTCTATTCAGGTACCTAAAGTATATGGAAGAATGTATAAATATGAGATAATTACAGTGCTTCTTTCTCGGAAAATCTTCAACGCGAAGATCTTCCGAAGTTCGTCAAGAAAGGCTACACGATGCTACAAGTTGACAAGTTCGGTACTGCGAATGAGAAGATTGATCAGCAGATTAGGCTTGTTAATCGAACGGATAAGAAAACCGAATTCTACAAACTTATCGGAGTGGATGAAAACAGTTGCACTATTCTTCCGAAGGCTCCGATCGAGAGTGAAAAGACTTTGGTTTTCGTCAACACTGTCAAGTACAGTGACACTCTTGCAGCAGAATTAGCACATGCCGGCGTCAATGCTATTGCGGTAGAAAACTGTAATCTAGCAGTTAATAAGAATTACTCTTTAGATGCACAGTCATCAGAACCAGGAAAACCGTGACCGCATCCTCGACGATTTTCGCCGTGGAAAGTGGCAGTGTATGGTCGCTTCGAATGTCTGTGCCCGCGGCCTGAACATCGCCGGATTGGATCATGTGATTAACTACGACATGCCCGACAAGAACGGATTCGACGAATACGTGAACAGAATCGGAAGGACTGGACGAGCTGGTTACACTGGAAAGTCTACTGCTTTCATAGACGACCAATCGGATAAAGAAATTGTTCCGGATCTCATCAAAATTCTCACTGAGGCCAAAAAGGAAGTGCCGGAGTGGCTCGCCGATCTTCAGATTTTCGAAGAACCCTACCAAGAGGAAGACGAAGAGCAGTGGTAGAATCACGTCCCCTCGTTCCTTTAATATATTTTTTCTCCTGTTTGATAGTACCTAGCAGCATCAAGTTTTATCTAACCAAATAATTTTACGAGCCTGAAACACCTAATGAAGATGTTGTAAGGAAAGAGACTTTTCCGGGTTTAGTGGCACGTATCCTCGTTTTTTTTGTGTGCTGGTTTTGAAATGACCTGCCACGCGGTTATGCGTTTCAAAAAATCTTCCGGCGTGGAAAGTGTCATTCTGAAAAGACGAAATCCATTTGACTCCGAATCATTCGATTCATCGAGAAAATCTGAATGGCAGTGAGTTATCGGATACGGCTTCCGGAGGGTTATCTCGATGTCTCCAGGCGAGAAAGAATAAGAAAGAGGGCTCGCAGATGGGCACTGTCGAGAAGTCGTCGAACAACGACGCTTCTGTGACGGACGACATCCGCGGAGCGGAGTACTACCACGGAATGGTGCCTCGTCAGGACGCTGAGGCGAATCTGAAACGAGAAGGCGACTTCCTGGTGAGAAAGACGGAGCAGACCCCCGGCAAGGTGGTCCTGGCTCTTTCGGTGCGTGTCACCGACGAGCTCTGCCGTCACTTCATGCTCAACCTCGACCCGACGAGCAACAAGTTCTACTTCGAGGCCACTCACCAGGAGTCCACCATTCCGGACCTCATCACGTGGCACATGTGAGCAGAAAACTGCTCCACTAGCACCACGGAAAGTCCCTTTCAGGACCACAAAGACGCCGGTTTCGGCTGCTTCGGGAGCCAAACTGCGTCGTCCGATGGAGCGCTCGCCTTGGCTCATCAACCACGACAGTATCGTGGCGAACAAGAAGCTCGGCGAGGGCGCGTTCGGAGACGTCTTCGTCGCCGAACTCGACCAGGGCGGCGGCAAACAAGAAGTGGCGGTGAAGACGATGCGCGCCGAGGCGACTCGCGACGCTCGTCTCAAATTCATGAAGGAGGCGCGTCTGATGCGCAAGTACCAGCACAAGCACGTCGTGAAAGTGATCGGTGTGGCGATCCACGAGCATCCGCTGATGATCGTGATGGAGTTCTGTCCGAACGGCTCGCTGCTGAGCCATCTGAAGAAGAACAAGGTGGCCGCCGGCGAAAAGCTGCGCTTCACGACGGAGGCCGCCGACGGAATCGCCTACCTCGAGAGATCCAAGTGCATTCATCGAGACATCGCCGCCAGAAACTGTCTGCTCTCGCAAAAGAACGTGAGTGCTCAAAAAGGGGGCTGCGAGAGGGTTACGGTAGAGTTGCAGGAGCTCAAGATCTCGGATTTCGGAATGTCGGACAGCACCGACGAGATCAAGGAGGAGAAGCTGGACAAGGTGCCTCTGAAATGGCTCGCTCCGGAAACGATGCAGGACAAGATCTATACGCACAAGACGGACATCTGGACGTTCGGAGTACTCGTCTGGGAGATCTACGCGGACGGCTCGGAGCCGTATCCGGGACTGACGAAGGTGCAGACGCGCGCCAAGATCGTCGTCAACGACTACAGAATGAAAATGCCCGACGGCACGCCGTCGCAGATCGCTGACATTGTCACCGGCACGTGCTGGCAAAAGAATCCCGAGAAGCGCACGACGATGGACGCCATTCACAAGAAGATCCGCGAGTTTTATGACTCGAAGAAGTGATCTTCTGAATTTCGCGCGTATGAGCATTATCGTTCACTGCCGAATACACTTTTATTCGGGTGTTTTTGATCTGAAACTCGAGTGGCAGAAGGTACATAATGGCTTCCGTCTGCTCATCTGAATTTCGAGATCAATCATTCACTAGAATGGTTCTAGAAATTACACGAAAACAATAATCGAATAGTTTATGAGAGTGTAGTAGAAACTTAATACGGATGCAGAAATCTGCCTTTAAAAAAGTTTTTGAAACTAAATTATCAAAGGTAGTTGTGAAGTTTTTTCTTGAAGAAGTAGAGCAACTGAAATATGTTTTTCTCCCTCAGTCTCAAGTTCCTCTTACCATTTTCTTCACATCCTCGCTCTTTTTCGTGTAAGTTGAATTGAGACCGAGACACTCGGCGAGCACGAGCAGCAGTTTCTGCGACGACTCGTTGCTGCCCATGGTCTCGTAAGCGTTGTTTCTGCACAGCATTTCTGCCATGAAATTGCATCCCAGCGAGAGAGCCATGTTTCTGCAATCAGAAGAAGGGTAAAAAATGATTGTAAAGACGATCGTACCGTTTTCTGAATTGGTGCGCATGATGATCGTCGTGCATCGGCAACAGTTTTTCGTACAATTCCTCCACCTCTTCGACCGTTACTTCATGAAAAAGACCCAACTCGTGCATTTCGGGAAGCATGTGAATCAGTTTTTGCAGAGTGTACAGAAGGGTTTCTCGGCGGTCGGCAATTTCGACTTTTCGTCTCTCCATCTCAGGTTTCAACTTGGGTCCATCGTACAACTGGACACGTGGATCTCCGAGAGCTCTCAGTCGATCGATTCTCTGTTGAGCGAGAACTTGGTTGAAAGCCATCGTTTTGAACATTCCGTAGTCATCGATACACTGTTTCGGCATCGGAGGCGGAATCGGGCGCGGTTCCGGAACCACAATAAAGAGTCTATCGACGAGATGCGGCGGATCCACTGTCTTCGAGAACTCCACCACCATTCTCCACATCACGAGTGGTTCTTCCTCTTTGAGTTTTCCGTGTGTATTCAGAACCGAAATATCCATCGGACCTCCGGGAAGCGGTTCCACTATGAATTTGTATGTGTCGCCGCAGTACGTTGGTGAAGACTCTGGCGGTTCGAGCAGATTTTTCTTCTGAAAATGTATTCTGAATCTTCTGAACGTCTCGCCCAATCGCGTACAACTGTGGGAGTCAACTCAACAAGAACGTAACCGGGCACATCGAATCCTTCCCAGATCTCGAAGACGTCATTCGGAATGTACTGTGCAGCAGGTCGAGTCGCACTTGCTTCCATTCGAAGCCACTCGTGTCCCCGTCCGTCCGACATTATCTCGTGCGTCGGATCCAGCGCGTTTTCGCTGAGCGGACGCATCAGTCCTTCGCTTCCGACACCTTCCGCGTGGCCGCCGATTCGAACCATTCTCTAAAACCGCGTAATTTCACTTTTTAGGGAGAAACGTCACATACATCTGAAGCGAACGAATAATGGATGGCCGTGTATCGCCTTCCAAGATGAAAACTTTTCGGCAGTCGCGGAAAGTCACCTCTGAAAAAAAAATATTTTGAAATCGAGTCCGTTCACATTTTAACCTACCCTGCTGGCAGCACTACAAATCGATCCATGAGAGAAACATCGTCCCTGACGAAGAGACGAACGAGCTGCTCGAAACGGCATCGACGGCTCTCGTAAGCCTCCGTGCAATCGTTTGCTTCTACTCCGAACACGGTGACGTAGCGTCTTTTTGTTGTCGCCACTTTTCCTCCCGGTCTTCGGAACCAGCTCGAAATGGCTTCTCTCTGATTTTCGAGAAACATCGGACGGTCTCCTCTGGAAAAGTAGATTTCCAGAGGCTACAGATCGAACGGTAACTCACAAATAGCGGTAGGCAATGTCGAAAAGCAGCTCGTTGTGCGTCATGCGATGGTTCGGGTGAAGCTTTCTGACTCCGTACTTCACGGGTTTCGTTCGCTGATGTCCTCCTCCGTATCCCTGGTACCTTCGATAAGAGGGAGGTCCGAATCCACGACGACCAGGTCGCGGTTCGCTGTATCCGAAGAGAGACCTCTGGTCGATGGTAGCCGTTGGTCTCGAAACCGAACTGAATGGTGTTTTCATGCCTGATGACACGCCGGACGACGTTTCAGACGCAAAAAACGATTCGGTGATAATTTCGCCGCTGATCGAAGCCGCTGCGACTGATTGTGCTCTGCTGCTCGGCCCCTCCCGTATTCGTTCCACCACTGTTCCCGTTTCACTCGCAGCTCTTCCGAAGCGTCTTTCGTACTCCGATTCGTCCAGAATCGTTTGGACATCACTGTACGAATCGTTCCTTTGATACTCTATCTCGGGAGAGTGGACCGACGAAGCGGCAAAACTCAAGAAGCTGTCGCTTTCCGACGGTATACTTCTTCGAGAACTGCTGCTGGTCGGCTCTTCTTGAGGAACAAACAGTTCTCGGAAGACGTTTTTGAGAGGAGGGAGGCTGCTCACAGCGGGAGGAGTCAGGTTGGGCAGCAACGAGAAGCTGGAGGCCACGAAACGAACCAGGAACATTGGAACGGAGCCGGGAGTCAACGCACTGAAAGCTGAAATTCAGACGCTTCTTCGGTCGGACGTGCTTACAATTGAGCCTGCACTACAATGCTTCTCCGATCACAGTGCACGTAGGACATACGGGCGTAGTCAACGATCTGTTGTCCGAGTCGTTCGCAGATCAGAGTGATCGGCCCTTCGGAAGTGTAGTTTGTCGGTGTCACGACGGTTCGGAGCCACGTTCTGCCCTGAAACACTCTGTAGTCCTGGTCTCTCATAGAAGTGTCATAGCCGTGAACATGCAACGCATTAACTGTGTCATGTCTTTCTTTGGGTCTTCTGAAAACAGTTTCGATGATGTTTATAAATGGGTATCTATCACTTGATGGTCACTTGGAAGCAATGAACGAGAAGCTGTCCGAATTCAACGTGCATGTTCACAGAACAGAACATGACTCGAAACGGAATCACGATGAAGTCGATCATGTGTTTGATTCGCTCAAACTGCTCGTCTCGGGAATCCAACACTGCGAAGTACATTCGCTTGTTCTCGGCGGTGTGCACGATTCGACACTTCACTGTCATTTCTTCCGCTGTCTGGAACACAACACTTGTTTTCTGATTCTTTTCTCTCTCTGGATACCAATTTCAAATCGACAATGACAGGTTCGTACGAGTTGTCGGTCTTCTCGAACTCGATTCGGAAGTGGTACTTCCTTCCGACAATCAACTTGTGCCACAGGCCTTCCAGTCCTCTTTTGAGCTTTCCAATGTGGGGCACATCTATGCAGATAACTTGACCCTGTTCTTCGTACATTTTCACACACTCGCAATACGCTTCAATCTGAGAAAAATTCCAAAGTTCGAGAACGAGGGAAGTGTCTTACGTAGACGGATGACCGTTGTCTGTCGGTGATCAACTTGAGCTGGTCCCACTTGTGAGCGATAATGGAAGGGAGTAGCTCGTAATGACACGAGAAATCGAAAGAATCATCGGGAAGACACCGTCTGAAAGAGTAAAGTTCCAGGATAAAATATGCATACTGCTGGTTCACTTGGTGAGAATTAGGTTGACACTTCCGAGAGGCGGCATCGTAGGTGCGGTCACACTGGAGAGAACGGAGCAGCCCATGCTCGGCGACCAAAAGAGCACTCCCTCTTCGTTGCTCGCCACGACGATTCCCTCGAGCACTCCGTATACCACAGAATCCGAGAGATATGGTAACGTCTGAAATTTTCTTTTTTGTTTTTTGGGAACTCAATTTGCGATGAGAACCGCTTCTCTGGAATAAAGCTCAAAAGTTGGGACGATTCGGAAGTCCTCATAGTATCGCCAAAGAGCCGTCTCGCCGTTCTCAAAAGTGTGCGGATCGTAGCAGATTCCGATTCGGTACGCGAGCCTCTCTCCGGCTTTCTGATGAGGCGATCGCCTCGAAAGCTCGAAGTCCACTACGTCCTTCGGAATCGCAATCCGGTGAAAGTCCGTCAGATCGTTCTCGATCAAGTAATAGAGGCGGTGATTCGAAGTGTTGTGTCGTCGAACGGACCTTCGGAGGCAAGTTTCGGAGAAATAAACTAGTGCAAAAATCTGAAATAACATCTTGTGTTGGAGAAAAGCCGAAACAATAACAAACGACGACAGTTTCCTCGACGATTTCCGAATCTCGGATCCATCCTATTTCTCCGAACTTTTGCACGACGGTCGGAATTTCGCTTTCGAAGCTATCGAATCCGACTTTTACCGAACAGCCGAGAGACGGCACAAAATCAAAAAGCGATTCGGCGACGACGATGCACTCGTGTTCCGCCACCGAGGGCGTTAGAATCGCGATTCGCCACTGAATGTTCGATTTTTATTTCTGAATGACACCGAAAACTTTTTTACCTGGCTCACTCCGTTCGGATGATCATTACGGATCAGAATTCCGTATTTAAAGAAGAGCATTCGCGTAAAATATATTAGAAACTCATAAAAATTCGAAAATTTCCGAAGTGGATTGCGAAGTTTTCAGGAAAGCTTTATTTTCGCTGCGAGACCCTCGCCAAAATTGGTATGCGCCTTTAAACCTACAGTAACCAGTAACTTTTCCTAAAAATGACTCGAAATTGAGAGTCGCCGGCGGTTTTCTCGCTGTGAAAAACACGTCAGCTGCCTCGGCTCCACACACTTTCGGCAGACAAAATTGCCTCAAATTCTGGCCCGGCTCGTTAAACTCGTGTCGAAATGTTCCTTTCTACTATTTCGAATTTTATCTTTTTTTTAATGCGGAATGAAAGTAAATAAAACGCTTCTGGTTACTTTTTTGTAACTTGATCAAAAAGTTAGAAACCTTCTCTCGAAACCACGAGCACTTTACATGCATGCGTATTGACAATGTAATCAGATTTTAAATTCATTTTTCGTGAACACTATTTCACAAGGAAAACCACAAGAGGGGCAACAAGGTGGACATCAGAACGATCAAATGAAAGTAGAGATGGTCCGAGGAAGTGGAATTTCCATGAAAATGAAGTGAAAGTGCTGAATCCAGTCCGATAAAAACAAAAACGCGAAAGAGCAAACAGAAAATAGGGGAAATGTGTGTGAAGTGGAAAAAAGGGGAAAAAAGAATGCGATTAATTTTCACGGATAGGAATTTCAGAGAAAAATGAGACAGGAAGAAAATGACCTATAAAATTGAAAAAGGTGTCTCTTGGTTGCTTTTTGAATGGGGGAGTCCCCCGGAACGTTGAGGGCGTGACTAAAACGGCGATCCATCGAATTCGTTCATCTCTTCGGTGAGCGGCTCCAAACAAGCCATCTCAGCCTCCGAATCCTCGTACGAAGACGCATATCCGCCTTCTCCGTCGCTTCCCATGTCTTCGCCATCGCTGACGCTGGGAGACGGTGAACGGCGTTGCTCGTCTTTGTGGATCAGTTTTTGCCTGAAAAGACGAACGTCTTACTTCTAGGTTTCTGGCTTCTGGTTCTTACCAGCACTCTTTTCCGGAATAGTAGTAGACGGGCGGCACAGCGTGCTCGCTTTCGATTGGAATCGTGAATGCGCCCATCTGTTCCCAGACGAGCCACTCTCCGACTCTCAGTTGTCGGCATCTTGTGATGCGCTGTGCCACATCCGTTCGATCGAGAGTCGGACCGAGGATCGTTCCGAAATGGAGCGGCTGCTCGGCGCCACAGTCTTCCGAGTCGAGGGGCTTGCAGAGCGGATTGATGTCCATCTGCTTGCATCCGAACGATCCGTATACTCCGTCGTTCGTCTGGTACACGAATCCGATTCCATCGTCAAAATCGTCGTTCGTGATGAACTTCGCGTCCATCGCACGTTTTCCAATAACATTTGTGCAGAGCGTAAATGCATTGATTACAAGGAAACGACCGATGTTGGCCGAAAAATCGACTTGCTGATCGAATATCTCTTCGATAGTTCGGTTAAGAGATCCACAGAACGAGATGAAATCAGTGTCAGCAGTACCGTCGACGCCGAAAGGAATAGCGAGGTTTCCGAACGAAACGCGCCGGAGCGACAAGAATTTCTCGGCAGCGGTGACGAAGATCGACCGAGCATCGTGAACGGCGGAGATGTAGTCGTCGAGAGAAGCACGAACACCGAGCTCCAGATAGACACCGGTGACGTTGGCTCCGAGAAGATGGGCGGCGTCGAGAAGCTCTGCGAGCTCATCGACAGAGCATCCGAATGGGACTTCAGAAGTCGAGTACGGGAGACAGACAGCCAGAAGGATCTCGGCTTCTGGAGACGCGTCTTGCACATCGCTGATTTGCTTCTCAGTTTCTACGACAAAAGTGCCACATCCACCTGCAGCAGCCGTTCGGATGGCTTTGCGGGTCATCAGTTGCGAGCAGAAAACGGTTCTCAGCGAGGGCTCCACGTACATACTGGCCATTTCGAGTTCAGCAGAGCTGGCCACTTCGAAGCTAACGTCCTCGTTGTTGGCGAGAACGCGAGCAAGCACTGGATCAGCGTTACAAGCGACCGAATAGTTCGGTCGGACTCGCGGAAGGATCACACGAAGTGCCTCAAGACGCCGTTCGATTGCCGCGACGTCCATGACGAAAAACGGTTGGTGTGAGCCGCAACGGGCGGCCACGTGTCGAGCCATTTCGATCGGATTACGAGAAGCTCCGGAGAGTACGGCGATTGATTGCTCGCCAAACTTCTCGCGAGACCATTCCGGCTCGCCGGCCGGAGTGTAGTAGGTCGACGAAGGAAGACGCCGTCTGACCATCAGTTCTGTAAGCGAATCGGGATGAGTCAGGTAAGGAGAAAAAATAAACTCACATTGATTGGTAGGGTTTTTTTATAGAATGAATGTGTGTGTGTGAACTGTTTGTGGGATGTTAGGGTGGGATGTGGTTGCTGGAGACGCGAGATGCAAGCTCTTCACGAGAGCTCCACGAGACGACGTCCGGGGGACAGAGACGGGAAGAAGAATGATAAGAAGACGTGATCACCGTCGTTGGAATCTTGAGTGGAGGAGACGAGAAGGTGGAGATGGCACCGACTCGCTGCACGCCACCAGACGGGGAAACAGACAGGAGAGGAATGAAGAGGGGTCGTTCAGCCGGCAGATGGTGAGAAAGTCGTAGGGGTCTGTAGGGTTGTCTCTTTTTGGTCCCAGTTATCGATCGGCTCAGTTTTCTCACCTCAGGCTCTCGGATCCGGATCCCAAGGCGGCTCGGCGTTCTTGTCGAGTTGGATTTGACTGGCGCGAAGCTGCGGCTCTGCGTAGATTTTCGCGAGCTGCTCGATTACCTGCAATTCTTTCAATTTTTTATTCTTTTCACACTTTCAGATGACTCACTGCGCCACTTAAGGGCGGTATGGAAGACTCGTTAGATTCCTCGGCGGAGGGAATCTTGGACGAATTGGGGACAGTTGGAGCAAGCTTCCATGCACACTCTCTCCCTTGGAGTGCACGGAGAAACAAGAAGATCGAGAGACTACACGAAGTCTGTCGAGCGAAATCCGGGCTTCACGCAATCGGAGCACGGATTCAACCTGCAAACCGCAACGGCATTCTATATAGCGAAGATGAGACGAGAATGATTGATGCGAAGAGCTTATCACGAAAAAAACGGACGAGCAGAGAAGCAGAAATAAAAGAATCGAGCACAAAGAGAAAGGAAAAGATGCTGATAAGACGGGGCAGTCACGAGTGGAGCGAAGGCGTCGTCGTCACAGGCCGCAAGTTTTGAATTTTCAGGAAGAGGCGGGAGAGAGACGAGAGGAGAACGAACGGGAGCCATCGTGATACATTGACGTCACTCTCGACTTGTTTTTCTTCCTTTTTTAGCCTGGCGACCGGCAGAAGGCAAAGAGCATAGAGAAGCTCAGGAGCGCGTGCTAGTTATTTCTAGTTTTACGGTGAAACTAATCTGCTTTCAGGGTTTTCGTGTCCGGTTTCAACTGATAAGGTTCTTTTTTTGGGGTTGAATTAGATGACCGAGTAACGGCTGATTGGCACTCTCAGAAACTGAAAAGTTATCTCAATCATCCTTACTTCTTGGCTGACACATCGAGGCGAAAGTTATGAAAACTCAAATAGATTTCGCAATCTCTCACTACTGGCTGGTTTCGCGCTGCCAACTCGTTCATTAGCAAACCAAATGGCACGCGGCACGAGGGCGGCTCATTGATTCATCGATCTGATTCGACACAGCTGCATAGGAGTGGTGAAAGGGAGAATAGAATGAAGCCGGCTCGATTTGTCATAACAAGTGAGAAAAATGAGAAAGCGAAGCTTATTCAAGCGGGAAAAAGAGACAAAATACTTTTTTCCGCCTATTTTCGTCTGTTTTCATGATGAATTGGAAGGAAATAGAAACGGGATAACAGTTGAGAGAGGAAAGAGGAGAAGACGTGTGATATCAGACGAGGTCGCCTGGCCGTTTCTGATCGGTCAGTGTCAAAAAGAGAGTCGAAAGGGAAACCGGAAGGAGGCTATTTTGAGGAGACAAGAAATGAAAACAAGTTGAGAGTGCCGAGTAGAATCATCTTTGAATCCTGAAGCCTCGAGTCGTAGGTGATAGGAAGAGAAGAAACGAGAAAAAGAAAGCGGGCGAAAAGAAGTGAAACGAAAGAAAGACGAGAGACGCAGTGAGTGGCGCCAGAGAGCAGAGAAGCGGGAGCTCCGTGAGCAACGGAATGAGAGCGCGCGAGCGACGAGCCCTCCTCCCCCTCTCTTTCTCTATTTTGGCGTGTTTTCGACGGATTGTGGTCACATGCATTCCTTTGTGGTCACAAACGAGTTTTTCTCTTCTGATTTCGTAATCCAGAAGAATATTCGAGGGACTTGTCGCGAGCAAGTGAACAGATGCCGGAACAGCAGACAGATGCCCTCTGCTATCGCACACACACAAGAAGCACTTCTTGATCAGACTTGCTACGTAATTCGAAAACGGCTTTTGAGACGAAAAACCAAAAATCAGAGAATTAGACATGACTCACTGAGCAAAGCAGAAAACAAGCAAAGTTTGGAAAATGAAACGGAAAAGATAAAAAAGAAGCAATCCCACGAATCAAAGCAAGCGCGCTCTGTTGACAATCTTTTCTGTGCGCTCTCCTGATTCCGAGTGGTCTCTAACTCGACCTCACGCTACAAATTGACATCACTCGAAACATCGTCACTCGGTAAAAAAAACATGAAAATGCGAGTATGAGAGTTGTTCATTTTCATTCAGTCGACACATAACATTCCGATAATAGCGACCGTTGACAGAATCATGCCGAAGGTCTGTCGCGTCGGTGACGTCGTCTCTTCCATTCGTTCGCCCATCAGCCGACCCACGAAGACAGTCGAAATGAACTGGATGGCGTTGACGCATGGAACGACGACTGTCACCGGCAGATTCACAACAAGAACGTTGAACAGAATCTAGAAATTCGAGTATTCTCAAAGAGGAAAGCAAGGTTCTGCATACCGAAGCGGTCTGATTCAGAGCGAACGGAGCAGAGAATCTCCAGTCCCGAAACGATTTCAGAAAATTGAAGACGATTCCGAGCAGCCTTTCTTCTTCTTCTTTCTTCTCTTTATCTTGTTGTCTCTTGGAGGCGGCTCTCAGAAACGGATTAGTGGCTCCCCACACAAATCCGACGAGAACTATCGAAAAGACGCATAGTACTCCGCATTCAGACATAAGCTGCCTGAAGAATGAAATGCCAGATAATACCAGTCAGACAAAAAAAAAGAAGTGAGAAAACACAAAATATTGACAAGGACGTGGGCGGCGGCGACACGGATAAAACAGATTCAACTCTGAAAATCTATGCCTTCTCTTCATTTTAAGAAAATACTTTTATATGCACAGGTTCATAAATCACTCTAATATTTAGCGGAGAAAAAAACTGTGGTCGGTTAGTGAGTTTCCATGATCTCCTTCTCCTCCCAATCCGGATTGTTGTACCTGAAATTGAGAGTTGAATAATGAGAGGCTAGAAAGCTTGAAGCGGTTGAAAGCGTTGAATTACCTGTAGTGAGCCACTCTGCAAAGCTGCGCGAGTCCGGTGCACATGACGAAAAAGTTGACGCTGCTGAGATAGTAGTTGACAGGCGTGATGACGAGACAGTAGCGAGTCCAGATGGCGCCGGTGGCGAACAGTGCCGAGTTCTGATAGACGGAGAGCTTGTCCGCCGGACGAGCCAGATCGGCGAGGCCGGCTCCCACGAGGGCCCATTTGATGGTCGGCGCCCAGAAGAAGACGGTCTTCGGGCCGGCCGCATGGTTCCAAGCCGGCTTGGCGAACGAAGGAAGGATCGGATAGACGAACTTGTCACCGGCTTTGCAGAGAGCCTGGTAGAGAAGACGATGCGGGCCCATTCTGAAGAAAGCGAATCATTCGGGTGCATCACTTCTTCGAAGCGTTTTGTCTCGCTACGAGAGTTCAGTGATCTGTGATTCTTCGCGAAAAGAGGTCAAACTTCAGAAAAGGAGATTGAAATATCCGATTACAAGCTGAGTTTGATTACACTTCAGAGTCCAAAAAAGACACAAACGAAACTTTCGATCGTCTTTTACTCGAACTCTTGCAGAATAATTGAAAATTTGGAGAATTTCCTCCAGTTTTATTGTTCTCGTGAGTGAGTGGAAAAGATTTCGATTCGTTGGAAAACATGAGAATCGAGGTTCAATCGGTACAAAATGAAGCGATTCTCGTTGAATTTCTCGCTCGACTTTTTCCGATCGCGTGATGTTTACTGCCTCTTATCAATCAGTTTCCCCTGCCGATCGGCTGTTCTTTTCCATCAAATAATCAAAGAACCTTGACTTTTCTGTCTCTGAAACTGATTTTCAGCACTTCTCTCACACACATCAAATCAATTTATTTCACTGAAAAATAATTGCGATTAGATAGAAGGAAAATGAAGAAAAAGAAAGGAAAAAGACAGAGAAAATAGGGGAAAGGGGGGGGGGGGCGGTTATAGAGAATGAGAAAAGGGGAGAAGAAGCATCGGATTTTCACAACTTTCAGTTCTGATTGAGATGGAAAATCACAGAGAAACGGAGAGGGAAACTCAGATATTTCAGGCTTTCGAACAACAATCAACTTCTTTCTATGGAATTCAAGGGTCGAATGGGGAGAGAAAGTAGAAAAGCGGAGAGATAGAAGAGAGAAAGAAAGAGAGAAATATACAGTAAATGTCGAATTAGCGGGGGGAATTGGGACGGAGCCGAGGGGACTAGAGGGATACCTATCGACATTTGGGAGGGGACGAATGGGGTGCGGGCGGGAAGGGAACAGATCGGGCAATTTAAAGAGCATTTAGCAGCATCCGGAGCCTCCTCCGAGCCCTCCGGTGGCGTTTCCGCCCGGCGAGTTCGGCGAGCTCGGCGAGTGCTGCGGGCCGAGCTTGATGCCGTTGGCCTCGTTGTTGATGTCGAAGACGCCCTCCTGAATCTTGCGGTAGATCTCCTTGGCGGTGTCGATGAACGCCTCTTCCACGTTGGCGGCGGTCTTCGCCGACGTCTCCATGAAGACGAGGCCGTGCTCGCGAGCGAAGGCTTCTCCTTCCTCGCGTTTCACCTCACGGCGAGCCTCGAGGTCGCTGAAAGAAGCGGAGAGCTCATAGAATATTCTAGTGGGGAAGCATCCGCCTACCTCTTGTTTCCGATCAGCATGATGACCATGTTCGAGTTGCTGTGTTGCCGGGCATCTTCAAGCCACGACGTCAGATGGTTGAACGTGTCGCGTCGGGTGATGTCGTACACGAGCAGCGCACCGGCGGCTCCGCGGTAGTACGACCGCGTGATCGAGCGGAACGACTCCTGTCCGGCAGTGTCCCAGATTTGAAGCTTGATTTGCTTCCCGTCGATCGTCACCATACGGGCTCCAAACTCGACACCGATCGTCAGATCGTGCACCGGCTGGAAGCGCTTGTCCGTGAACTGGAGCAACAGACACGACTTTCCGACGCCAGTGTCGCCGATGATGATGTACTTGAAGAGATACGCATATGACATCCTTCTGAAACGATACGGAAGGTACGAGCGGGTCGGAGAGAGAATGGAAAAGTAATTGAGATCGGTGCCGCGAGAGACGGGCAGAAATTGATATCTTTTATAAACTATGCGAAGATGACGTGGAGTTCGTGACTTTACGTATCGATTGGAGGTGAAGTCTTCCTCATGACACACTAGGTTGGTGGCAACCAGATGTTACGAAACAAGTCATATGATGGCAATCGAGAAAGCTAGGCCGGCGGCCGAACTTCTCGCGTTGACTGTCTACCAGAATCGGAGCGAAAAAGTTGGCAAGGAGAGAAAAGTAAGTGGAAAGAGTACATTTGTCAACAGCGAACATGTTCTCGAGACCTCATTCTCTTTCTCGTTTCATGCCACCGCTCACCACAGCCAACCAAAAAATCGAAGCGAGTGAGCGTGTGGTGAGTGTGTGAGTGTGTCTTGTGAGCGGGAAGCGAGGCGGGACGAGAGATAGCAGAGAGGCACGAGACTTTCTCTGCGCCGGCGAGAGGAAAGCTTCACAGCCAGCGACTAAATATTTCGGATGACGTGCTTCTCCTGCTCCGAAGGAGCACGAAAGCATATCCTGTGCGATGAAAGCGGACCCGCCGTTTTGGCAACCATCGTGCGAATAACAACAGAGAACTCGGGGGCATCGGAGAGCTCCGAAAAAACTGACGGGAAAATATGTATGGTGTGCGAGGAATCTATTTCAGAAGAAGAAAGAAGACGTGCTCTTCCTCCCTCGTGTGTGTGTTTCCTACGTTGTCGCTCCTTTTGATGCCAGAATCAGAAATGAGAGCAGGAGGGAGTGGGAGACTGCCTTTGCCATGTTTAATTGGGTCGCGGCGACGTCGAGCCGGGCACGCGAAATTGGAAAAAGCGGAGGAAGTCGTGCGTCACAGAGCACGCATGGAGCAAGAGGAAATAGGAAAATCTCAATTCATGAGAGAGAGCTGGGCACATTTCCGGTCATCAACCGCCGAGGAATGGAATGGGAAATGTGAAGACTTGATTGTGGTGCACGCGGTACTCACACAAACGAGATTTGGTTGGAAGGGGTCAAAACAGATTGGGTTGTGTATTTTCGGAAAACCTTTCCGGAATCAAATGAACTTTGATTTTTTAGAGAGAAGGAGAAGCAGTTACACTGAAAGTCCTCTCTTCAACAGTCTCTTCGATTCAACATCGATCGGTCGGAAACAATGTGTAAAAACTGCCTAGTCAACACTTTCCTCTCTCTTATCGTCACCGCTAATCGTAGCGGTGTGTAAATTGGAAACGTATCGAATACTGAGAAACGGAAGTTATCGTTTCAAAGTAACCTCGAGAAAGTTCTCCGGCAATCTTTCTGCAATTTAGAAGGCTTCTCAAGCCGTGAGAAAGCAAAAGATGCTCAGATCCCTTCTGGATTTCTTGCTCGACGAGCCCTTTCTCACTCGTGCTGCTCAGCAGGGTCCCTTTCTTTCCTTCGTGAGCTATCATACCCGTAGAGCGGAGACGCAGACATGGCGAAGTCACGAGCCGGGGGTCGACGTCGACGATGAATTCAAGTGAGACGCAGACGACGTCAACTATAACAAACAAGAAGGAGGCCGGGCTGAAATGAAAGCGATGTGAAAGAGCCGCCAACGCGGAGCACGAGCAGAAGAAAGGGGTGAAAAGAAGAGGGAGAGGCTCTCGCTCATTCGCCAATTACGTCGAGAAGAAGAAGAAAAAGCAAAAGAAGCAAAAGCAGAAGAAGAAAGAAAACGATGCGCGGCTCCAACAACACATCTTCTTCATCCTTTTCCGTTTTTCGCGACTTTTTCAGCCGAAATGAGGCCTCAGGGCAAGATTTTCCATAATGAGCGATGCGGGGACAAACAAAACGAGAATGCTTTTTCAAAAGGGGAGCTCTTCTCGAGAGCCACTCTGTCAGGTGTACGAAGCGGAAGACGAAGGGAGGGAGATTAATGGCGGACCGGGGATCTCACGAATGGAAAACGAAATGACGAGCAGCCCGAGGCGATGACAATTGCAAATGAGCACTATTGAGCGAGAGAGTTCAGAAAAGAAGGCGGGGAGAAGAAGACGTCATCCGGTCGCCTTCGGATGCTAATTGCACACTACTCTCACTGATATCATCTGATAGTCGACGTCTTCTGCACAACCACGACGAGTGCGGAAATCCCGGAGTTTGCATGATGAAGGTGTCGGCGGCTCGCGGAGCCAGTCACCACGCAACATACTTGTTTTCGGGCAATTCACTATACCAGTTTCACCTGCTCTGATTGGAATGATTTAGAGTATTAACGTTGAATGCCTCACAAAACGAGCAATATTAGAAAAGACAATTTTCGCGATAAGCCGAATTCTTTCTTGATAACAAGTGGAAACCCATGCAATCAGGTCGATTTCAACGAAACGGCACCAAGAACAAATAGAATTGGGAATGGAGCGACCGGAGAAAAGATGAAAGGAATTGGGCTATGTTTTCAGACAACAGAAGTATTGAAAATGTTTAATTTAGATGAAAGTTAGAAATATTTGATGTGATATGAGACATCATTGAATTGTGGGAAGCAAAAGTAGGAAAGGAGTGAACTGTAACAGCCTTTCCTGCGCGGATTTTTTGAAAGAGCAGAAAGGAGAGCAAAATAAAAAAATCAAACAGTTAAAACATTCACGGAATATGGTCTGACGAACATAACGAGAGTGAAAAAGAAAAAAAAGTGTGAATGAAAATTAGGCCTTCGAGTTGTGGAGACGGAGACTGTGGTCGTCCTTGAGCTTTGCCAGCTTGTTCATTGTGTAGTCTGCAAAATATGAAACTGATTCTTTCCGGCTGACAATTTCAAACTCTTGGAGATTTTGTCTGAACTCTGAAGTTATTAATCTTTAGCATCTTACCATGCTGCGAGGACAGCTCGATGAGCTTCTGAAGCTGCTTCTTGAGAACTAGTTCCGTCTTTTCTAACGGCGTATTTTGCTTGCCACTCAGCGAGCTCGCCTGCATCGACTTCAAAGACTGAGTTATTTGGTCCAGATCGTAGTCGGCCGATTTCATCTGAGCATCCACATTCAACATCATCTGAGCGCTGAAACAGAAAAGTTCCACCCAAAAAAAAAGTGATCACTTACATTTGAACTCGTTGAATATCGTGTCTACTGGCGAACCGGGCGTCGACGGGGAACTTGTAATCGAGATCCGTCCATTCGGGAAGATTCAGCTTCTTTTCGAGTTCTGCAACAGTCTCCTCGACGTCATTGAGCACGGAAGTCATCGATCCGATGTTGAAATTGAGCTTCTTGCAGTTGCTGCTCAGCTCGTCCATCTCGTTATACAATCCGAGAACTTTCGGTTCCAGAGAGATGAGATCTCGATCATAGCTGTTCAGTTCGATCATTTTGTTGTGGAAGACGCGTTCCTGCTTCGCGATCTCCGAAAAATAGCTATTGGTGACTTCTTGGAGGGCATGGAAGAAGGCCTTCGAATCGGATCCGGCCAGTCCCGCCTTGATTTCCTCCTCCGAAAGATTTTCGCTTCCACTCGCACCGATCTTGAGACTCGATGGGGTAGCAGCTGCTCCTTTCAGACCACCGCCGCCGAGAGCACCAGAAGTCCATCCGGATCCTTTGGCTAGTGGAGTCGCAGTGAGTCCGAGACTGAGAGAAGGAGTCGCTTCAGCCGCTTTTGGAGTGGAAGTGGTGGTGTTGGTGACTGAGGATGGAACTGCTGAGGCAGCCGTGCTCGCGGTGCTAGCAGCAGGGGACTTTGTCAGATTCAAAGTGAGACCGGCTCCTGGTGTAGAAACTGCCGGTGCAGCTCCAAAGAGAGTGCCCGACGGTGCAGCAGCGGCTGGAGCCGGGGCTGGAGTAGTCGCTGTTACAGCCGTAGTTGTCCCGAAGAGAGGAGCTCCAATGGGAGGAACTGCGGCAGCAGGCTTCGTGGTCGCCGGAGGCGCTCCGAAGCTAGAAGCAGTAGCAGCCGAAGCCGGGGCCGGAGCAGCAGTAGTGGACGCCTGACTCGTGCCTCCGAAAAGACCAGCGGGTGGAGCTGCGGTGGTGGTGGCGGAGGCTGGAGCTCCTCCGAAAAGACCTCCAGCAGCTGGGGCAGGAGCAGCAGCAGGAGCCCCAGAAGCTGGGCCGGCTCCGAACAGTCCTCCGGAGGATCCGGTGGCTGTGGCTGGAGCAGCTGCGGGAGTCGATCCGAACAATCCTGTCGTAGCAGGTGCAGGAGCAGCAGGAGCCGCAGTATTAGTGGCCGGGGCGGAGCCGAAAAGTCCAGTCGATGCAGGGACGGGTGCCGAAAGAGTAGCAGCAGATCCGAAAAGCCCGCCAGAAGGAGCAGCGGCGGAAGCAGCAGGCGCAAACGAGGTATTAGCGGCTGGGGTCGCAGCCGTTCCACCAAACATTCCACCACCGGTGGAAGTTGGGGCGGCAGTAGTTGCGAACATCGATGGAGCTGCAGTTGTGGCTGCTGGAGCTCCAAACATATTAGAAGTAGCTGGAGCAGCTGCAGTTGTAGCCGGGGCAGTTCCGAACAAACCACCAGTAGCAGCTGAAGCGGGAGCCGTAGAACCAAAAAGTCCAGTTGTAGTAGAAGGAGCTGCGGGCTGAGTGCTTCCGAACAATCCGGTGCTAGCTGGAACAGCAGCTGGTTTCGAAGCTCCGAACATTCCAGTTGTCGCTGGAGCCGCAGTGGAAGATCCGAAGAGACCTCCAGAAGTTGCCGGAGCGGCAGTTGTGGCCGTCGGTCCGAACATACTTCCGGAAGTTGGGGCAGCGGTACTCGGAGCTCCAAAGAGGCCGGTAGTAGCAGGAGCAGCTGTGGAAGTTCCAAACATTCCGGTAGATGGAGCGGCGGCGCTAGAAGATCCGAATAGTCCGGATGTTGTGGTGGGAGCAGTGCTCGTGGAGCCACCGAAAAGGTTCGAAGTGGCCGGTGTCGTACTATTGTTTGATCCAAACAGTCCACCAGATTGAGCCGCCGCTGGAGCTGCCGAGCTTCCGAACATTCCAGTTGACGGTGCGGCTGCAGCAGTTGTGTTTCCTCCAAACAGACTGCTTCCTCCAGTCGCTGGCTGTGTGGATCCGAACGAGAATCCGCTGCCGTTGGGAGCTGCTGTGTTTCCGCCAAACATGCTACTGCCTGAAAGTTGGATTCAGATAAAGCGATTATATCGATTTTTGCTACCTTGGTTAGTGTTTGTGTTTGTGTTCGCACCGAACGAGAACCCAGTCGACGCAGTTGAGGTCGGGGCACCGCCGAAAATCGACGTTTTCGGTGCAGAATTTCCGAACATTCTGAAAAACAAAACTTAGTTTGAAAAGACGTGAAGAAACGGGAGAATTAGTGAAAAAATTTCAAGGATGAGATTCAGACGATTGTTGCGCGAAATCGAGTGAGGAAACAGCAAAAAATCCGCCGGTGGAACTTATAACATTGAAGGTTTTGAATAAATTCACTTGAAATTAGTTTAATTCTCTAATCTAACACTTATGAAATTCGTGAACAGCAGATATTTTCAACAAAAAGTGGGAATGGAGCGAAAAAATTCGAATTTTTCGACACCGCGATCGCTCAAAATATGAGTGGCCTAAGAATCCAAGTTCGGCCCGGGGCCGTCAGAGAGCACGAGACGCGTCGCGCGACGAGAAAATCGAAGGCATTTGGGTCAGGCTTTTACTTCTTTTCCTCAAATTCCGCTTTTATATCTTGATCTACTTCTCTGTTCTTCATGAAAAAACATCCAAACAACTGTTTTGATGAATACGGAAATAAATAATGTCTTCAAGCTTTGCTATAGAGAGAAGGTAATAAAAGCTGATGAAGACACCCAAAGCTTGTCAGAACTTCTGAATGATCAGCTAGTGTCCTGATGTTAAGTAATCAATTGAAAAAACAAAACGACCACGACCACGAGAGATTTCACTTGAAGAGTGATGAAATCATTTCAAGTGCCTCTCGGCGGTTCTAATTGAGTTCCCCCCGAATCTTTCGCGTTTTCTCAGTACCACAATCAACTCAAAGTCTTTTCCTAGTCACTCCGTCGATCGACGCCTTCTTCTGCCCAAGCCTATTTCATAATCACTAAATTCAATGCGAACGGCGCGCTCTTCTCTGTCCACCCGTCGTCTTCATCATCACAGCGCCCGCGTCCGCCAGAGCTCTTTATCCGTCGGCGACGAGAAACACACTCACAGAGGGAGAAAAGATATAGCCTCTCCTTGCCTCCCGCTCTCCTTCGCCTTCTCCTCCGCACCCTCTCTCGCCGCACACCGGCTATTTTCTGCCTCTTCCCTCCCACTGTCATCAGTTTCGTCTCCCGATCCCCTCCTCCACCTCTCTTCCCTTATTTCCAATAAATCGACCAGTTTAAATGGTCATCATAATCGATAGTCTTATCGATTTGTTTGCCTTCTTCCAAGAAACTCGATCGATTCGCTTGTTCTTTGGATCACGTGACCCTCTCTTCTTCGTGTCTTGACCGTTTCCCGTTTCAGTTCGCCGTCAATGGAATGATCGTCGACTTGGTGACTGCGGCTCGTCAGGACGAATGGACTCAGGTCCGCCAGATGCTTTTCAAGCACTGGTTAGTCCACGTGCCGAAAGTTTTCGAGATCAATGCAGAAATGCCATGGGACAACACTGCAGCGAATGAGAGAATGCTGGGTGAGTCTAGTCGGAAGAACAACGAGAAGAGTTGACTATTCCTTCTTCAGGAGCACCTGGGGAACTTCTGTTCGCTCCGCTCGTCAGTGCATTCACTTTGGACATTCACAACACGGGTAACTCACTCGAGAGCATGAATACGATCGCCGGAATAGATCCGGCGAAAGGAGGTCAGATCTGCGGACACGTGTTCAAGAATGGAGAGCTCACTTACACGTGTCTCGACTGTGCCACAGATGGAACATGTGTGATGTGTCTCAAATGCTTCGAAATGTCCATTCACAAATCGCACAAGTATCGCATGCACTCGTCATCCGGCTCCGGATACTGTGACTGCGGAGATGCGGACGCGTGGATCAACGGCTACGCGTGCGCGATTCACGACAAAAAAGACGAAGAGGAGAAGACGACTGCGCTGAATCCCGAGCTGAAAAGACGGTGCGAGCAACTCGTCGAAATCATTCTCCATTTCACACTCTCGATGATAACGCACAAGGAAGACTTCCAACTGCCGGATTTCCTTGAGGTTCTGAAACCGGAAGGACCGAAAGAAGTACAACAGTATCTTACTGTTCTTTACAACGACGAAACACACACTTATGAGTCGGTGATCAAAGTTTTGGAGCTGTACATCCACTGCACCAAGGATCAAGCGATGCTCGTGGCGACGATTGTAGATCGAGAAGGTCGGAGCGCCGTCAAGCTGGGCTCGAAGGCCGAGTGCTCGAAAGCGAAGGATGACGTGCAGAGAAAGAGTCTGCGAGATCCGATGATGATGCGCAGGGCCTCCAGTCAACATCACCCGCTCGCCGTCAAAGTCATGGACACTGCTCTCTTTTCTCTCCAGAACTTTGCAATCTCTCTCCTCACCTGGCTCAATTCTCAGATGGACGTTTTCCGTGAGTCATTCCAATACTGAACACCTGCTAATGCACCAAATTTCAGCGCCACTTCGTGAAATCGTCGGCGAAGTTCTGCTGACGTCAAAATTCGAGTTGCGTAAAGAGTACTCTGCTCCGAAACCGCCAGTTGCTGAAGATCCGGATCTTCATTTTTTGGAAATTGTGAGAGCAGTTCGGAATGTGAGAGAAATGGGCCGATTCGAAGAAGGGTTCGAAGAAGCGGCTTTTCAAGTTGATGGTGAAATGCTTGACGATAATCAGATGGCGGAGGCTTTGGTAAATGAGGCGGCTGAACACATGCCGATGGAAGTAGACGAGGAAGAAGAGGAGGTCGCAATCGTCTTTCCCGAACAGCCGGAGGGACCTTCCCGAGATGTCTCCTCCTTTACCATTCTCGAGAACATCCTTCTCCAGGATACTCTCATCTGGAAAGCCGGCCGTTGCATTTTTCATCAGCTCCTTATGCGAACCGTCTTCATGATATACGATCAAAAGGTTCGATTCGCTAAGACATTCATTCAACACTATAATGAGATCTACACGGATTTCATAAAAGACGACCACGAGATGGATGTCTCTGTTGTCGGACTCTCGGTTCAGTTCATGACGGTTCCGGGTCTCGCTCGTCGCCTCGTGGCTGAAGACGACGCCTTCTCAGTGATTTCCAAAGCGATCCGAAAGCAGACAGCGAAATATGTGAAATTGGTAACCGACGAGAAAATCGCGAGATTCGATTTCACCGGCAGATCATTTCCGAATGACCTGAGAAGATCTTTGCACATCACTCGCGACATGGCCTACATCCTAAACGCAGTTCCCTCGGAGTCTGATTGGACTCCTGAGCTCATCGAGAGTTTCACCACAGGATTCGCCGAATTTCTGATTTTTGTCCAACACCTGCAAGGAATGGACGAAGTGAAACGGCAGGCTGTAGAGCACCAAGTGTGGGAATCCGAGTGGGAGACCGCCTTCAACATCCTACTGCGCCTCAAAGATGCCATCTCACTGGTCATCGCGTGGGCTGACACGAACGAAGAGGTGCACAATCGGATGCTCCTCATGTGCCTTGAAATGCTGAGTCGAATGCCGACAGTCTACACGAAAGCATCTGACAACAGCATCTATTTGTCGGTGCAAATCGAAGGGGATCCGGTTACTATCACTCACTACGACGTTCTCAAGTCGCCCACTTCCATCCATCAGCCGATCGGACGCATCATCGCTGGCCTCTTCACCGCTCACAAGCACGTCGCCTTCCTGAAGACCGATGAGCCGGGAAACGAACTCCAGAAGTCGATCCGAGATGCCATCCGTAAGAAAGACGACACTGATCTGTACGAGCTGAGTCTGCGAGTGCTCGTTCTGTGTGCTCAGCAGAACGCGAATCTCTGGAGACGCAACGGATTCTCACTCGTCAATCAGATTCACAACTACTTTTCGCCTCTCTGTCGTAACGAGATGTTCGATCGCGATGTTCTGATGATGCAGGTGGGTGCGTCGATGACGCCACCCGTCAAGTTCCTCGTCCACCTTCTCCACCGCTTCCGTCTCCATCAATGGGCCACGACCGAATTCGAGGAGAACAAGGCGGCTCACGCGCAAACGAAGCCCGAATCGGAGGATCTGAGCAAGACGCAAGTCAACATAGCCGAAGAGTTTTTCCAGTGTATCATTCTAATTCTTTGCGAACGCTATTCGCACGGCGTCGGAAAGGTGCAGCCTATGGACGGAATGAAGCGGGAGGTGATCCACACGCTCTGCACTGGATCCCATACTTTCAGTCATGTTAGTTTCTATCCATTCGTTTCACATCTACTTACTTTTTAAATTTCAGATACAGCAGAAAATGTCGCATGATATCAACTCGAAGCGCATTTCACTGCACGATGCTGTCAATCAAGTGGCTGACTTCCGAAAGCCTCTCGCCACTTCGGCCGGCCAATTTCACTGCAAGGAAGACAGTCTGCTCATGTACTCGCCATTCTTCATGCATTACTCGAAGAGCGATCAGTCAGCCGCCGAGCAATATCAAGCCAAAATTCGTGCGAAACTTGACAAGTAAGAAAGTCTTCCCATCGGAGTCTCTCCCCAAAACCAATTTCAGAAACGTTCGCGCGTGTGCACCAGTCGTTTCGCCGGACTTCATGCCATTCTTCGAGCCAATTCTGCAGCTTTTGAAGTGTCCCACTCTTCTTCATGTGCTGAAACTCACTATCGATAGAACTGCGAGAAGAAGCCGTTACTCGAGTGATCGCCTCTTCCACAAGGCCGTCTATCTCATCGGAATCGCTTTGAACGAAGAGGAAAAGAACGCAGAGTTCGGGTTCACGAAGCACGCCGAAGAGACTGTCGGCCTTCTGAATCCTCTCGCGGCACTCATCGGCAAAGCGGAGTCCTCGATTTGTCCAGTTCTTCTGGAAGTGATCGTCGAGAAGTATAAGACGCTGATGGAGAAGAAGGCGGGGAAACAAACGGCACCGGCCCAGATATTGGAAACGGTAATGAGTGCCGAAGAGGCGAAGGCGAAACGAGCGGCGAAGGCTGCTGAAATGAGGCGGAAGGCGATGGCGAAGATGTCGAGCATGCAGAACAAGTTTATGAAAAAGGTGGTAAACGAGGAGAAGAAGGAAGAAGAAGCGGCAGGAGGATCGGGCGAGATAGGAGGAGAGTCCAAGGCCTCGTTCGTCGATTACGATACCAAGAGCTTCTTCGACGAGGACATTGTGAAGCAGATCGGACACGACTTCCCCGTCTGTCTGGGCGCCAACAAATGGAAAGTCGAGGTGACGATGCCGAGACGGCTCACTTGTATTCTGTGCCAAGAGGATGAGACCATCGCCCCACAGCAAGGAAAACCGATGGTGTGCGCCGCTTTGATTCAACAGTGAGTGCACAGCAAATATAATCTTCTTCACACAATGTTCTTTTCAGATCGCAACTTTTCACCCACAAAAACAAAAACGGCGAGCTGATGACAGCCTCGGGAGGTACTATCTCGACTCGAGATCTGCTCACCGCTCCGGCCACCCTGCAGTATGGAGTGGACGTTTCGACCTGCTCGCATAGCATGCACTACGAGTGTTATCGCAGGTACTTCAGCAGAATTAGTCGAAGTAGTCTCTTTTGTCCCACACTCACGCACCTCTAGCGACACCTTTTTCCTTTCGTGGCGTGCTTCCCTGTGGCTTCTCCTTTGTTGTCGTCCTCTCACCGTCGTTTCTAACCGTTTTTCTTTTTCCACAGTCTCTCGGCTGCCAATCAAACTCGTGATAGTTTGAGAGCCCGTCAAATCGGTCAGCACACGCACAAGACGGTCGACACCGAGAACGGCGAGTATCTGTGCCCACTGTGCAAACGACTCTCGAACGCCGCGATTCCAGTACTGCCGACTCATCAATTGACGCAACAGAACGGGTATGTTTGAACTTTCTCTTTTCCAATGGGAGCAACGATTTTTGCTCAGATTCTCGACGGTTTCCGGCTCCAACAGAGAAGATTTCGATGTGTGGGTTTCGCGAATCAAAAGGAACCTCGACATGCCGGTCAGTGCGGACTCCGTCCGGAAGAAGGGTCACAGCAGGAAAAGATCGCATTCCGAACGTTCGCTACTTGATCTGGAAAAACAATCGCAGACGAAAGAAGCTTCGGACTCGGCGAACACGTCGGCCGGCGTTCTCTCGTTTGGTATCGCCCACAGCGACACTGCCAGCACGAACCAGCTGACGACGGAAACGGCGACAGAGTCTCAGCTCATCGGAAGTATGTCTCCAAACGACGACAACGCCGATTTCTACAACGAGCTGGCCGCCATGTTCGTGGATCACGAGAACACGGCCGCTTCTCCTACTGCCACTCCGGAAACTACTCCCGTCAGCGAGTCGACTCCTCGCAGCCAAGGATCTCCGCAAAGTGGTCCCAGTGAAACGGGAAAAAAACCGCTTAGTAGTCAGATTCAGCACGCTCTCTACACTCTGATCCGCCCGTTCCCAGCGCTCATAAACTCAAACCGCATTTGTTCCAATGCGTTTGAAGGCTTTGAGGATCCCATCAAGGAGCTGGGGAAGAACATTATCAAGAGTCGCCGTGGCGATGGTCACTCGAAGCCGACGTTCATCGAAAAGCATCTGAAAGGATACGCAATCTCGACCGTGACGTGGCAGAGCACCGCCCACGTGGCACGAGCCATCTCTTCCTACTTGCACTACGACAAGAAGCCGTTGTTCGGCGCGCTCAATACTCGACAAAGAGATTGTCTGTCTCACATGGTCCGTCTGTGTGCCACTCTTTCGCACAACATGCAGTTCCTTCTGCACGCCGTCTCCGATATGCTTCGTGTGCTCCTTTGCGAGCCGCCGAAGCCGAAGTTTGCTCAGACGCCGGGATCTCCGTCGCTCGGAACCTCTTCTTCTTCTTCTACATCAGTTTCCACTTCGGCTCAACAGCCATCAGGCACACTTCCCACAGCAACTACAAACTTTGCATTCCTTGTCCAGCTTTTCAATCCGGCTGGCCCGAGAAAGAATGTCAACCTGAACATCCTCCAAGTTGACATTCTCAGCTTGGCCGTTTCTCTGATGATGACGATCGGATGGACGTGGAATAATGGGGTTCAGTCGATGAGCTCGACGAATCATCAGAAGACTCGTCTTCTGACTCCGGACGGATCTGTCGACGAGGCCTACGTTCTCCGTCTCTCGCTTCTCGCGCATTACTTCCAAATCATTGCCACGCACGACGAATCAGATGGAGAGGACGTCCGAATGGAAGAGGAAGAGGAGATGCCGTCGAGTGTCGATCCGGCGGTCGCTCAGATCATTCTCAAGTTGTTCGCCCAGTGCCGTCCGGATGATCCGGCCCCGAAACAAATCGACGTGCTTCACAAGAAGCTCGAAGAAGGAGCTCAGTCGTTGCTCCGCCCGATCGCTCTTCTCTACCACTTCCTGACACTTGTTGATCCTCCAGAGGCTCTCAAGGATCCTTCGATCAATGCTTCGGAACCTCTTTTCCGTTACCTCGGTCTTCCTCCAAAAATGGAAGAGCAAATCGGAGGTCCGCTCGTCGAAAATCTTTTTTCGCTGTGGTCCTCCGCCATTCCTAAGGATCAGACGCTCCGTCAAGATCTCGTCGTGCAGCCCGTCCGTCCGAATCTGCTCGTCAATCTGCCGGAGAAGTACAGTCAGCTAATCAACGACGTTGCAACTTTCAAGTGCCCCTCGATACCAATCGAGGAGTCCACAGCGAACGTGCCCACTCTCTGTCTAGTGTGTGGAACCATTCTGTGCTCCCAAGGGTACTGCTGTCAGAAGATTGTTAGTGATAAAACTGGCTTCTAAAGTTAAACAATGTATGTTTTCAGATCGACAAACAGCCGCACGGAGCGTGTCGTTACCATATGACGCAGTGCTCGGGATCCGTCGGAATGTTCCTACGTGTGCGAGACTGCAGTCTGGTCCTGATGACCACCAAGAAGCGCGGATGCTTCCGTCCGGCACCGTACGTCGACGAGTTTGGAGAGGTGGATCAGGGATTCCGACGAGGAAATCCGCTTCATCTCAACAACGAGCTCTATCAAAAATTGAAGACATTGTGGCTGCAGCAAGGCATCACTGAAGAGGTAAGAATCTGCCCCGACAGTAGATGGCTCATTCTCGGTTTCAGGTGGTGAATCACAACGAAATGGACTACCGCAACGTGCAGTACGACTGGGGACACTTTTGATCCCTTTCGAGCTCCCCTGTGCTTTTCGTCACTAATTGTTCTTCAAATGGGGTTTTCATTCTAGATCAACTCTTCTTTTTCTTTTTTTTTCTCTCGGTTTCTTAGCGGTTTTTTTTTCGCTTTTCTCTTCGGTAATCTATTGTCTTACTGCTTTCCCACCATTATTATTTCTTTTTCTGTAAGATTCGAGTCTAATCAAAAACCCCGAATATTGCGTGTTTCTAGATGTTTTGGTGTGCACTTTCAAATCGGAGACCGGCATTTGATATCTGTGACCACGAGAATTGTGTTATTCAAGAATCGAGTTTTCCCTCTCATTCGCCGCAATTCTAGTTATTTTCTGTAATTTCTTGTACTTCCTCCCCCTTCACCGTTGCTCTCTATCTCTTCTATTATTTTGTCCTCCGTAATAAAATCCAAAACGTTCTCCTATAAAACCGAATGGCGACCGGATGACGTCATTCCTCTTCTTCTTCTTCTGCTCGGCGCGAAATGGCTTCCCAGTGTGTATGTGTGCTCTTTTTGGCCGAGGGACCGCTTGAGCACACTTTGCCGATGGGCTCTTTGGCTCCGCCGAGCTCCGATATCTCGCAATGAAATCGTTTCGTGAAACGAGAGAAAAGCAGAAGTTTCAGTCGAATCGACTACGAAAATAATTGAATATCGCACATGTTTTTGTTCAATTTCCGCCTGCCAGTTTCCTTTTTTTTTCTTGTTTTCGCATGATTGAAAACAAGTGATTAATTATTGGAAAGTGTTCGAAAATTCAGAAATAACTCGAGATGTCTGTAGTTCTTCTGGAACTGGGTGCGGAAGTTTGGCCATTCAATGGTGGGTCCAAGTTCTATTCGGACGCCTTCGATTTCATTTGATCAAGTTTATCTCGTCGATTGTTTATCAATGATCTCTGGCACACTCTCGAGAAAGTATCAATTTCAGAAACTCGCTCCCATTGTTTATGTGCTCTCCGATTCGCACCTTCCCCCCCAACTTGGAATCCTCTGGCGTCGTCGAGGTGTGTCTGCGTGTCTCCGTCCCGCGCACACGCTCGCTCGCTCCCTTAGCGATTCCCGTTTTCCCCGAGAGCGACGAGGCTACTGCGCGGGCGGCGGGCGGACACACTCCTCTTCCCCCTACTTCTCCCTCCACACATCGATTTTCGCGGTTCGCCAAGCCGTCTCCAACTTCTCCCCTCTCTTTTTCTTCCCCTCTTTCCACAGCTTCTTCTTCTTCTTTTTCTTTCGTATACGTCTTCCCACATCTTCTTTTTTTCCGTCCATTTTTTGTGCTTCGGAGACTAGGCACAGACACAATCTTTTCCCTTCTCCCATTATGTGCGGCTCACATCTCGGCTATTCCGTTTTTTTTTCTTTTTTATTCAATTTCCTGAATTTTGAGAAATCTGAAACATTGCAAAAGTTGAAAGTTGAAAAATAATTGATAAGATTAAAATTAAAATGAAGCAATGTTTCAAGAAAAATGAACATCTTGGAGTTTCGAAAAAAACTACGGTTTAAAGGCGCATGGCAGATCATGCTGATACTGGTCTCAAAACGATCACAGTAATCTCACATTGCTTTTGCACTTTTCTTTTTTCGCAGCTGCCATTCGGCCGCATAGAGAAGAAGAATGCATGAACTCGCGTCTATACACTGTCTTTTCGGAAATGTGTCAATCCAATTTACGACTAGCAGCTTCTTTCGGTGACCCGGAATCGATAAATAATCATTCCTTGACTGCTCTCCTTCTCTCTTTCCTCTCGTAACCTCGTTCTCTCCCGCTGCTGACGCATCAATGCACCTGATTTTGTTTGCTTACTGCAGGTAGACCGGCGCCCCGAGACATGCAGACTATCGAGAAAGCGCTGCATCAACCGATGCCCTTCACCACCGGTGGACAAACCATCTCGGATCGGTTCGTTTAGCTCCGTTTTCATCGGTTTTTACAATCGATTCTCTCACAGATTGACGGCTGCCAAGCACTCGCTGGCGGGAAGTCAACTCGGAAAGACGATATGTAAGGCTACCACGGAGGAGGTTATGGCTCCGAAGAAGAAACATCTGGACTGTGAGTTGCAAAGAATTAGTTGTAACAGAAAGAACACTGAAACGAAGCGTATTACAGATCTTCTTCATTGCACAAACGAGCCGAATGTGTCGATTCCCTCGATGGCTAATTTGCTGATCGAACGGACGCAAAACCCGAACTGGACTGTTGTCTACAAGGCGCTCATCACCATTCATAACATCATGTGCTATGGAAACGAGCGCTTCTCGCAGTACCTTGCCTCGTGCAACACCACTTTCAATCTGACGTCGTTTGTCGACAAAAGTGGTGGTGCCGGAGGCTATGACATGTCGACACATGTTCGACGGTACGCCAAGTACATAAGCGAGAAGATAAACACGTACCGCATGTGCGCTTTCGACTTTTGCAAAGTGAAACGCGGACGTGAGGATGGACTTCTGCGGACAATGCACACCGACAAGCTTCTTAAGACGATTCCGATTCTGCAGAATCAGATCGACGCTCTTCTCGAGTTCTCTGTTAGTAGCTCTGAGCTCAACAACGGTGTCATCAACTGCTCATTCATTCTGCTTTTCCGCGATCTGATCCGACTTTTCGCGTGCTACAACGATGGAATCATCAATGTTCTTGAGAAATATTTCGACATGAATAAGAAGCAATGTCGAGACGCCCTTGACACCTACAAGTCCTTCCTGACTCGTCTCGACAAGGTCGCTGAGTTCCTCCGCGTCGCCGAATCAGTCGGAATTGATCGGGGCGAGATTCCTGATTTGACCCGTGCTCCGGCCAGTCTTCTCGAAGCCCTCGAAGCGCATTTGATCCATTTGGAGGGCGGAAAAGCTCAGCCGTCTCAGCAGCACGTCACCCAGCAGCAGTTCACCGGATTTGCCTTCCAGCAGCAACCGGCTCTCGGAGAAGCTGAGAGACAGAGATACATCGAACTGGAGCAAGAGCGTCTGCGGCAGTTCGAAGATCAGAAGAAGTCGATTAGCTCGGCCAACCCGTTCGCCAATGACGTCGGAGCAGCAGCAGCTCCTCCACAGCCGGCCGTCGGCCAACCTGATCTTCTTGACATGTTCCAGAATTCGGGAGCTCCGGCCACCGCGCCTTCCCAAGCTCAGGTCGATATGACGAATCCGTTCGGATCCTTCACTGCCGCCAACGCGTTCCCAACCAACAACGGTCAGTTCTTTTTTTTCGAGTTTCCAAGTATTAACCTTTTTCTCTTTGTTTCCTCCGTTCCTTCGTTCAGCTCCCTTTGTTTTAGTTACGGCGCCCCCGTCAGGAGGTATGTTCGGAGCTGCTCCGCCCGCCTCTGCTCCATACTACTCAAACCTGCAGCAGCAGCAACAGCAGCCGCCGGCGAACGGTGAGTCACGGCGACGACGATAAAGAGTGTGTCTGCATGTTTGTTCTGTTGATTTGACATTCCTCTATGAATCCGTTGCTCGTTTCTAATCCCAGTTCGGTTTTCTCGTGGTCGCGGTATTTTTCTTCCTTCTTTTATTTCTCTGATTCAATGCGCCATGCTAGCTCTATTCGTCGTGCTCTCTTCGTCGTACTTCTGGAGAAATCTGTGGAACTTTCCTAAGATTGATTCCGTTTAAGAGCCAGAGAATCCGTTCATGACGGCGGCCGCACCTCCGATGCACCACCACGCACCGCCTGTTCCTCCGCCGCCTACCGCCGCGTCGGTAGCTGCCGCACACGTTCCGCCTCCGCAGCCTGGCGCGCCAATCAATCCGTTCGCGGATCCGATCGCTTCTGCGCAGCCATTCGGGGATCCAGGTGATCAGAAACAAAAAAAAACTTCCTTCCTCTTGTGTTCCTATTCTTCCTCTTTCCTTCAAGCTCACATCCTGACACACTCAACCCGTTCATCTTTCTTTCCACCTTATTTATTCGATTTCAGGTCAAACTCCATTCGGCTATCCAACTTCTCAGGCCGACGAGCTTTCGCGAATGACTGCTCAGATGTCGTTGAGCCAGTGAGACCATCCCACATCCGCTTCTCACCTCGAAACTCCTCAATTTTCAGAGCTCCGCCACCTGCTTGGAACCAGACGCCCGTCGTCTCGAGCAATCCGTTCGGAGCGGCTCCGGTTCCAGGGGCTCCTATCTACTCGGCCCCGATGGGCATGTACGGCCAACCTTACGGGGGCCAGCCAATGTGGACGGCGGCTCCTCCAATGGGTATGAACCGAGCCGAGGAGAGTCACTGGAGAGACCTGCAATTTGCAGCAGCCTACGGGCAGTACCCTTACGGAGGCATTCCGCCGCAGCAACAGCAGTCCATCCAGATGGTACAGCAGGCTGCCGCCGCGAAACAAGCTCAGCAGGCGCAGGCCGCCTCAACCGACCCGTTCGGATTATAGTTGTTTTAGTCTCCTCGTCCTACCGCTCGCCTTGAAACATTCCCGCTTCTATGTAAAAATATCCCCGTTCCCCTCTTCTAAGAGTCATTATTTGCAAAATGCGACCCAAATAGTCTAACAGAATCCAGGTGCCAGTCAGTCACTTAGTATTCCTCTCTTTAACCCTCACCCCCTTCGTCATAATTCGTGCTCCCGCTTCGTTCCTTCAGATGCTACTTAGGCGCCGTTTCCCACTTCTCCTCGGCCAAATCAATTTCTCGTCGGATCAGTGATGTCTGCTGTTCTCCTCTGCGTCTCTAGCGGCATTTCTCACTCATCGCTTCTTCTCCTTTTCATTTTATTTTCGTCTCATTGTATCAACACTTTAATTTATTTTCCCATTTTCTATTTATTGACAAAATCCACTTCTCTCTCGACTATACCCCACTCCATGTTTCATAGCAATAAATTATTTTCCTGTATTCTAAAGTTGCTAGAATTGTCACCCATTTCCTTTTTAGACCTTTTTGACTTCTTGACGCAATAAAAGTTCGTAGATTCGCGATCTCAACTAACTTTCCAACCACTGATCGACTCTTCTGACAGCTAGTTTCAGATGGCCGGAAGAGCGATTCGACCGTCTTCCGGACTTTTGGAGGTGTTCAAAAAGTGGCCGGGCGGAACGATTCGCGTGGAAAGGAACGAGAAACAGAAAACGAGACTCGATGTGGTGCTGGATCGACCGGAGAAGAATAACTGTCTTTCTGGAGCCATGATGCTGCAATTCGGAGAGAATTTCGAGGTTTGACTCGGAGTTCACTTTCACTGATGAAACCTGTGTTTTCAATGGAGCGCGTTTCCATCCAAAAACACTCCAGTACGCATTTCAGTTGGTTTCAGAAGTTCTCGAGCGATCGGAACGCGATCATCGTCATCTCGGGAGTCGGAAAGTCGTTCTGCTCGGGCGCCGATCTCGGACTCATCAAAGATGTGAGTCACCCGATTCCATCTTTCTCCTATCTCTCTCACGATCTTTTAGATTTCCGATCTTCGTCTCGGAGTTCCGATGTTCGAGTACATGTCGTCGATTCTCTCCTCGATCCACTCGTCGCCCGCCATTTCCATCGCCAAAATCCACGGGCACGCTCTCGGCGGCGCCACTGAAATCTGCTCTTCGGCCGACATTCGCATCGCCCACTCAGCCTCCAAAATCGCCTTTTTCCAGTCCAAAATGGGAATTGTGCCGTCTTGGGGCGGAGCCGAGTATTTGGAGGCGATAATGGGAAGAGGCCGGGCTCTCGCGGCGATGGGAAGAGCGAATGTGATGAGTGCGGAGGAGGCGGCGAGAAGCGGATACGTGGATTTCGTGTACGAGACGGAGGATCAGGCGGAGCAGTTCATTTCGGGCGTCGCCAGTGGAGGGCTCGATGTGACGAGAGCTCAAAAAGCGATGCTCAGAGCAGTGGGCAATGGAGCAGGTGCTCAGAAGGAGGTGCTCGAGGCAGTCTGGAACGGAGAGACGCATCGGAAGGCTCTTCAGAAACAACTCGACGCCGTCGTCAAAAAATGACTCATTTATTTTTCTTTGTTGTACTTTTACTAGTGCCATAAATTGATTTTTTGTCTGCACTCATCAGCAATGCGAAAGATCTTGACCTGCTTTGAAGTTCGCTCGGAGAATCCATTAGAAAGCGAAAAACGAATGCGAAATGACGCGCAAAGTTCATTGAATCAAAGCGGCTGACATCACCGTCCGAAGCCCTTCCGAACTGAAACCGATCCTCGAAGAACCAGAAACTGCCGACGTGAAAGTAAGTGTGTCTCAATTCTTCTCGAAATATCGTCTTCGTTTATAATCCGTGCCAGACATTTGAAATGGACCGGTCGTTAAGTGAAAATAAGCGGGGCGAACATCATCTGAATGCCAAAGAATTCAGGCCCCTGCGCGGGCGCCCGATGACACAACCGCAGAAAGTTCGAAATCGCCTCCTCGCAAGGAGGACCGGTCTCCTCGCGGATGACGCGCGGAAACACACATCTTCCTCGCAATCGACTTCTCCTTCTTCTTCTTTTCCCTCCATTTTCTCCTCTGTTTGTCTCGTTGCGCCACTTTTGATCTACTGGACACTTATTCAGCGCGAAACTGCTCAACCTGCGCTCATGGGATCATCTTTTATCTTTTCTCTTTCCAGTTAGTTTTCCTGTTTCGTTGCTCGGAGTTTCTTCTTATTTCACTCGGATTCAATGTAGGCTACAGATTACTCAACACTTTTCATCGCATTTTCTGCACATCTCGATTCGTGTTTCCATTTTTCAAGACCTTCCGAACGCTCCTTTTTTGTTTGCAGCGATGGCGTGGGACTGTGTGGAGCGGCGTGCGGCGTCGTTGTTCCGTCAGCTCGGTTTCGTCGTCTGCGACCATCCGCTTCCGTTCCTCGTGTTCCCGCTTCTGTTCACCGCAGCCATGAGCGTCGGTCTTCTCCATCTGAATCCGCTCACCGACGCTGTCTATCTTTTCACACCTCTCGGCGCTCAGAGTAAAGCGGAGCGGATGTCGATTCACGAAAAGTGGCCGCTCACCGACAACAACTACATTCCGGGTCGTGCGGTGACACAGAGCAGAGAGATTCAGGTGACGGCGCTCGCCAGAAACGACTCGAACATCCTCGATTCGAAGTTCGCGAACGCCGTCTATCAGCTCGACAAGTACATTCAGACGAGGTGAGCGAACTGTGCAAACGCGCTCTACGGCTCTTCCGTTCTTCTTTCCAGCGCTTTCGAGCCGTTCACTTTTTTAGAGTCCGCGTTCTGCACAATGGTCACTACTATAGCTACAAGGATCTGTGTCTTCAGTACAAAAGTAAGCGGAAGTTCTTTTCTCTTTTTTCCAACTGTTCTGCTCCAGATGGTGGATGCCCATCTAACAAGCACGTCCACATTCTGTCGGACCTCTACAACCACGGCTTCAACATCTCATACCCTTATTTCCGATTCGGTTCCGAAGGCGGCTACATCGGGAGCAGTTTGGGCGGAGTGACGGTGATGAAGGGCGACAACGAAACGGACATTCTGGCGTCGGCGAAAGCGTGGTTCATGATCTACCATCTGAAGTTCCACCCCGAAGAAATGAGCTACATCTCAGGAGAGTGGGAGCTGGAACTGGGTCGGATGCTGAAAGAGTACCCGGAAGACCCCTACATCACCATCACCTACTTCCATTCGCAGACGCTCGCCGACGAACTGAAGCGGAACTCCGACGCTCTCGTGCCGCGCTTCGTCATCTCGTTCACACTGCTCGTCGTCTTCTCAACCGTCTGCTCTCTTTGTTTCGTCGACGGATCGTTCCACGTCGATTGGGTTCTTTCGAAACCGATCCTCTCGGTGCTCGGCGTTGTGAATGCCGGACTCGCGATCCTGACGGGCATCGGGTGTCTGTCTCTGATGGGGATGCCCTACAACGACATAGTCGGCGTGATGCCGTTCCTCGTCGTTGCCGTCGGCACCGACAATATGTTCCTGATGGTGGCGTCGATTCGAAGAACCTCTCGAACGCATCCGGTTCACGAGCGAATGGGAGAGTGTATGGCTGATGCGGCTGTCTCGATCCTGATTACCTCGAGCACGGATGTTCTCTCGTTCGGCGTTGGAGCCATCACAACGATTCCTGCAGTTCAGATCTTCTGCATCTACACTGGAGTCGCTATTTTCTTCGCATTCCTCTATCAGGTTTCGTTCGAACTGAACGGCTCCGTCCTCAGAGAATCAGTCATCTTTTTCGTTTTCAGATCACCTTCTTCGCGGCCTGCCTGGCTCTCGCCACGAAACACGAGGCCGCCGGCCGAAACTCGCTCTTCCTCGTCGAATCGGTTTCCGCTGAGAAGCAAGAGTCCGTCGGCGTCTTGCAGCGCCTCTTCAACCTGGGAAGTATGCCGGATCGCTCAGCGAGTCACGACATCAAAGAGCCGCTGACCGCGCGATTCTTCGGAGACTGGTATGCCCCCGTGCTCATGCACCCCATTGTTCGTGGGATCGCAATGGTCTGGTTTGTGATCTACCTGCTCGGAGCGAGCTACGGATGCTCGCGAATCAAGGAGGGACTCGAACCGGTCAACTTGCTCGTCGAGGATTCGTATGCTATTCCTCACTACCGACTGCTCGAGAAGTACTTCTGGAAGTACGGACAGCAGGTTCAGATCGTTGTTAACAACGCGCCGGACTTCCGGAACCACACGGCTCGCGATCGGATTCACGCAATGGTGCTGGACTTTGCGACGAGCAAGCACGCGATCGGAATGGAGTCGGTCCAGTTCTGGCTGTTCGAGATGGAACGGTACTACCAGCAGGAGCTGCAAGTGCAGATCATCGACTCCTCGTTCTACGGTCTCCTCCAGCACTTCCTCGCCTCGAAGACGAACAATCCGCTGGCAGAAGATCTCTATTGGGGCAGCATGCCGGATGGCGAGAACGGCACTTTTGTGCAGAGCTTCCGATTTATTCTCGGAATGAAGGATCTTGTGACCACGATGGATCAGACTGACGCGACCAAGACGTTCCGGGAGGTGGCGGACCGATGGCCCGAGTTCAACGTGACCACATTCATGCCCATCTGGCTCTTCACCGATCAGTACGTGATCATCGTTCCCAACACGGTGCAAAACATTTTCATCGCACTCTGCGTCATGATATTCATCTCTCTCCTCCTCATTCCACAGCCTATGTGCTCCGTTTGGGTGGCTCTCGCGTGTGCGTCGATCAATTTCGGAGTCATCGGATACATGACTCTTTGGAATGTTAATCTAGATGCCATTTCGATGATCACTATCATCATGTCCATTGGTTTCTCGGTTGACTACTCTGCTCATATCGCCTACGGATACGTGATTTCGACTCGTGACACAGCATCCGGGAGAGTGCAGGAAGCACTGTCGGCTCTCGGGTGGCCTCTATTCCAAGGAGGTCTCTCGACGATCATCGCTGTCGCTGTTCTGGCCGATATTCCCGCCTACATGATTGTCACCTTCTTCAAAACGGTATCAACTCTTTCTCTTTCTTCCATCTAGTTTCTTCTTCCAGGTCGTCCTCTCAATTACCCTGGGTCTTCTGCACGGTCTCGTCTTCCTGCCCGTCCTCCTTTCCATCTTCGTCCGAGGCTGCTGTATCATTCCGAGCACTCCGCATGAGCATTCACCTACCCACAAAATTGAAAAGCAGCTCAAGATTTCCGCAATCTCGTCAGCTCCACTTGACTACGCCACAGTTGCTCCCCTTCGTGCCTCATCACCAATCAATTTCCCCCATAGATTTGAGTACACTGAAGAATCGCCGACTGTTCACAATCGGTCCAAGTCGTCGGTGAAATCAGAACATCTCGACTAGTCTTTTTTTGTTTTTCCTCATTAACTTATTTAATACGTGTATTGTAGGATGTCTTGAAAGCTCCACACAGATGCTACTGTGAATAAACATCTCATAGTCAGGTCAAAATGTAATTGGGAAAACTATGAAATAAGACATTGATATTGTTTTTCGGCCCGGCATCGAAAAAATGTTCATTTTTTTCGAAAAACTTTTCTCAAAATGTATATTTTTCAGTTTTTCCTACCCATTTTCCCTAGTGAATGAAAAGATATAAGATTAGAAACTTATGCCGAAATTGCAGATTTTTATGAAACATCTTCGAGGAATACTAGAAAAATGAAAATTCTTATAGCTAGAGGTCGGCCCGGCCCGTACGCTCTGAAGTAAGAAGTATCGTTGAAACTTGTCTAATCCCGCGGGAAGATAATCTTGAAAACAATAAACATAAATGAAAAAGTTTTTCTTTGATATATACACACAACGTTTTCTACCAGAAACTGACTTCATATCTTCCACTAAGGTATATCTCTCACTGAGCCAGTTTCTTCAGATTTCGCCGAATTGCTGAAGACAGAAGCACGAAATACTCACGGTTAACTTTCATAACAAGTTTATGAACAGCGGGAAACAACAACATTTTACTTATTGGCCTCCTCGGCATCCTTGGCTCTCTTCTCACGTCTTCCACGGTACTTCTTGTCAGCCCGCTCCTTGCGGAGAAGTCTGAAGATCTCAACCTTGCGCTCAGCCTCGGTGACCTGGCGCGGCTCCTCGAAAGTGATGGTGTGGGAAAGAGGAAGGATATCTCCGCGAAGTTGGGCGGCAACCTTGAGCTCTTCAGCCTGAAAATTTTTTCATTGATTCCTTGATGTTTCATCGGGTAATATCCAAAAAAAAACTTACAGAGCTGTCTCCCTTCTTCGGAGCGCTGAGCTTCTTCGGGAAGAGGATAAGCTTGGCCTTGTACTCCTTGAGACGGTCAGCGTTGGCCTGTAAAACGAAAGGTGAACAAAATTCCAGTTTACCACAATTGAAAAAAAAACATAAAAACTAAAACTACCTTGAGTCCCTCGGCAGTCTTGTTGGTTCTTCTAACATCAACAGCGATTCCAATGGTGCGGGCCTCAGCCTGGGAAATACCGGCAGCCTTCAGCTCCTGAAGAGAGAAACCACGTCCAAGACGGGTCTTGGTGTTGTATCTCTTGTTCGGGCAGCGAACGACAGATCTGAAACATTTCGAATATTATGAATAAGCATTAAAACAAATAAAAACCTGAGAAGTCCAGCAACTGGGCGAGGAGCAATCTCGACGGCCTTAGCCTGACGGTTCTGTCTTCTGCGGAGCTTGCGGGCTGGCTGGTTGAACCAGGTCTTGATGCGCTTGTGCCAGTGCTTGCGGAAGTGGGCATTGCCCAACATTTGGTTTCCACGTGGAGCCATTGTACCCTGAATGAAAAATTTTAAAGCTGAAAACTGCTTCTGGAAATCGTGATACTGCGAATAAACACTAGAAATTATGGTAAATTGGTTCGAAAATCGAAGGGAATAATGCATACATGGAAATAACACAATTCCTACTGAAAGTTCAGCAGAATTTTTAAAAATTCACATTTTACATCAAAAAGAAAAGAAAAAATTCGACAAAATTGCCTGCTTCCCCTCTCCATAACGTATAAGCGTTGAATACTCAGTGAACGAATTGGCTGCGGAGACGACAATCGCGACGAGACCCGCTGGTGGGAGGCATGCGCCTTTAAAACTTGTCGATTTACGGGGCGTTAAAGTTTTCCATTTTCGCGGAATTCAAGAAGACGGATTAGGAATCTAAAGTGATTAAACAATTTTCACAGAAATTTTCTCTTAAATAATATGTTTTCTGTCATTCAAAGACTTAAACCAAACTTATAGAGTAGTATGGTATCAAAACACCACCGATATAAAGCTTCACGCTTGAATCGAACAGAATCTATAGAAAAACAACGAATTTGACTTTATTACAATTACGAGATAACTGGAAAATTATACATTTAAGGTTATCGACAAAGTTGGCAATGTTCAGATTATTTGTTCGCATGATCAGGCTTCGGAGATCGTCGTTTACTTGCCGTGCGCTTTGTCGTAGGTGTCCTTGTTTTTGTAGGCGCCAACATATCCAGTGTTTTCGCTGGTATCATCGCGACCAGCCTTGCCCTTTCCTGAAGCAACGAATTCCTTCATCCTCAATCGTTCCCCGCAATTTAAACCTTTTCCCTCGGCGTCGAACCGCTCTTTATGGGCACCAGTGTACTTGGTGTGGTCGGTGAGACGGCTGTAGACGCCTCCCGCGTTTGCCTTGGCCGCACCTCCGACGCTCGGCGCATCCAGCTTAGCCAACTTGTCGGTGATAGCATCCAGTTCGTCCTGGACCGTCTTCTTGGTTTGTCTCGCACGATCCTCGGCCACAAACGCCAACACTTTCTTCGTCTCGTCGAAGGTGGCCTTCTTCTTTGGTCTAAACAAATGTCTCGCCAATTATGCCTTCTATCCAGGTCAGATCAGCGAAATTACCCGGTCACTTTGCTGAATGCGATGCCGGTCATCGTGCTGGTGACCGTCTTGCTATCGAGAATTCCTGCATCCTTGAGCCACTTGTCAAAGTTCTTGCCGGTCATTTCGGTAGCAGTGGCTGAACCGAACTTGGTGAATGCGTCCCATCTGCAATAATCGAGAATTACAAGCAGGAAGAAGAAAAAGTGCGCTCACTTCTTCTTCACATCAGCGTTATCCCAGTGGAATTCGGCAGAGGCAGCCATTTCTCGCTTTCTGAAAAAGAAAGGTGTTTGTATAGAAAGCGCCGGAGAAGAGAATATTCGTAATAAAAGAGAAACTGGCGGAAACCAAGAGCCCCGTGCATCCGGGAGAAGAGGACGGGCAACCATGGAAACGTGGAAATATTCAGAGAAAGAAGGGAAAACATACACAACGGGCGGCTCGGAGATGGCCATAAAGCACGAGGGTGGAGCTAGAGAGGCACGTGATATCACCCAGATTAGTCGCGCTCGGGCTCCACGAGCACCTTCCCATATGATGGAAGAGTGGATGGAAGGAGTGGCAGGGGCATTGGAAGAAGCAGAAGCTGTGAGTGGCACAATGGGCGGGTGGAGCCGAAGATTATTATCTATTCATTCTTCGCGCAGCTCTCCGCCGAGCTTGTTCCCCTAATTGCGCGCCGTCCGGAGGCACGCACATAACGAGCAGCAAGATTCGGACGGTGATTAGTGGGGGCGGGAAGAGCGAGCGAGCGAGTGAGAGAGGGCAAACGGCGTTCAGAGCAGCAAGAAACGAGGCGGAGAGAGGTGTCTTTTCACTCGTTTCTCTTCCGTTTCTCTCTCCGTGACATCGATAAATCATTCTTCGTGAAGTGCTCTCGGAACTAGAAACACTCTGCCGCCGACTGCTACTACTATTTCCATAGATGCTGGGTCAAAAATTGCGAAATAGAAGATTTTCGGGGAGGGGTTTTGCGCGCGCGCTCACAAATTGCGAAATTGAGTGGCCGTGGGGAATTCATGAATCCGAGATGAACTTTGAAAGCGACGGTGAAAAGCGCGAGAGAAAAGGGGCGGGACCGGGACGAGGCGAACAAAACAAGGACCAGTTCGTGGCAGGACCCGATCTAATTGAACGGTTATTGATGAAACGAGGCAATTAACGGCGAATCTTCCCATACTGAAACCCATAATAACGGAATTGGGCGCGAGATTCGAATTCTTCTCTCCCGGCGCTTCTTTTCTCTCTTTTTTTTCGGTTCGAAACCGTCTGTTGCGCACACGCAGTAAAACAAGACAACAAACATCGACCGGCGGGGCAGGCAGAAAATTTGAAAATAACGGCCGAGTGGCGGGTGAATTCAAAAACGGGATGCAGAAAGAAAAAGAGAGAGAAAGGGAACTAGATTAACGGCTTCGTCTGCGTCTCTCGCGCCATAATTGACGCCCGCGCGACGTCTTCCTTCCCTTCATCTGAAGCTTCGCAGCCGAACACAACTCTCTCTCTCCCTGGAAACTCGATATGCACATTGTGTGCTCTTTTCCTCCCAAACGAGCCGATTTGTGTACTACTAGGGGAGGGCTCTCGGGTGTCTTTCAGTACGGAATACCTAATAAAGACATAAACACCCCGTTAGTGACGGGTCCATCCGGAACGCAAACGCGCTCTACTGCACACATTTAGAATAAGGCGAAAATGGATTGAAAGCGTATTTTTTCGGGGCGAAGGGAGCGAGTTTTCAGGGCGGTGACGGGGTGAGAATGCATGTATGTCAACATAAAAGAAGAAAGAAAAACGACAATTTGATAAGCGAGAAAGCACGGCGAACTGAAGAACACACGGCGAAAAGGAGAGAGAAAAAGGAGAGAAAGATGGCGAGAAAGATGCACAGGAATCGGAAGAACACGAATACTCGCGTGACCCACATGTTCTGACCTGTTTTCTGAAACAACGAGAATCGCTGATGTGTTCGCAGTGTTTTTCGGTTTCGCGGCACCTCCTTTTTGGCACGAACTAGTCGGTGAGCTTGATATTTTGGAATCTAGAGTCGGAACGGAGAAGGCCGAACAGCTCGACCAAGCGGCTTTCAAGATTCACGCCATGACCCGCGCTGGCTGAGCCGAAGACTTCCGGAAGGCTTACTTTTCAAAAGTGCTGAGGAATGTGCTCGACACAATTCCGAGGACGCATTCCGAGAGCACGAAGCAAGTGTGTCTGCGGATTCTGACGGAGAGGTAACTTTGGTTGAAGTGGACTGCTATATTAGCATAATGGCGGAGCATCTTTCGATCCGGAAGATGGTAGAAATCGCCGATCGGTCTCTGAGCATGGAAGATCTGGCCGAGAGCAGAGCATTTCTCGTGCTCCAAATGGCCATGGCACTGTTCGAGAATCGGAAGCCTCGCGAACTGAAGAAAGTCGTCGACAGAGCCTTTCCGAGCATCTTTAAAGTAGGTCCTTTCCGAGCATCTTTGAAGTAGGACGTGAACTTCTACTAGAAGACCGTTTTTCAGATCTTTCAGTTCATCCTCAGTTCAGAAGAATATAAATATCTAATTGTCTTGTCGCAATGGTTTTTGAAGTCGGAAAGCAAAGGATCAAAAAGCCTATCATCGAGCTTCCGAACGAAATCGAAACAGCCTTCTCCTTTTTCTATACCTTTGAACTGACCTTTCAGACAAACTTCATGAAATACTTTAAGACAAGATCTCTTTCATCCGGTGAAATTGATCCCAGCATTCTTTTTTTGGTAGATGATAGATTTCTTTTATCTGGAGCTACGAGAAGGATAAAATAATCGAAATGGCTGAGAAGTAAAATTTTTATATCTTTTAGTATCGCAATTCAATCCGAGTCTTCTTCTTTTTTTACTCCGCCCTCCGCGAGCTCTTCTTCACTGATCTCTCGCTCCTTCATCACCACGTACTCGCGAGTCGAGAAACCGAACTTCAGCATGTCCTTCTCTTTCAGTTCGATGTATCGTTGCGGTTCAATCTTCTGCTCGTTTAGGAATGTTCCGTTTCCACTTCCCAGATCGATAATGTACGGCATGATGCGACGAGCTTTAGTTCCGTCGTCACGAGTGAATGGCATCGATCTGAAAATGATACAAATTGATTGAGTTTGTGAGACATTTTTCCTCACCTGAATTGGAGAACTGCGTGTTGCTTACTGCAGCTTGGATGATCCACGGGAATGTCAGCGATCTTGTGGTCCCTGCCGATCAGATAGGCGGACTGTCGGTGCACGTACAGCACTTGCAAAGCCTCGTCGCCCTTGAATGGATACAATCTCCAGCGAGCATTCGGTTTCTTCGCCTCGGGAGGCTCATTGTACTTGATGACTACTCCGCGGAAAGTGTTCGTGTCTTCAGTCAGTGCTCCCGACGTTCCCAGATTCACTTTCTCCTTCTCTTTCGGCGGACCGGCAGGCTCTTCGGGTCTCCCCCAGTTTTCTTCTTTCTTCTCCAGCCCGTATTTTTTTCCGTCTTCGCGAATCGGTTCACGACCTGGAGAGCGTCTGCTGAAGTTTTCACGACGATCCCGTTGTTCGTCTCGCCGGTCACGGTCTCCGCGATCGTTTCGATCGCTCCGACCGCCTCTGCGATCTCCCCGACCATCTCGGTCGTCACGACGTCTTCTCGGAGAATCACTGAAAATGTATTATGCGTTGAAATGTCTAACACAGATATTAATACCTGTCACTGTAAGGTTCATTCTTGACTTCTCGTTTCACTCGAGGACTTTCATTTCTGCGGCGAGCCGGACTCTCCTGTCGTCGTCGATCTCTTCGTTCGTATCGATCTTTTGAGCGAGAACGAGACCGACGTCTTTTCTCTGGAATAATGTGTGTTTATAATTACATTAGAAACTCAGTAGGTGTTTTTCAGACAAAACCATCATTTGCTCCGAATATCTTACCCGGTGACCGATCTCTATGGCGTCTTTCGCGAGAACTATCTCTTCCCATTGTGCCTAAAAAATATGATATGGCGAAAGAAAAAAAGAATAGGAACGGATGTCTGTTCGAAAAAAATGAAGAGGAAATTCGAAAATAAACCTTGCAACCGGCTTACGACACTCCGTTATTTCGCGCACCTTGTTTATCGTAAATCTACACACACGCTTGTTTGCGCGGCAATTCAAATTGGAATACATTCGCGCACTCATTTACCATAGGCAAACAACAGCGCAATAACGTCTCTTCACAGAATGCCAGCTATTTATTGTCCACTGCGCGCGTACTGAAAAAGGGGCGCGAATTGGAAATGAACGACCGGAAGGAAAGCGAGTGTTTTAGTCCCGTCCGCCTCGAGCACGAAATTCTCATTCCAGTCTGCGAGGAGCGAAAAAGGAGAAACAGCATTGGGAATAGAGAGGGTGGGAGAGAGTGCTCGCGGAGCCCAAGAGACGCAGAGCAGTGCGAGAAGAAGTCGATAAGCGGCGAGCCGTGTGCCGAATACGTCGTGCTGCTCCACCGAATTTGTGCTCTTTGCAACGAAGAGAAGGGCTCTTCATTTGAGAGATGGCGGCGCAGTTTTACGAAAGGAACACCAGGTGAGCCCGTTTCACGAATAGCAACCGAAAAGTCAGTGTTGCAGCGGGATGAATGCGGACCGATTCATGACCCGACTGACGGACGAATCGACGGTGAATACGATGCAGAGACACTACTGGACGGCCCGTCAGTTCATCAGAACGAAGCTGGGGAAGAAGGTGAGCGGGCGGACGGAAGACGTCGAGACGTGGTCGGGTTGCAGGAGGACGAGCATCTGGAGGCGAGCGACAACGAGCTGGACACCTGCTTGAATCTGTATCGATCGGTGCACGCAACGTCGTTCCAGCTGCTCTCCAACGTCGATAACTACGCAAACTTCCTGCTCGGTGAGCAGTTACGGAGCATAATTAGAGAACACTTCCTGTTGTTTTGCAGACGAGACCCTCGTCCAGAACGTGCTCGGCAAGTATTTGAAAGAGAAAGGGAAAGTGGACAAGACGGAGTCGGTGGGCAGGATTCTCATCGCAGTCGGGCGCTCGCTTCTCTTCTCCAGCCATCGACTGAACGCCGCCAGAATCGGCGTTTCCACGTAGGAACCCGCTAGAGCGCATTTGCTCACCGGCAATTCTTCAGATTCTACAACAAGTTGAGTGTGTTCGTGGAAAGAGCCATCGGAGACTGCTCGCAGACGATCGAAGCGGTCCAAATGTGCAGAACCGAGTACCGGGGCAGTCTTCTGTGGATGAAGAAGACGAGCGAAGAGCTGGATCCCGAGGTGGACGGCTCGATGGAGAAGTTCCGTGAGGCACAGACGACGGTCAAGTCGAACAAAGAGAGGCTCGACCGGCTCAAGACGGACACTCTGCAGAAGGTATCCGCGAGTGTCGCTCCGGTCAATCCGTCTTCTATCCAGGTCGATTTGCTGTCGGCGTCGCGCTCGAATCTGCTCTCCTACGTCCTCACGCACTATCAGAACGAACTGTACGAGTACTATTCGAAGACGTCAAGGGCCTTCGAAACGCTGGCCGAGAACATTAACTGCTACAACAATTACGATTTTGAGATTCTCAGCGTGAGTCATCTCTCATCGTTTTTCAACATTTCCACCTCGAATTCCAGCATCTGGCGACCGGAACGAAAGAAGAGAAGGAAAGGGAAGACCGGCCGGAACCATTGCATACTTCTCAGCCAAAAGGAGCCGAGGAAGAGCTGAAGAATCTGTTGTTCGGGAGGGAAAGCCCGCAGTTCGGAGGCGAAGATCGGCAAGAGACGCGCTCCCACTGCGACAGTCCGCTCATAGAAGACGTTGAGGAGTCGTCCGGAATGGACCTGCTCGATCTCGAGTCCGCCGCCGCGATGGCGTTTCCGATCGGACCGCTCGCCACCTTGTTCGACTCTTCTTCCTTCGTGCCGCCCATTTTACCGCCGCCCGGCGTTTCTTCTTCTTCTTCTTCTTCTTCTACGAAACAGAAAACGGACGCATCGAGTGACATTCAATCTCTTTTCGATGGAAACAAAAAGGACCAATTCCCCTCTTCTTCCGCTTTGGTTTGTAACGAAAATGGAAGGCGTCGGAATGAAATTCGCTGATTTTTTTCAGGATTGGCAGTCGTTGATCGATAACTTCGACAAAGAAAACGAAGAGAACCTACTGTAGTGACATCAGTGAGAGGGACTAGAAAAGCGACGAGCCGATTCTAGTCCATCATCGTCGGATATTACTTTTGATGAGTTGTGAAACAACTGTGTGTTACGGAACAATAAAATCTCTCTTTTCTCCCGGTTCCCATTCGTTTTTCGGTTCCCAAGCCGCCTCGCTGGGAATCGAATCGTCTCGATTTTCCGGTTTTCTTTTCCAGATTCCTCTTCACTTTCTTCCGGAAATGAGACCTCTCCGCCTCTTCCAGTTCTTTCTTCTCCTCGCCGTTCTCCTCGTCGACGTCTCCACGCATCCTCCGTTCAACAAGAGCTTCCGTCCGCTCTATTCCACACGGGTATTCGTTTCACCTCGATCTCGTTCACATTCTGATTCAGGATCACTCCGGAGAGAGTCTGATGGGCGGCCGTACCGGAATGGTCATCCAGCATCCAGTGAGCGGCCCGAACGTCGAGAAGAATGATAATGGCTCGTGAAACGGATTCATTGCGCAATAAAAGATTTCTCATTCGAGAAGGTGTCTCACAAGTTTTCCCGACGGGTTCCTCGGCAGTTCCGACACGAACACGACGTCATCGAGTCTTTTGTATGTCGCCAAATTGTCTGAAAATAGACTGATCCGTGTGCACTCTCAGATCGGCCCTTTCGTACCCTTCACCATCCTCATAATCTCCTCTTTTGTTCTCGCATCCCCGATGACTTTGGCGATAAGCTGGCCGGAATGCGAACTCTGAACAGAGAGATAATCGGAAGGGAACAAGCTCACCGAGCACCTGATAGACGGCGCAGTCCCTCACAGCCGGCACCTTCCGGATGACGTCCTCGATCTCGTTCGGGTTGACCTGCCATCCTCGGATCTTCATCATCTCCTTCGATCTTCCCACGATCATCAGTTCGTTCGTTTTGTACGCGAGGCATCCCAGATCCCCTGGAAGTCTCTCCGATCTTTCCCTTTCGAGGATCCACTCTCCTTACCCGTCTGCATGAATCCCTCTTCGATCGCCGTCGCCGACTTCACGAGGATCTCGCTGCTTTTCGGATCGACTCTCACCTCCACCAGTGGAAACGGCAATCCGACACTCGTTCCGTTCGAGATTCCCTTCCGAGTGCTGCACAGAAGCACTCCGCACTCGGTCGTCCCGTACACTGAAATCAGTAATCTGATGAGGGGATTCAGAAGACGTCACTCGCATTGAATCAAGTTCTCCAACGTCGCCAGTCGACTCAAAACCTTTGAAAAGTTCTCCGGGGGACTGGCGGCCGCTCCGACGTAGATTGTCTTGAGAAAAGAGAGATCAAAGCTGGAAACCAATGGGTGAGAAGCCAGAAAATGGAGGACGGGCGGCACGAGGAAGAGCACGGAGACGCGGAACTTCTGGCAATTCGACAGAAACTCCCGCTCGTTCCATCGCTCGTTCACCAGGATTGTGCACCCCGAAAAGAGCATCGAGAGCACCGTGACGAGACCGCCGGCGTGGAAAAACGGCAGCACTCCGTAGCAGACGTCGTCAGGAGAGGGCGAGAAGAAACGGGAATCCGCACGGATGGCTCGGATCTGGTCGAGTTGAGAGCGAAGGATCCGTTGGGTGTACTCGAAGAGCTTCGGAGGGCCCGTCGTGCCCGACGAGAAGAAGACGATCACTCCGGAAAGCGGCGGATCTTCTCCTCTCTCTTCCCTTTCTCCACGTTCGACCAGTTCGGATATCGTCGACACTTCTGTTTCTTCGAACTTCTCCAAGTCAACGTCATCGCTGACTATCACGAAATTCGCATTGCTCTGACGGAGGTACTCGTCGATCTCATCTGGAATTTCAGCATTTCAACTCCACAGCTCGAAAAACAAACTCGCATTTTTTGTAGGAAGGGTTCAGAGGAATCACTGAAACTCCGATGATTTGCGAAGCGACGATGATCGCCAAAATATCCGGCGAATTCGTGCAAAAAAGAGCGATTCGAAGAGGATCTGTGGATCTGTGAAACGATTTGAGATCGAGCTCGAGAAGCGAAAAAGACTGACCTGCTCTTCAGAAAACGCAGAATTGCAGTCCATTTTCGGATTTGAGAACTGAACTCGGCGAACGAAATCTCTTTTTCTCTCCAAATCTGAACTGGTTTCAATTGAAAACGACTCGATTTTCAAACGAACCAAAGCGGTTTTCGAATCGAATCCCGCGATTTCTTCGAGAAATTCTTCGCCGAAACTTGGTGACATTTCGAAAGTAAAAGTGGTTTTGTGGATGTTTCTTCGTGCACAGAATGCTCCGATTGGCTGCGATTTTCGAGAATTGAAGGCAATTGGGATGAAAGAAACTGAAGATCACGAGAGAAAAGAGAAAAGAAAGAGAAAGGAAGAGAAAGAGAGAGAGAGAGAAAGAGAGATGCTGATGATAAACGAGGTCTTACTGTAGTACCACGTCACGGAAGGAGAATTCGGAGCGAGGTCATTGAAAAACGTGAACCATCACGAAACTGAGAGAAAAGGGGAAAAGTTCAGATGACACGATCACTTTTTATTGCAAGCAGAGGGAAAAAGGGAATCGATCGAGACGAGAGAATGGCTACAGTTTGTGAGCTTGTTCAGTTGCCAGGCAAGTTCGCCGTGGGGCGCGTTTCCTCTCACAGACGACGTTTCAGTTGGAAGTGAGTGCGGGAAGTGGACGATTCTAAAAAAGTTGGGAGAAGGCGCGTTCGGAGCCGTGTACTTGGTGTCAGAGAAGGGCAAGGGCGATGTGGAGTACGCGTTGAAAGTGGAAGCCGAGGCGGATCCGTTGGGCCTTCTGAAGATGGAGGTCAACGTGCTTCTGGAGGTGAAGAAGCAGAAGCTGGTGGGACGTCACTTTCTGGAGATGGCCGACCGAGGGATCATTCCCGGAAAGTTCTACTATATGGTGATGACGTTGGTGGGGAAGAGTCTGCAGGACTTGCGGAAGGAGGCCCGCTTCCGCAAGTTCTCGATGGGCACCGCCATTTCGATCGCCAGGCAGTCGCTCGAGGCCGTCGAGGATCTGCACAACATCGGATTCTTGCATCGCGACATCAAACCGGGCAACTACACGGTCGGCCGCAAGGAGATGCACGAGTTGAGGAAGGTGAACCTCGAACTTCCTGTTCATTCCTTCCATTCAGAGCTTCAGGTCTACATGCTCGACTTTGGAATGGCTCGGAAGTTCGCGCGAGAAGACGGCACACTTCGCAACCCGCGAGCTCGAGCCGGCTTCCGCGGCACCGTCAAATACGCGCCGCTCGCGTGTCACATCCAGAGGGAGCAGTGCCGGAAGGACGACATCGAGAGCTGGCTGTACATGGTGATCGAGATGACGTCGGGACGTCTTCCGTGGCGCAACCTCACCGAGTCCGACGACGTCGGCGTGTTCAAGAAGGACTGCAAGACGATCCGTCAGCGGTGTCTGTTCGGGGGCTGCCCCCGCGAGTACATGCAAGTGTTTCCGATCCTCGACAAGGGCAAGTTCTTCGACGCGCCCGAGTACTCGTCTATCTACGAGCTCCTCGAGAAGGCGATGACGAACACGCGATCCAACGAGTTTCCCTACGACTGGGAATAGTGAAATTGAACAACGAATGAATGTTTCTTATTGTTTTGTCGTCCACCACTGCCTCTCGACGGGTTTGCTGGTTTCTTTTAGCAGCCAAGTGATGTGATTTCTCTTCTTCATACTCCTCTTCTTCCTTGTTTTCATTTCTCTTCTCTCCGGATACAATCGTGACGTGAGTTGGCGAGTTTGCGGAAACGCGCTCTACCGCTAACATTTTAGAGCCTCATAGACGGTCGATCGGGATTCCAGATCAGAATTACGACGAAATCTTCTTCTAAAACGCAGAACCATTGATTCCACCTGATGAATATTCAGTTGAGTCACAGAAAAAGTTTATTTTCGAGTGGAGGGAAATAGAGATCAGTTGTCAAGTGGGAACCCGTCTTTGTTCAAGTTGTAGTCGGTGGAGCATCGTAGCGAAGAACTGAACGACTTGCGAGCGGGCCGTCTCTTGACTCGCTTCGAGCTGAACACCGAGATGAACACTTCGAAGAAGAAGCACGCGACCTGCAATGAACGGAAGAGTCAGCTGGACTGGGGAGCAAGGACTTGCCTCTCCGATCGTGATCACACTGACTCCCATCCAGAGACCGAGCTGACCTCCAAAGTCGGAAAGGAGGTTCGACCAGCCGTAGGCCTCGGACTCGAGAAGCGACTCGTAGTTGAGCTGCTCGAAGTACACCTCGATCATGGATCCTTGCTCCCGTTTGTAGTTGAGACAGTGATGGGCGGCCATTCCGAGAGGACAGCCTGACAAGTCTCCGGCGATCGCGGGCCAGCGGGAGGCCGAGTAAGAAACCGAGTAGACGTCTTGGCTGGAAGCGGCAACGAGAATGGTTTCTTCGAGGAAATGCAGGACTCACTTGCAGGGCTGCTTGCACGAACAGCCGAGTTTCTTCGAGTCGCGCGTCGCCACGTGCATCTCCTTCTTGATGCACTCCCGTTTGTACGGATCGTCGACCGGACAGTTCTTCGACTCTCGATACGGAGGGAAGCGCGGATCTCCGCACCCGCACGTCTTCGACAAGTGCTTCTGGATGCAACTTCTCTGACATCCTTCCGTGTTGTACTCCTTCTGAGTGTAGATGAAGTCCTCCGTTTTCCCCTCTTTCACACAATCTCCGTACGGCGCTGGCAGTCTTACCATCGACTTCTGAAGGCGGAATGAGTAGTCAATGTCACAAAGAGGGACCGACCAGTTTGATGCCGAAGCTGCTGACGAATCCAGTCGGAGCGGAGAATCCGAGAGTGTCCGGGAAAGGCTGCTCGTCCGTAGCGTGGACTGTTAACCGGACTCCAGCCGCTTCCGTCGTCGGAAGGTATTCGGTCACGTTCACGAACACCTCGAGACGCAATCCGTACGCGGGCCCCGATCTTTCGTTCGTGATGTTGCCCAGTTTCTGACCGTAAGTGAAGCAGGCTCCATACGTCGGATCGAGGTATTCCACAAAGTCACTGAACAGTCTCCCCGTCTTTCCGGCTATGATCTGAACCTGAACTCACTGTTTCACATTGCACTCCCTGCCATTGAACGAGCATTTCACGATAAAGTCGGATTTGTTGTACGAGATCTTCCACTTCTGCTCTTCGGTCAACGCATCCACTGCGAAGATGATGTTCTCCATGGCCTTCGCGCGCAATGCGATGCGATCCTTGACGCCCGTGTACCCGTACGCTTTGTCCCTCTCTTCCTTTTTCTTCACAATCGGAGACATCGTCGTCGACGGCTGGATGTCCCAGAACTTGACGAGTCTGTCGTCGAGCGTCGTCGCATTCGTCTGCGGCGGATCGATTCGGACACACATTCGGATCGGTGTGGCACACAGACAGGAGATCGTCTGCTTCTTTGGTTTGTCCGTGTAGACGCAGTCGCCGAGAGTGTTGCATCTGAATTCGGAAAGGGTTCAAAGAGGTCAGAGCGGGAGAGCCGTGCCTGCTGCACTTCCTCTCTTGCCAGTCGACTTCTTTGTAGCACGGCCACACTTGCTCGTTCTTCTTGTTGTAGAAACACAAACACGTCTTGTTGGAGTTCTCCAGATCCATTTCAGGAACCTAGAGACACAGTTCACAGATCAGAAGACGTCGAAAGGAACGAACCGAGGTGGAGATGCATCCGTGCTGTTTCGTGCAGTTGCAGTGCGAGTAGACTGCCAGAAGGCCTTCGTAGCGGCTCAGAAGACGTTCGTGGACACGCTTGTCTGGCGATCTTCTCTTCCTCTTCTGGAAGCGAAACACTTTCGAGACTCTCCCCATTCTGACCTACTTTCACAGAATTCTGGATCTGAAAACAGTTTCCGTGGTGACAGATGCACGTTTTCTGATCTCCTTCCGCTTCTGCCACGTCAGCTTGCTCACATTTGCCGAGCCAGTCGCAACTCTGGCACGTGGCCACTTGAAACTTTTGCGCCGTGGCGCAATAACGAAGCGTGTCGGTTTCTGGAGAAATGCAAAGATTCGTTCCGTTTCTGGTCATCCGAAGAGGCCACGTCATCTGCTTCTGAAAGTGACGTCATCAGGTGAGAGGCCGAATTTCAGGGAGAGAGACTCACAGTGACACCATCTTCGAAACAGACTTCCTCGTGACACTTGCACGTCTTCAACTGATTGTGCTCTTCTGACACGTGGCAAATCTTGCGGCTCCATTCTTGTTTCGGATGGCAGTTCCAGTGCATTTCGTCGTCTTCCTCTGTTGATTCGGAATCATCGAAAGTCACGCATGTCTCAAAAAGAACAATGTCATTCGAGTCCCTCGATTCCACCAGTCTTACACATTCCACGTGTCCCTTCTCGTGAGCCATCAACATCCCTCGGTCCTCCCTGCACATGCCATCCACTGCGATCATCTTCGAGTTCGCCGCCCTCTTCCTCCTCTTCGTCGGCACATTCCCGTCGCTCTTATCGATGGCCATCTCGAACGCTTCCAACTGCAGAACACTCTCCGTCTTGGAGCCGTTTCTCTCGAATGACTCACTGCATTTCTGATGGCTCCGAGCTCACGGGCCGCCGAATTCTTGTACGGATTCATGTTGCAGATGGTCACCGCCGGAAATTTGATCTCTTCGAACTTGATCTCGACGCCGACAATGATGTCGTTTCTGAAAGAAGACGGAGGGCCTAGAAATGTCTCTTGACACGCTTCACCTGTTGAATCGTTTCACGATGAGGACGGCCTGATGGATGAAGAATCCGAGGCAGAGCAGAAAGCAAATGAGCCACATGCCACGTCGCCATCCCTTCGACACGTAGGCTCTCGGGATGCCGTGAGCACTCGTGTGCTCCGCAAAGTCGACAATGTCCAACTCGATGGCCCGTTTCAGACTGATCTTTCCCATTTTTTCTCCCGAACAACCTCTCGGACCAGAAAATGCTGAGACGTATCGAAAGAAAAGGGAAAAGTATCAAATGGTGGAGCTCAATTGGGAAGAAGGAATGGCCGGGGTACGTGCACTTGTCCGGAAACGGGCAATCAGTTGAGTTGTCTCTGGTCGGCTCGCGGGCTCAATGAGCACAGCTTGACGGGAAAATGAGGTCGGAGATGATGAAACTTGGGCGAGCCAGAAACTAGAAAGGGAGGTTCTTGGAAAAGCGAGTCTCGACGTCGAAAACAAGGGAGTGGAGGGGACGAAAAGCAAGAAGTAATCGAGACTAACGAGTGTCTTTTCGAGGGCCAGACGAATAGTAAGTGACAATCGGGAGCACCTCTCTCCGCCCCGAATCCAACTTCCCCCCCGCTTCTTCACCTCTCATGCATTTCACATTATTTTCCGCGAATGGGCCAATGGCTCACCGAGATCTCCTCGAAATGCACTTTGACGAGAAAAGAAGAAAGAAAAAGGAACGCTGAGTGGAAAAAAGTGGTGGAAACGAGAGGAAAAGGAACAAAAACAACGATAAATTCTTAAAGAGAACAAAACGAGAAAAAGGAGGATTAGGTGAAAAGTAGAGGGGAAGCTGATACTTTTCGTGGGGACGAAGACGTCTCCGAAATGATTTCCTCGGGGAGCCATCCGAAACGGCTCTTTGACACTTTATTAACACGTCGATGATGGGGCTCGTGAGCCGTGAGAATTGATTAGAGAGCGAAGATTCGTCGGTGGAGGAATGTGTTGAAAAGAGGCGGACGATCCCCTCGAGGGACCTCTCCATCTTCGTTTTTCGACGTCCCGAACTCTGATTCCCTTGATTTACTCCCAAGGACACGCGCTCTTTCCTTCTGAGTGTCGGCACCTTTTTCGCACTGAAATATGGCCACACACGGCGCCCTGCGAGGCGAATTGTCCGTGGAGCGCGTTTGAAAAAGTGAGCGGGGCGTCGCGAATTTTTCAGTTGATTTTTTGGTTTTTGGTCATTTGCAGCGCAGAAAATGATTTTTTCTTCGAAATTGTCCATAGCAATTGTAGAGAAATGCAAAAGAAATCGTTTTTCAAAACGGTTTAGCAAACCATTCGTTGACGGCGGTGTTGATACACCTCAAAATTTTGTACTGAAAAACGCGTTTCTTGCTTCTTTTGCGAAAACTGGCTGCGATATCCGAAATTTCGTCCATAGCATTTGTGAAGACCTTCATTAGAAACATTTTGCGACTAAAACCGAACCGATTCCTCAAAAACTGATGAAGTTGATACATTTTGAAGTTCGCTTTTTGAAGCCCGAGACGGCGGAGAGAAATCGAAAAACAGCAGATTTTGCCATCAATTTCGAAACATGTGACCATAAAAGAGTCTTTATAAGTATAGAACTGCTCTTTTTTGCCATTTTTTTGCTTCTTTTTCTCGAAAAACGACTTCTGAAAGTCCATGGAATTAGGGTTGGCAAAAGGGGCGTTGGGGCGGCCCCCGCCCCGGCGGCCCGCGGCATTTTTCGAAAATTTGCCCAAAATAGTCCGTTTGAGCCCATTCTTAAAGCATTCTGTAGACAATTTTGTCATACCTTCGGTTAAAATGGTCGGGTTTCTCGTAATTGTCTTTTTTATGAATGCGAAATCTCGAAAACTTGCAAAATAACTGCGTGAATGACAAAATTGTCTACAGAATGCTTCAAGAATGAGCTCGAACGGACTATTTTCGGCAAATTTTCGAAAAATGCTGCAGGCCGCCGGGGCGGGGGCGGCCCCGCCGCCCCGCTCATGGGGCGGGGGCCGCCCCGCCGTCCCGCTCATGGGGCGGGGGCGGCCCCATCGCCCCATTCGACGGGGCGGGGGCGGCCCCGGCGCCCCGCATGTGGGGCGGGATCCGCCCCATCGCCCCCAAAGCGGGGCGCCCCCTCAAAGCGGGGCGCCCCATTGCCAACCCTACATGGAATTACTGTGTGGGCCTCGATTTTTGAGTCGTCGCGAAATGCGCCAGCTTTTTTTTTCTAGCCTTCAGCGCCCACGCAACACTGTTACCCTAATTAATTTTGAAATTATATCAACAAGTTGCGGAGACGACTAGTTTCGACTCGACTGACATACCCTTCTGCCGCTTCCGATCGCTGCTTCTCCTCCTTCTTCGTCTGCTTCTTCGCCTTCTTCTTCTCCTTCTCCTTCTTTTTCTTCTCCTCCTTCTCCTTCTTTTTCTTCTCCTCCTCCTCCTTCTTTTTCTTCTCCTCCTCCTCCTTCTTCTTCTCCTTCGCCTCCTCTTCCATCTGTCTCGCGCACTTGGAGCAAATGGGCGAACTAAAACTCGAAATTTAAAAGAGTTTTTCTAATAGCTAGAGGTTTTACTCGGCTCCCTCCTGCTTTATCTTTGCACCTCTCCTGCCGTCCGCCTTCGCCACTCCATCTTCTTTTTCTTTTTTTTTCTACTTCTTCGACGACGTCCTCCATCGCTTCGTTCGTCACCGCTCTTTCCAAGATCAAACTTCTTTTAAAATGATGACAATTCGAGAAATAGAATTTAAAGGTGCATTTGAGTGTTTGAGAAGTTTATAGAAGCGTGGCCTGTTTGTTAAAGTAACTTTTTCAGAAAATTCCAACAAGTTCACGCTTTTTCGAGGAAATATTTCTAAATAGAAAATCGTTGACGGCCGAGAAATTTCGCAGATGCACGGTCTCCCAGGCGTGAAAAGCGCAAGCAAAATCGAGAAACGTGCCAGCGCGGCGTCTCGTACTCTCTCGCCCATAGCCGTAGAGCGCGTTTGCATCGCTCGTCACCGAAAAACGAGCTAACGCACTTATAAAGCGAATTCGCGAAAAACTAGCGAAGTTTTCTCACAAACGACAAAAGAAACGGATAGAGGAACACATTTCCAACATTTTTAGTATACTGGGGTATAGGAGGAACAATTGTTGAAGCAGGAAATCGACTTGCTCGCTGGGAAAGCGAAAATGCTCATTTACCCGCTCTGTCAAGTATCAGTTAGATGATTCTCGATGTCATTGAGTAGAATGAAGTTCCTTTAGCAGAAATCAGTCAGAAAATCGAGAAAATCTCGTGGCTCGATCGCGAAAACCGTCCACACGGCCGTTTTCAGTGATACTGAGCCACTTAATGAGCCGAAGAAACTTTATTTCAAAAATCCACGACAGTAACTTTGTGCAGAATGAAGAGGCGGTCATTTTGAGCGGTCGAACGACCGAATTCGTCCAAAATTGAGGGAGGAGATACATTTTGAAACTTTCAGTTCAAAAAACAGCGATTTTTGAGGTTTTTTGCGTTTTTCTCAAAAATAAGCGGGAAAATCGAAAATCGGCTTCAGTAACTTTCTGCGTTATGTCTTTAGCTTCAATTTGAGAGGTCGACTGACCGATTTCGTCCAAAATTGAGGGAGGAGATACATTTTGAAGGAGGCGCACTCGGCCCTCCGACGCGAGACGAGCATCGGTATCGACGGCGGCGGTGGGGATGGAGCGGAGATCCGTGGTGAGGATCGATTGCAACTTGTGCGAGAGGGTTTTATCTCTATTCTCGAGAAGTTCCGACTCGATTCGTCTATTTGATTCTCGTCAAACTGAGAAGACCAGCGCTCCTGTAGCTCCCGAGCGTCAGAAATCGTCCCTGGCCAGGGATCTTCCGAAAACTTGAACAAGTAGATGAGAAAAGGCAACTTGACAAAGTTTCCTCAAGATCCCGTCCGTCTTCTCCTAGTTTCCTGACATCTCCGTTCACCTGCAGACGTCCCGTCGCCGCCGCCTTGACGCCGTTGGAGCCCTATCGTGATAGGATGTTCCGAATGAGCGAGAGGTGTTAAAAACGGTCCCAAGGAACTAAGAAGATGATTCTCTCGAGTTTCCTCGACCTCTCCCCTATTCTACCCTCTTCTTCTCTTCGTTCTCGCCGTCGTCAAGCCTCCCTTGCATAACTTCCCCTCTCGCGCATGCGCACACAGGTGAAAATGGAAAGAAATGTGTCAGAATCATTCCAGACAGTCCCTTATTTCGTTTTTGCTCGAGAAACTCACGAAAAACTCGAGTTTTCAGCGTTTTTCGTTCTGTTTCTCGTTCCTCTGCCGGCCGCCGCAGGCCGAGAGGCGAGAGATGCCTCTCGCTGAAGAGACGGCAGACGGCCAAGCAATTTGCTTGCGCTTTTCACTCCTGGGAGACCGTGGATGGCCTAAGTTTTGTGGCCTAGTTTTCGCGGCGTGTACTCCGTACGGACAATCACGCTTTTCTCGAAATTTCAACCGTTTTTCATCGCGATTTCACCGATTTTCCTTTTTTTTCTCACATTTTTCTAATCAAGCAATCAGACTTGTCGAGTAAACGGTTGTTCTGATATCTTTTCGAAATCTTCAATTTTTCCAGAGTTGTTACGGGCCGGGCCGACATTGTAATTTCACCGGCCCGGCCGACCCGGGCCGACCTCAAGCTATAAGAATTTTCATTTTTTCAGTATTCCTCGTAGATTTTTCATGAAAACCTGCCATTTTGACTAATTTTCTCATTTTAGAAATGCTTCCTCCTCCTCCTCCGCGACGTCTTCTGGCGGCCTCAAATCCGCGTTGTGCATCTCGTCGAAAAAAGAGTCGAACAACGGCATGACGCAGCCGGCGCAGTTTTCCGGTGCGTTTTGCTAGGCCACGGTCACACAAGCACACAGAAACTTTCTTCAGATTGACCGGCGATTTGGTGCAGCACATGCGAAACAATCATCGAAAGAGCAAGTTCAAGCGGAAAGCCGACCTTCGTCAGTGAGAAAAAACGACTGCTGTTGTCGAAAATGTCTGAGTTTCTTCGAAAATTGAGGCAATTCCCCCCTCCAGTGATTTCCTTCATTTTATTTATTTCTCTCCTCTTTTTCCCTTTTCTCTTCTATTAAACGTTTATTTTTTTCCAACTTTATTAATTTTTTCCTTTTTCCATTAAAAATGTCAAACGAATTGTGGGTTTGTTTTCGAGATTTGCGAAGAAAAATGGCGCAATGAAGCTGCGAAGTTGTTGTTTCAGACCGAATGGATATAAAAAGTGCAAAAGCCCTCTTCCTGCGCTAGCCCGGCGAACCGCCCGGAGGGGAAAGAAAGAGGGCGGAACGCCGAACTAGCCCCTAACCCCGCTCTCACCGTGCGGGAACGGCGCGGCGACAGGACAGTCCCCGGAGGGGGACCGTCCGTCGACGCTTGGCTCAAGGCAGTCCGAGGGACCGTCTATCATCGCCCGCCGCTCAGGAGCCTTTCTCCGTCATCACGGCTACCGCTCAAGGGCCGGAACCCTATCATCGCAGGCAACGGTACCGCTCAAGACACAGAGTGCCAATCATTGCAGCGTGCGCACCCACCGGGTTTTGATCCCGGGGCTCTCGGCCTGACGGTCGAGCGCTCTACCACTAAGCTATGGGTGCACGCCGAAAACAGTGCGTGTTGGGAAAAAAGAGGGAAGAGGAAGGAAAGACGTGACTGACAGGGTCCCAATAGAAGGAAAGAAAAAATTCCAATGAGGAAAAAAAAGAACCAAATTCCAAATAAAAAAGAACCAAATTTTTAAAAAATAAACAAATTTAAAAAAAAAGAACCAAATTTATAAAAAAAAGAACCAAATTTAAAAAAAAAAGAACCAAATTTAAAAAAAAAATAACCAAATTTTTGAACAAAAGAACCAAATTAAAAAAAAAAGAACCAAATTTTAAAAAAAAAGAACCAAATTTATAAAAAAAAGAACGAAATTTATAAAAAAAAGAACCAAATTTATAAAAAAAAAAGAACCAAATTTATAAAAAAAAGAACCAAATTTAAAAAAAAAAGAAACAAATTTAAAAAAAAGAGCCAAATTTAAAAAAAAAAGAACCAAATTTAAAAAAAAAAGAAACAAATTTAAAAAAAAAAAAGAACCAAATTTAAAAAAAAAAGAACCAAATTTAAAAAAAAAAGAACCAAATTTTAAAAAAAGAACCAAATTTTAAAAAAAGAACCAAACAAATTTCGAAAAACAAGAAACGAATTTCGAAAGAAAAAGAAACTTTGAAAAAAAAAGAAATTTTGAAAGAAAAAAGAAATTTTGAAAAAAAAAGAAATTTTGAAAAAAAAAGAAATTTTGAAAAAAAAAGAAATTTTGAAAAAAAAAATAAATTCTGAAAATAAAAGAAATTTCGAAAATAAAGAAACAAATTTCGAAAAAAAAGAAACGAATTTCGAAAAAAAAGGAATTTTGAAAAAAAAAGAAATTTCGAAAAAAAAATAAATTTTGAAAAAAAAAGAAATTTTGAAAAAAAAAGAAATTTTGAAAAAAAAAGAAATTTTGAAAAAAAAAGAAATTTTGAAAAAAAAAATAAATTCTGAAAATAAAAGAAATTTCGAAAATAAAGAAACAAATTTCGACAAAAAAGAAACGAATTTCGAAAAAAAAGGAATTTTGAAAAAAAAGAAATTTTGAAAAAAAAAGAAATTTTGAAAAAAAAAATAAATTTTGAAAAAAAAAAGAAATTTTGAAAAAAAAAAAAGAAATTTTGAAAAAAAAAGAAATTTTGAAAAAAAAAGAAATTTCGAAAAAAAAAAGAAATTTCGAAAAAAAAAAAATAAATTTTGAAAAAAAAAAGAAATTTTGAAAAAAAAAGAAATTTTGAAAAAAAAGAAATTTTGAAAAAAAAAGGAATTTTGAAAAAAAAAGAAATTTTGAAAAAAAAAGAAATTTCGAAAAAAAAAATAAATTTTGAAAAAAAAAGAAATTTCGAAAAAAAAGAAACAAATTTCGAAAAAAAAAGAAACGAATTTCGAAAAAAAAAGGAATTTTGAAAAAAAAAAGAAATTTCGAAAAAAAAGAAACAAATTTCGAAAAAAAAAGAAACGAATTTCGAAAAAAAAGGAATTTTGAAAAAAAAGAAATTTTGAAAAAAAAAAGAAATTTTGAAAAAAAAAAAGAAATTTTGAAAAAAAAAATAAATTCTGAAAATAAAAGAAATTTCGAAAATAAAGAAACAAATTTCGAAAAAAAAGAAACGAATTTCGAAAAAAAAAGAAATTTCGAAAAAAAAAGAAATTTTGAAAAAAAAGAAACGAATTTCGAAAAAAAAGAAACGAATTTCGAAAAAAAAAAGAATTTTGAAAAAAAAGAAATTTTGAAAAAAAAGAAACAAATTTCGAAAAAAAATGAAACAAATTTCAAAAAAAACCCAATTTCAAAAAAAAGAACCCAATTTTTAATTTAAAAAAAAGGTCGAAGTGTGATATAAAAAGTGCAAAAGCCCTCTTCCTGTGCTAGCCCGGCGAACCGCCCGGGGGGGAAAGAAAGAGGGCGGAACGCCGAACTAGCCCCTAACCCCGCTCTCACCGTGCGGGAACGGCGCGGCGACAGGACAGTCCCGAGGGGGACCGTCCGTCGACGCTTGGCTCAAGGCAGTCCGAGGGACCGTCTATCATCGCCCGCCGCTCAGGAGCCTTTCTCCGTCCTCACGGCTACCGCTCAAGGGCCGGAACCCTATCATCGCAGGCAACGGTACCGCTCAAGACACAGAGTGCCAATCATTGCAGCGTGCGCACCCACCGGGTTTTGATCCCGGGGCTCTCGGCCTGACGGTCGAGCGCTCTACCACTAAGCTATGGGTGCACGCCGAAAACAGTGCGTGTTGGGAAAAAAGAGGAAAGAGGAAGGAAAGACGTGACTGACAGGGTCCCAATAGAAGGAAAGAAAAAATTCCAATGAGGAAAAAAAAGAACCAAATTCCAAATAAAAAAGAACCAAATTTTTAAAAAATAAACAAATTTAAAAAAAAAGAACCAAATTTATAAAAAAAAGAACCAAATTTTTGAAAAAAAGAACCAAATTTTTGAAAAAAAGAACCAAATTTATATTATCGGATTTTTTTTGAATGCAATACGCTGCGGAAATTTTTTTTTCGAAATGTCGATTTACGGGTTGGTCCCGCCACGAAGAGAAAGAGACTCAGACGACGAGAGATGAAATTTCTTCAATTTTTTCAAATTTTTTTATTTCTCGTCGTCTGCGTCTCATTCTCTTCGTGGCGGGACCAACCCGTAAATCGACATTTCGAAAAAAAAATTTCCGCAGCGTATTGCATTCAAAAAAAATCCGATAATAGAAAAAGAACCGATGAATTGGAAGGTGAATGAATTGGAAGCGAAGGGACCAGGAACTCTGTCGTCGAGTGGGCGGGGCTTATCTGTAATGAGGGGGCGGGGCTTATCTGTGCCTGTGTGTGCCTGCTCTCAACTGAGAAGCTCCGTACACTGGAGCGTACACTGGAGCTACCGCCACTCTTTCTTCAAATTATGTGCCCCCTACTACGGAATAGGCTCTTTCCCGAACCGACTGGTCGATGTTCGAGGCGTTTCGGAAACCGTTGCGACCGTGCGTGGAGTGACTCACCGATCCGACGCTTCCACTTCAAAACAGATTCTCGAGGCTCTTCGGATCCTTCAGATCCTCTCACCTCAGGATGGCGGAAAAAAAGAACCAAATTTCGAAAAAAAAGAACCAGATAAAAAAAAAAGAACCAGATTTAAAAAAAAAGAACCAAATTTTAAAAAAAGAACCAAATTTTTGAAAAAAAGAACCAAATTAAAAAAAAAAGAAGCAAATTCCAAAAAAAAGAAAAAAGTTCCAAGAAAAATGAACTAAATTCCAAAAAAAAAAGAAAATTAAAGAAACAACTTTTTTTTGGAAAAAATCATTATTTTTTAAAGAAATTATTCAAAGAAATTTTGAAAAATTATTTAAAGAAAAAACCTTTTTTTTTTTGAAAAAATCATCAATTTTTAAAGAAAATTATTTAATGAAAAAACCTTTTTTTTTGAAAAAAAATATATATTTTTATTTCTTGATTTTTTTCGTGACCTCTGGGCACGCGCCCTCCTAGTTCAGCTGAGAGCTGCTACCAAGAGATGAAAGTTCACGTGCGTGAAATAGAACTTCTTTGTTTAAACCCCTAATCGTGCGGAACGCATCGGCATTTTAAGGCACGCGCCTTTGACTAATTTAAATGCGAAATTTCGATAATAAATAACTGTCTTTTCTCATATTTCTCTTGTTAAGAACAGATTCGTAGGGTCTTCCTCTGTTACAGATTCTGTTCTTAACAAGTGAGATTTCAATGTCTTTATCGAAATTTTGAATTCCGAGTCAAATGCTGCCTCACGGCACCCTGCGGCCGGAATTTTTACATTTCGCGCGCCAAGAGGGTTGGTGACGCGTTTCTCGATTTGCTGGCGCACTTCGCGACAATGCAAAAATCGAGGCCCCCACAGTAATTTCATGGACTTTCGGAAGTCGTTTTTCGAGAAAAAGAAGCAAAAAAATGGCAAAAAAGAGCAGTTCTATACTTATAAAGACTCTTTTATGGGCCCATGTTTCGAAATTGATGGCAAAATCTGCTGTTTTTCGATTTCTCTCCGCCGTGTCGGGCTTCAAAAAGCGAACTTCAAAATGTATCAACTTCATCAGTTTTTGAGGAATCGGTTCGGTTTTGGTCGCAAAATGTTTCTAATGAAGGTCTTCACAAATGCTATGGACGAAATTTCGGATATCGCAGCCAGTTTTCGCAAAAAAAGCAAGAAACGCATTTTTCAGTACAAAACTTTGAGGTGTATCAACACCGCAGCCAGCGAATAATGTGTTACGCTGTTTTGAAAAAACGATTTCTTTTGCATTTCTCTACAATTGCTATGAACAGTTTCAAAGAAAAAATCATTTTCTGCGCTGCAAATGATAAAAAACCAAAAAATCAACTGAAAAATTCGCGACGCCCCGCCCACTTTTACAAACGCACTCCACGGACAATTCGCCTCGCAGGGCGCCGTGCCACAAAGTGACGTTTCGAGAAGAAACATTGCTTCCGACTTTCGAATCTCGTTGGCACCAATCTCTGATCTCGTTTCGAACGAATCTGTGCCTTTTCTGGGAAATCGGAGTGAACCTGTCGTTGCAAAAAAAAAAAAACGTTCACGGTCAACTTCATCACCTCTGTCGGGTCCACTTCAAACGGCGCCCGTTCGCATCGCCTCTCTTTCCCAGATGCCGAAAAAGAGTGAGAGAGCGCGCACCCTTTTCGCTCCGTAAAACGGGGGAGAAAGTTTTTATGTGTTCCTCGATCATATTTATAACGTGGTATGAGTCAAAAGAAAACAATATATTGAGGAGGAGACGGCGGCGGCGGCCGAAAAGAAGGCGCTTGCTGGAAAGACGACGCGAAGCAAAACATCTTCGTTTTACGACCTGATTGGACACAAACGTCGACGTGGCACCTTCCGAAGAAGGAGAAAGAAGCGACACCTGGAACATCTGGAAGGGCAAACAAACACGGGCGGACGGAAGGAGAGAAGGAGGAGGAGGAGGAGGCAGCTGTTTGAAATTCCCCCTATCTCAGACGCTGCCCCCGAGCGCTCGAGACCCGATTCCTCCTTTTCCTGTTTTGCAAATCTCTCTCGTTCTCGATCATACCATCATAAAGTGCAGTTTCATGAAAAAGAGTGACAAATGGTTTCGATTGCACCTCATTAATATTCCTACAGTACCCCTTTCTGTCTCTCTTTCTCCCTCTCTCACCCGCTTCGGCATCTCTCCTTTTGATGTCCCTCTCTTCTTCTTCATCTTCATCTTCTCAGTTTCTCTGCGTCTCTTCATGGCTACAAGAAGAGAGAGAGAGAGAGAGAGAGAGAGAGAGAGAGAGAGAGACTGTCGTGTCGAGGCCCCGCCCCCCTTCACTTCTTTCTCTCTGTCGCCTGCAAGCGCGAGAGGCGGCGCGGCGAGACGCAGACGACCTCGAATGCATCAGTCCCTTGCCTCCCTGACTGCGTGTACTGTCCTTCCGTTTCGTGCGCCCCTCTCTCTCTCTTCTGCCGCCCCATCCGACCCTCAATACACATCATTTCAGTTTCCAACACCCCCACTCTCGACACGGCCGAAGTCTTCTTCTGAAGTCGACACGCGGATTCTGAGCCATGAACGTCATCCAGAATCTGCTGTCGGCGGTGTCGCCGCAGCCGGACGGCGACTTTGTCGACAAGCTCAACTACTGCGCCACGACCATCGGGCTCGTCCTCTCCTCCGCGTTCATCACTGGATGGAGGTGAGTCGGCGCGAACAAGAAGCCTCCCACTGTGCCTCTTTTTCAGTTTCGTCGGCAGCCCGATCGACTGCTGGTTCCCGGCGTATTACAAGGGCTGGTGGGCCGAATATGCATTAGACTACTGCTACGTGCAGAACACGTTCTTTGTCCCGTTCGCAGAGGACAAAGCGGAGCGCTCGTTCAACTGGGAGCACCTCGTCGCCGAGAATCACAACACGACGACGCTGAAGCAGACGAATCAGATCGGCTACTACCAGTGGGTGCCGTTCATTCTCGCGCTTCAGGCGATCCTCTTCTACTTCCCGGTCGTCATCTGGAGACTTTTCTACGGAATGGCCGGTGGGTTTCTGTTCGAGTTGAAGGCGTCATTCGAAGTGTGTTGCAGGCCAGAATGTGACATCTCTTCTGAATACGTGCACGGCGACAGAAGGCAACGAAGAGTCGCGCAAGGGAACCATCTCGACTATCGCCGGATACATCAGCCAGAAGAGGAAAAGGAACCTGCACTTCCAGACGCGCTACCAGAGCCATTTCAACAAGTCCGCCGTCCTCATGTCCTATTTGGTGAGCCCTTTCACGGCGTCTGTCGCATTCTCATTCCCGTTTTCAGTTCATGAAAGTGATGTTCCTGATCAACGTGCTCCTCCAGTTCATCCTTCTGAAGCGCATGCTCGGCGTCGACTCCTACTTCTGGGGAGCCGAAGTCACTTCCGACCTGTGGGCGGGCCGTGAGTGGCCCGAGACCGGCAACTTTCCGAGAGTGACGATGTGCGAGTACGAGGTGCGCAACCTCGACAACATCCACAAACACGCGGTGCAGTGCGTGCTCATGATCAACATGTTCAACGAGAAGATCTTCGTGGCGCTCTGGTGGTGGCTCTGCTTCCTGACCGCCGCCACACTCACCAACACCTTCTACTGGTTCTACCGGGCGTCCGGAACGAGCGTCTCGAAGAGCTTCATCCAGCCGTACGTGGAAGACGTAAGCACCCGAGCAGCTACGATCAGCGCACGAACCCTAGTTTCAGATCGATCCGAAGGTGAAGAACAACCGCGGAAAGCTGCAGCAGTTCGTGACCGAGTTCCTCTCGCCCGACACCGTGCTCATTCTCCGTCTCGTCGAGCTCAACAACGGAAAGACGCCGGTCGTCGAGCTGATCCGCGACATGTGGCGTCGCTTCAACACCGCCGTGCCGCCGCCGTACACAGCGCCGCCGCTGCTGGTCAAGGACGCCGCGCCGCTTCTGAAAAACTTCCAGGATGAGTCCGAGATGTGAGACGTTGCGTTCGTTTTCCGTTTAGCCTTCTTTCCTCTTCCCTTAATAACTTTTTTTCTTCGTTTTTCATTCTTCTCACACCCTCCTTCGATTTGTTTGATTTGATAATAAAACCATTTTAATGGATGGCCAGAGAAAAAAAAAACACTTTTGGTGTGTTTTTCTCTTGTTTTCTTTTTATTCCGGGTCGAACATTCCCCAAATGTACCTCAATTTTATCTTCTTTTTCTTTTTCTTTTCGCTTTCGTTCATTCGATCATTTCATTTTCTTTTCTCTTTTCTCTCCTTTTCTCTTTCTCGTTCTCTTTTTTATCGTCGTTTTCATTTCTCTCTCTCTCTCTTATCTTTTATTTTTTAATTATTCAAAGTGCGCTCGAATGCAAATCAGCATTGGAGCGCACTTTCCATGTTCTGTGTCTGTGTGTATATGTGTGTGACCTTTTCGCGTAGTTTTGATTGCGATGCAAAAGCGATTAGGGCATAAACTACTACCGTCCCACCCTCTTTTTTGCCAACTTGATCATCGTCATTCGGCGTGAGGGAGGACGAAAAAGGGGGCGGGGCTTGCAACGATTGTGTCGGCAGCGGCGGCGAAAAGAGAGGAGAGTGAGCGATCGGCGACGTGGAGACGCAGACACGACGTCGATTTCTCCCTCTCCCTTCCCCTCCGCTTGACGCCGTCGTCGCTCGCTGTGACCGGGGAAAGTTTCGTACGAGGGACTGTCCCCTCTCGATCCGCTTCTGCAGAAAGTGCGCTCCATCTGCGTGCGCGTCGTTACCGTAACCGAGGCGAGCCCCCCGCAGCTATGATAAGAGTGTTTGAACGCTTTAGAGGGTGTGTTGTTCGTCGGCGGCATTTAACACAAGAAGAGAGCGAATATCAACACAAAAGCAAAAAAGTGAGATGGTGCCGGGCGGCTCTTCCTTTGTACCAGTCGCTTTTTAGTTGGGGGGTGAGGAGAGACTAGAAAACTCTCGTCCCCCCTCGCGCGAGACTACGGTTCGGACACAAACTTTCTTCGTGTGGGGCGTTTGTAGATTCTAGAACATACGAAACACATCATCATTTTTCCCCTTGTTCCCGCAGTTCTCTCGCCCGAAATATGCAAATGCCTCCTCCCACACGGTCAGCCCGATCGTCGTTTCTCTGCTGAAAGTGCCTCTCTCTCTTTCTCTCTCTTCTCGTTTCCTTCCGAATCTTGTTCGTTTGCAGTCTCCTTCCGACCGTCGAGACCACCACAACTCATCACACGGGGGAAAGATGTTCTTCTTGGACGCGTTCCTCAAGGGTCTGCACAAGCAGGGCGACGACGATGCCATCGACCGGCTCAACTACTACTGGACGCCCATGCTGCTCGTCATCTTCGCGTTGACGCTCTCCGCCAAACAGTACGTCGGACAGCCCATCCAGTGCTGGATCCCCGCTCAGTTCACAGGTATCGACCCCAGGTCTCCCGGTCCTCCCCACATCGATTCTTCCAGGCGCTTGGGAGCAGTACAGTGAGAACTACTGCTTCGTGCAGAACACTTACTTCATCCACCCCGACAAGTACATCCCGGATGCGGTGCCGGAGCGAGAGAACGCCGAGATCGGCTACTACCAGTGGGTGCCGTTCATCCTGGGACTGCAGGCGATCCTCTTCTACCTGCCGTCGCTCTTCTGGCGCCTCATGAACTTCTCGTCTGGAGTCGCCCTCAAGAAGATGCTCTTCGGAGCCAAGAAGGCGGATCGCGTCAACGAGGCGGCCCGTCGCGAGTCGGCCAAGGCGACCGGGGCCCACTTGTACGAATCGCTCAGTCTTCAGTCCCGTTTCGCAAAATACAGTGAGTCTCTAATTAGCCGCCATCTCCGCATTTTTGAGAAAGCGCCTCTCAAGAAGGCGTGGTTCCGGAAAAAAGAGGCAAAAACTGGTTTACTACGGAAACACACACACAAATGGTCTTTGAATTCAGTAGTCGCTGATCAAATATAGAGTGGAGGGCAACCTTTTCGGAAGAGGGGTCGTCGTCTGGAAGCGAGTAAACTTGAGATGAGAGATCAAACATGCGAGAACCGTAGGGACTAGAAAACTCTCTTCTTGATTGATGACGTGGCCGACAATGTCACGTGGGGGACATTTGTCAGAAAGTCGTTTTTGTCCGTCGCTCATGCGAAACCTCTTCTTCCACTCGTAATTGACCTTGCCGCACGAGTTGAAATAAGGAGATAATGAGGTTAGGGGAAAGAGGATTACCCGTGACGTGGCTGGTCTTCCCAATCGATCTCTCTCTCTCTCGTTTTCAGCCAGTGGATCTTCGCTCGCCTACGGAGGCTCCTACCTGACCTACTTGTACCTGTTCTGCAAGTTCCTCTACCTCGTCCAGATCCTCTTCCAGTTCGTCATCCTCAACAAGTACTCGCCCACCCTCTCCAAAACTGTCTCTCATCTCAAATTTCCAGCTTCCTCGGCACCAAGTACACGTTCTGGGGAGCCGGCATCCTCTCGGACATTCTCAACGGCAACGAATGGGAGGAGAGCGGACACTTCCCGAGGTGAGGGCGTCTCTCTCTCTCTCTCCAGAAGTCAACGCAGATACCAATCTTGTCTCCTCTCATCAATGAGACGATGGGGGTCTCGAGGTCATCTCCCATGTAAATGCAGGGCGTAATGAGAGGGACCCGGCCGGGCGCAAAGCGGCCGTGTTTACCACTTGCCGAGCGACAGAAACACAGTAACATTCGATTAGAAGGGGGGGCGAGTTTAATTGAATCGACGACACTTCTCGTGTGGTGCCAATGCAAACACCGGCAGATGATGATGATGCAAAAGAGAGGACTGAACTTCACGAGAGATCTGTCTGATCTTTCCGAGCAGCTCTCGGGAAGACTCGGGGATTCCTCTCAAAAGAGAGTCCCGAGAGAAGTTGTGAGATGCGATTAGTCCCACCCGGAGATCCTCTTTCCCCATTTCGATCCCCTCTCCTCTCATCCCATTCAATGACCTGAAAAATGGCTATGATTTGGGTGGTGGGTAGGAATGAATGGCTCATAAATCATGAGAAATGTGCCTTGTCCTTTTGTCTTCCTCCCCTCGGATTCGTCGGAATTTCGACTGTTTGCACCGACTTCCAATAAACGTTTACGGCATGTATTTGCGTTGCAAATACGCGTCGGAATGAATGTGTTTACCGCGCGAATCGTCGCGCCTCAAATGGTTATGGAAGAGGTGTTTCAAGGAATTCTGAAAGAGAGAGAGGGAAAGAGAGGGACGTTTCGTTTTCAGAGTCACGATGTGCGACTTCGAGGTGCGGGTGCTCGGAAACAAGCACCGTCACACCGTCCAATGTGTGCTGATGATCAACATGTTCAACGAGAAGGTGGGTGTCGCCGGGAGGGGAAGGCGATAAGCATCTGGAGGAGAACGAAGGCCTTGACACCTTCGCGTCGTATTTCATGCGGAAAACGACTGTGAAATGGGCGAAATGAATCGAGAAGACGTCTTTTCAGGTGTACGTCTTCCTCTGGTTCTGGCTCGTCATCGTCGGCATCGTTACCGCGCTCAACTTTGTCAACTGGTGCCGCAAACTGTTGTTCAGCTCGGCTCGCAAGGCGCACATCAAGGGATACCTTCAAGTTGATGGACTTCTCGACGAGGATCGTTGTAAGTTCGGAACGACTAATTACGGGCGGAGAGGACACGACACGGGCGGCATAATTTGAGTTGACAAGGTCGTTTGACCGATTCCAATCATGACTCTTGCGGCAAACGGCGTGAGGTGTCACAATAATAACCGAACACAATCCGATAGACGGGAAGAGGGGCAGCGCATCGTTGGAGCAATCGCGCTCCACCGCAACAATCCAACTGGAATCGTTTCAGCGAACAACATCTTCGACAAGTTCGTGGACCAGAAGCTGAAGGCGGACGGCGTGTTCATCACGCACCTCATCGACAACAACGGAGGATCCGTGTTCTCGCACGACGTCATCGTCGACATGTGGCAGCGCTTCTTGACGGAAGAGAGCGCGCGAGGCTCCGAGAAGAAGCAGCCAGAGTTCCGCGAGATTTGAGTCGCCCTCTTCTAGACATCTTTTCTGTTTCTCCCTCGTCGCACTTTCTTCCTCTTCCCTTCTCTTTCTGTTTTCTCTTTTCTAGCCGATCAATTGTTTCCTCTCCTCATTTTCATAATAACTATTCGACAAATAATAAACGGTTCTCTGCCAACACGAGCCTCGTGGGCCTTCTTTTTCAAAAGTTGTGTGGTGCTGCTGCACAGAGTAAACATAACAATGGTCAGAAGAAGGAAGAAAGAAGAAGTTTTTTGTGTACAATGGGGGTGGACGATGACATTAAGCATGAGAATATGCAATGTGAGTGGTATTTTATTGACGCCAACACGCGCGGGCGCGCCTTCATTCGAATGAATGGAGAGGGAAAGAGGATGAAAAGTATTCAGAACTTCCGTTTGAACATCTGCTTCTTCTTCAGCTTGCGCTTCTGTTCGGCCGTCACTTTTCCCCTCTGGAACGTTTTCTTGCGCAGATTGATTTTCTGGAAGTTCTGATCGCTCTTCGTCGTCGGTCCACCGAGCCTTCTAACTACAGGCTTGTGTGCCTTCGCATTCGCCACCTCCTCGTTCGTCTCATCGTCGAACTCTTCGACGTCTTCTTCTTCTCCCTTCTCACACTTCTCCGGCGTCGGCATCAGAAGCATCTCGAGATCCTGCAAACACTGTTCACTGAGAAAAACAGTAACCGAGACTCGATGATTGCATGCCGGTTAATCGCATCAGCGCCGAGTGGAACCGGAATCGGTTTCTCGAAATATATATGAAGTGTTTTGTATTTTGTATGAAACACCCGCATGTTCAACCGACTGGAAACCACGGGGAACAAGAAACAGGGGGATTTATTTTTCAGAGGAAAACTGGGGGACGACACGAAACCCCTTTAATTAGTCGTAAAACATTCCCCCATCGCAGCCGTGGTGGCTATCAAATCGGCAGTCGACACTGATTCGCTAACCGAAATAATCACGAGGATGTGGAAAGGGAACTGATTGGTGAAGATCTATCTTCAGGGATTGAGGCCGATCGGATTAAGAAATACTTTTAGAAAGAGGTCAGATGAGGAGAATTGGACTCACTCGGTCGAAGAGCTGTCTTTGATAGGGTCGTTTCGTCGGCGATTTGATTGGGGTCAGAGCACATTTCGAGGTGGATTTAGAAGCAGAGTTTGATTTCATCGGTGAAAAATCTTCGAAATCGAAGTGAGGACCGACTCCGGCTAATCTCTGAAATTGTCTCTGAACTCGATTTCGTTCGTGCCTTTTGTGCCAAACCTTTCTTGGGGAGGTCACCGGGGATTTGAACATCGATTCATCCAGGTTCGACATAAATTTCTGGAAAAAAACCGTTTATTTGCACGATTTTTGGAAAACTACTAAATTACCTTCTTCGGAGACGACGTTTTCAGTAGTTCTATAGGCTTCGTGGGAGAGTTTTCCAGGGGGAGCATCTTCTGAAAATCAGAATTCGTTTCATATTGAGTTTTCAGCTTCGTACTTTTCTGGGCGAAGACCTCAAAACGACATTGTTCTCGTCGTTGTGGGTGCCCAATTTTTTCAGGTTGACTCGTTTTTTGACAGGACTAAACTGCTCGCTCTCCATCATTTTCATTTCGAAATTCTTGCGCTTCACTCCTTTCCTCGCTTGCGTCTCTTCTTTTTTCTCCGGCTTCCCAGCCTCCAGCAGCTCTAAGAATTATTAAAATTGAGAAAGCATACGATAATTTATGTGAAACTTACCTCTCACATGCGCTGGAGCGAGCTTGAAATCGGCACAAGTCGGCTCCTTTTTGTAGATTTCCCGGAACGACTCTTTCCACTCTTCCATCTCTCTCTCCGAGCTGACAATATTTGAAAATATATTAAAAAACTAGAAGATATTTGAAAACTTCTCATATTTATTGCAAAGAAATAGCACAGGAGACAGCGTTTTCTGGACATGATTTCATTTGTTTATGCAGTGAAAAAAGCCTCGAGAAAAAACTTTTTTCACTTCGATTTTTGCGATCGATGAAAAATCTAACATTTCAAACAATTTCGGGATAAAACGGTCAAAAATGGAAGAACCGTCATGAAAACGCGTTGACGTTTGAAATTTCCGCCGCAATGTGTTGATGCAATCGCGCTCCACCGTACTGCAATCTCAGCGGTAACTTCGAATTTCAAAAACTTCAGGCGATTTCCGTTTCCAAAAAATTTTTCGTTCTCATTCCCGAAATAAAACTCTTTTCCTTCTCACAAAGTGTCTTAGTGGCAACATATCAATCAAAGAGATTAGGTGAACCGAGCAGGCAGCTGTAGCTGCTCGTCAAGTTCTCCCCTTCCTCAATAATTCATGGTCGCTCTTGCTCTCCTCCACTCTCTCTTCTAACCATTATAGAAACCTGAAACCGAGATGTGTTGTCCGAAATGTTCCCTTCTTTTCCTTTTTCTTTCCCGAATGCTTTCCGTCTTCCACATCTCTTCCGCAACGCGAGAGACGAAATTAATCGAAGAATCGGCTGGAAAAAGAGGGAGAGAGAAAGAGATGTGGCCGTTTCTCCGTCTCTCGTGCCGGCCGAGCGGGTCCCTAATGATGGCAGAAGAGCCGTCTTGCCCCGTCAGTATATTCCAGGCTTTTCGCTCGAAAAAACAATCGTGAGGCGCGTCTTCTCTCCTCGTCGGCAGTCCGCTGTCTGCCTGCCATGTGTCGTCGTCTGCGTGCCATCGCCCGCCCGTCTCTCTCTCTGCGTCCCTTCGGCGCCTCGGTCTCTCCGAGCCCTCTGCGTGTATGTCCCCACCAAACCGGCTGACACGACACGGTCAGAGAAGAAGAGTGTGGCATTGGCCGCTCGCGCCCGCCGCCTCCATCTTGCCCCTAGCCGCGTCTCCATTCGCTTCCATAAGTCGGATGACGTGATACTGACTTCTTCCCCCTCCACCCCCTTCGCGCCTCGTTCTTCACGTCGTTGACGTCTTCTCGTCGTTTCCTCAATGGATACGTTCGAGTTCGACTCCGACGCCTTCTACTTTTGCACGGAGGTCGAGCCGAACAACTTTGTTGTGACAAAGGTGAGAAGAAGAAAAATGTCTTCTCGGAGTAGAGTCTTTTGAAACTTTCGCGATTCGCATGAGCCATCCGACCGCGACATGCGACGAAAAGGGATCGCTTTTCGACGAAAAGTGACAGATACTTCGTCTACTTTCACTCTTTTCGCACCTCCGAATCTTTCTACAGAACCGGCTTTCCTTTCGTTGGTGGTCTTACCTCCCTTCCTTTTCCTCCCCCGGAAAGTCCAAGCAGACGCTCACGTGCTTTTCATTTTGCTTCTCTCTACATGTACTGTGACCATAATTCCAACTTTGATAAATTTGGTAGAAGAGAACGATCCCTTATGTGGCTTTGTGTGTTCAGCAGAGCGCGTTTGCATTCACCGAAATAGCTTCGCGTGTTTTTTTTGAGTGTGGATGACGTCACTCGCACGCTCACGTTCAACCACGACGACACTTTCAGAATGAGCGTCGCTCCCTTGGGAGAAAAGTCTCGTGGTGTACGTACCTACACGCTGTTCTCATCTCAATTTCAACATGTGCGCGCTCTCCCACCATCCGTCCATTTTTCTCTGAGGCTGACAGCTTCATTTTGCATTTTTTTCCCGTTTATATTCAAATGAAGAAGCACCGCGTCATATAAAAACGTCTTCTCTTGATGGATGGTGTTGAGGAGAGTGGTGCGAAAAGCACTCGAATTCGTCCGGAAATTGACAGCAAAAAGGGTGGAGAAGGGTCAGGAAAGCAGAAAGACTTCCTCGTTCCGCTGAGTTTTCCAGCTTTCCCCTTTCCATTTTCTCAGAAAGAGAAACAATTCTCGCGGAAAGAAAAGTAGAAAAAGACCTTTTTTTATGTTTTCGCTCTCTTTTCTTCAGCACACGAATCATTTTGTCACCCCCACACAGTCCGTTTTCCCGTCCGTTGTCCGTCGGCCCGATTCGTCACTTCCGTGAATTTTGCACGAATCGCCGCCCGTCTTCACCTGATAACACTCATACCCCACCTAGAAAATCAATTGGCAGCTTATCATAAGGGGTTTCGCCACGAAGAAACGAAATGAAAAAAAAAAACTTCCTTTCAGAGGAGAGAAGCCTTCTTCTCCTTCGGTCCCATTTATCAGTTTCATTCGATTTCTAGGCTCCCAAAGTGGACATGTCACACTACGCTCGCGTCCTCGATAGCAAAACGACGTCGTCCGTGGAGTGGACGTCTTCCTCGTTATCGGACACGACGTCATCTGGAACGTCTTCTGCGCATTCTCCTGCAGCCGCCTCAGGCACGCAGCTCTCCACTTCCACCGCCCAACCGCCGCCAATTCCAACTTGGTAAGAGTAGGCCAACGACGACGACGACCTATTCCTTTCTTATCGCTTATCGATTCCCCAGACGTGTATTCGTGTGGCGTCTTTTCCCTTCTTCGCCGTTCTTCTCCTTTCATGTACAAAAAATCGACAGTGCTGCTGCTGGTGCGTGCGTGTGGATGTCTGATTCTTGCCGATCCCCGCACTCTCTCCTTCTCTCCTCGCGCACACGTTCGTATCGGTTGATGAATCACCCAGTGCGCGGCGGCGGTCGTGGTGGAAGCGAGCCTTTCGCCGCGGCGATCGAACGCGCATCCCTTCCCTCCTCTCCATCGCTTCTCGGCCCTCCTTCCCTTCTTCCCATCACTGCCCGTCCGTCCGTCCCCACCGCCGCCGCCCCTCCGAAACAAGTGGTTTTCGACGCCTCTCGCCGCGTCCGTCGCGCCTTTCACATCCCAAATTGACCAGATCGCCTACACATAATCATCATCATCATCTTCGTCGTCTTCTTCTTCTTCTTCTTATTCTTCACTACAATATGATTATGCGATGCGATCCGCGTCATGGTGCCATTTTTCCAGAAAATCTCGGTGAAAAAAATACGTTTTTGTGTTCGTCTCTCTGACTCATGGCGCTGATGTTTCATTGAAACTTGGTCGTTTCTCGTTAAAATTATGTTGACCAAAGTGAAAAAATCCTATCGCGCTGCCATCGTTTCTGAGTCTAGTCTCCTTTGATCTCGTTCCCCCTTTTTCATCTTGCTGCCGGAAATTTGGAAGCGTTTTTTTCTCATTTTCAAACTTAGCAAGTTCGGTTTCTATTCAAAGATTCTTATCTAGATTCGATGCAGTTTCAAGAATGACCTCGTGATTTGCTTTAAAAAACCTCTTCTCCTCCTGTAAGCATTGGATGCGAGAAGACGTGGGGGCGGCGGTGGTGGTGATTCTTCCTCGTGACCACTCTGCGGGACGCCTTCTTCCGAAACATCCGCCTCTTCCCGTCTTTTTCTTCTCTTCATCTGAAACCAACACCATTCATTCGTTCCTCTCTTCCCTTCTTTTCGCTCTTCCATTCTCTGTTTTTATGCCCTTCCGCGGGGGCCGTCGCCGTAATCCGAAGAAGCAAAAACAACATCCCTTCTCTTTTCTCGCGACCGAGCCCCATTCAAATGTACTAATTAGAGACGACGGGCGAAAAGAGTCACAACCGACTAAAAAAAAAGAAGAGAAAGAGAGCTCGGATTCGCCGCGGGACTCCCTCTCTCCATGACTACACTTCCCCGCTTTGTACACGTGTTGCTGCTTTCTTCTCGTTGTTTATTCTTTTTCTCTGCTCTCGTTTGCTTCAACTTCCATTCGTTAAGGTTTAACCGGGAGTGCAAGAACACTCTCATGATGTTCGGACCTCAACAGCCGGTGGGCTCCGTCGTGATGCCGTCCTCCTCGGGCCATCACTTCGTCCACCATTCCTCGCTTCCCGTCGTACCGCCGCCTCTCACTCGTGACGAGATTAAGAGCCAACTGAAAAGTCAGCTGGAGTTCTACTTCTCGAGGTGAGCACATGCTACGTCTTTGTGGGAGGCTCTCACAGACTGCAGTACAAAGTACTAAAATCGAGAACAAAAAGTCAATTTTTCGAAAAACGAAAAAAAAGAAAGAATCGTCTTAGGAAAGATAACGTTTTTGCAGGGAGAACCTAATGACGGACAAGTACTTGAAGTGCCAGATGGACCAAGACCAATACGTTCCAATCCAGGTGATCGCTGGCTTCCGGAAGGTGCTCAGTCTGACCACTGACGTCGAGTTAGTCGCTGAAGCTTTGAAAGGTAGTGGGAATTAAAAGATCAACTGCCACAAAGGCTTCCTCTCTTCTGCAGAATCCGCGATTCTCGAAGTGGACGCGAGCGGCGAAAAAGTGCGAGCGAACATGAAGCGAACCACGATTATAATCCGAGAAACCCCGGAAAAGTACAGAGAGGTAGCGAAGAGAAAGTGCATTCAAAAGAAGAACAGAAACGTTTCAGGAAGTGATGAAGTTGCTCGCCGACGGGCCGCCCTTCAAAGATCTCAAGTACGGATCGAACGACAGCTGGTACGCGACGTACGAAAACGAGCTGGACACTCAGGTCGCCTACGTGGCAGTGCAGCACAAGAAGAACGAGGTCACTCAGAGACCAGTTTGTGTGAGTCACTCTAGTCTAGTGTAAAAAAGAACGATCATATTCCTTTTCGTTTTCAAAGTTTTCACTCTGTGTTCCCTGCAGGCTCGAATAAAAGCGGGCGGTCCTCTGCCGGCGGCTCCGACCGAAGTTCGAAATGGGGAGAAGGGGCGGTTCGCGATGGTGAGCAGCAACGGCGAGACGGGGACAATTCAGATGCACGAGTTGGGACACACACTCGCTGATTTCGGGTTCGTACCTGTCGCCACTTATCGCCCTGGAGAGCCCATTTTGAGCCACTTCGAATACTCGACACCAACGTTCCGGTTCTCGAGCAACAGTCTCTCCTGCTCGCAGCCTCCACCACAAGTGCCGTCCCCACAGCATCAGTACTTCTACGCAACTGTAAGCAGCGTGTCAACGACACCCCGTAATTTCGACGAACTGTCGACGGGGTCGTCCACATCCACACGGACTACCGCTTCGACTTACGGACGAAGCGTCAGTCGGAACGGTGGTGGTGCGGGACACCATCATAATCAGTATAACAACGAGTCGGCGCGCAACAACGCGTCGATCTCGAATGAATGGCGTGCTCGTGGTGGTAGTGATCGTCGCTTCCAGAACAGTCACCATCAAAACCACGAGAACGGAGGATCCGGAGGATCCGGAGGACGGTACCATCAAGGAGGAGGACGTGGCGGCTATCGAGGAGGACATCGCAACGGACACAACAATTCGAATGGACACGCCAGCAACTGGCGGAACGAGCAGAACGGGCACTCGCAACAACACAGCAACTGGAGATCTGCGGGCGACAACCACCAGCAGTATAATGGCTATCGTCATGCTCCCCAGCAGTCGTCTTCTTCTTCTTCGAGTGCCAGTTCCAAGTACTTTTCTCCTGAAGCCGTCGGATCCCCGGTCAATTCGGGACCAAGCACTCCGCCGCCAGCTCAGGCCGCTGCTTCCTCTTCTCAGCAGCAGCCTCGTCCTGTCGTCACCCCTACCGATCTTCCCAACCCCCCGGTCTGGCCCGCCCCGAACTTCGATCGTCGGAGAAAGAGTTCGGAGGCCTCGTCGGCGACAGTGACTGCGAGCACCGCGACTAACACGCTGACTCCGTCCACTCCGGTGACTCCGCCAGTCAACCGTCCGACTTTCATCGAGCCGAAGGCCGAAGAACCGGAACCAGTGAAAGAGGAACTTTCTCTGAAAGAGGAACTCAATCGCGAGCCAACTCAACCAACACTAAAGACTGAGAGGAAAACCGCCCCTGCTCTGGTTGAGAAACCGAAAGCTGTGGGTCTCCCTAGTCGTCCTGATCTTCTCATGTTTTCCTTCTTTCAGCAGTCGCCGCCCATGGCTCCGAAAGCTCCCTCGTTTTCGTTCGAAGAGACCGCTTTCCCTTGTCTTCCGAAAAAGCCGGAACCTGAAAAGAAGCCGCAGAAGCCGACATTCAGGTAGACGACTCTAGCAGTCGTTCTCGTTGTCAATTCGTGTAAATGTTGTGCTGGTGTTGTGAAAGAAGGTGTGAATGAACCGTCCTCACCCCCTCACCAACTCTCCTATCTCTGCAGCTCTGTGTTGATCGGACGTCGCAACCTCAACTTCAAACAGATGTTGGTGGTTCCGGAGAAGAAGACGTCGTACGCGGAAAAGCTGAAGCAACGCCAGCAGAACCAGCTGCTCCGTCATTGAATTCTGAATCCTCCCACTTCTTAGGCCCTGTTTCGCCCGTTCCTCTCTAGTCACTTTCCTTCCTGTTTCTCTCTAGATTCTATGTACCTATTCGATTTGCACTGCCCACCCAAGCACAAAAGTCGATGTTCTTCTCTCTCTCTCTCTCTCCCGATCGCAACGTGTGATTGAATCAAACATCCCCGTTTCTTCTCTGTAGGTTCCATATCCTGTCCGTGTTCCTTTGTCTGTCCTATTTTTCCCTTTCCTTCGTGTAGCATTTCCCGCACTCACACCGTAACCTGGGGGCCGCCCGTCCTTCTTCTCACCCGCTTTACCTAGATGTTTCGAGTTTCTGTTGTTTGGTGTTCACTTGCCACTCTCTTTGGGATTTTCGTCGCCGCTTCTCTTTGCAAGCATTTCCTCCAGTTGCCAAGCGTTTTTTCTCTGCTTTACTGCATTTCGAGTGCTTTTTCTTTTCGTTTCTTTTTTCGCATTCCCCTTGAAACGTGCGTTTTTTCTTTTTTTTTCTCTGGGACGGGACGCCCGCATTTTGGAATTTTCTCTATTCTGGTACTTGGGACTTTTCGAAAGTATTACGCCTTCTTCACAGATAATATTTTATAAATGTATTCGTAATGGGATCTCGGGTCTTCAATTCTTTTATTAGTGGTTCTCGAGTTATTCGCGAAACATTGTAAGACGGGGTACTGTATAGAGTTCTGGCGGGCGAAAAATACAAAACCGAGATAAGTGTGTGGCGGTGAAATTGAGATTATTGAGCATTTCAGTGCTCGAAGTAGTACACGTAGTGATTCTCCACAGGAATCGGAGTTGGCGGGCGCTCTGGGCGAGTTCCGATTGAGTTCGCATTTCGGGAAGCCTGGAATCAGCACAGATAGCTCTGAAGTGAAGCCGTGGGATACTCACCAACCCCTGCTCGAGCGCATCACTCCACTTCTGAACTTGTTCAGTGAGCATCTCGATCTGCTCCGTCTCGCTCTTCAGCTGATTGACCGAATGATCGAAGAGTCTCTTCTGCTCGTAGCTGCTCGTCGCCGTCCGGAACTGCGTCAACGCCATCTCATGCGTGCTGTTCGAAGTCATCCAACTGTTGGCTCTCTTCTCGAGCCGCTCACGGAACGCTCTCTGCGTCTGAAGCAGACGCTCCTTCAGCGCTTTCAGACACCGCGAGTTCTCGCTCCTCTGGATTTCGACTCGCATCGGCATCAGATTCAGATACGAGTGTCCTTGCGGAGAATGCTTCGAGAGGAAACACGTCGAGCAGATCGCGAACTGCTCTATGCGGATTCCGTTCTCGACCAGTTGCGCCGACGTCATCGGTTCGGCGAAGATCGTCGCGCATTTCGTGCAGATGTTCATGTCCTTCTCGTGGAACACTGAACTGCATTCGGTGCACAGAAGGAACGAAACACTATGGTGCGCCTCGTTTCGCATCGTGTCGACGACGTCTGAAAATGAGGAATCTTCAAGGGACGAGACGGAAACTGACCCATGAGCTGGTAATTCGATCTGAAATACGCGCGGGGAACTTGAGTGACTGTCTGAAACTGGAATTATCGATTTTCGGAGAAGAAGGGGAACTCACGCGACACGTCGGACATCTGATGGACACCATCGCCGGATCTTGAACGAACCGGTTCAGCTGACGGTACTGCTCCTCGAGCAAACTGACGCACGTCTCGCACACAGTATGCGCGCATTGCAATATCTTCGCGAGATGCTTGTCGTTGTCTGAAAAGGGGCGACGTCTTCTGAAGTTGAGGAGGAACCGACCGAACGGAGACGTGCACACTGGACACATCGGCGATTTGAGAACTTCTTGGCCGGGCACGCAGCTCTTGAACTCGTAGGCCATCGCCGAAACTGAGGAGGAAGTGAATACTTGGGAAGATGAATGCGAAGAGATTCCGCTGGGGTTTTTTTTGAGTGCGCGCGCAAACGCAAAGCAGTAGATCAAATTTTGAAAACTTTTTGATCTCTCTCTCGAGAGAGCATTTATTACACGAAAAACGAACACAAGAAATTGTTTGTTTTCTGGGGAAAAAATATAGAATATTTTGAGAAGTGGACATATGAATATCATACATTAGAGCGGGCTGATATTGAAGTTTTAGAAGAAGAGTTTGATGAGCATGCACACGAAGATGACGACGACGGTCAGAACCATCCACCTCTTTCCCTCGTCGTTGACCGCTTCTGAAACCTTTACCTTTTAGAAGTACTTTAGAATGCTGGCACACCTTGATTGGAGTTGTTTCCATTTAGAACAGCCGGCGACTGACGTGGAAGGTTCTCGTAGATCCAGACGGCGCCCTCCCACATCATCTTCAGAAGCAACGTCCCGAAAGAAGGCATCTGCGTTCCGTTATCAATGAGTTCTAACGAAGGGACCAGCAGTGGATCGGGCACATGTTCAGTCGGCTCGGCAGCCTCCGGAATGACTTCGGTCAACTCAATCGGTTGCTCTTCGGCCTCCGGAACCACCTCGGGGATTTTTAGAATCTCCTTTAGGCTTTGTATTTCGCTAAGACAGTGCAGGGAGTTGATTTCCTCGTTTGTCTTTCCGAGAATCTCGACTTTCGTGCGAACCATCTCGTTCAACTTTCCACCGTCTCTTCTGAGCACGTCTAGGATCGTATTGATCTGAAAACCTTTGCGTTCAACCGCCCGATTTCATACAGAAACTAACGTCGCCCATCTCTTTTTTGTACAGTTGGAAGATGAGCTTTTGATTCTGGCTCGTCTTTCCCCTTTGCATCATTTCGACCATTTTCGAGACCTCTGCCTCTTTCTTCTCGACAAGTATCGGAATCGTGGCAAGAATCGAGCGAACTTCCGAGAATTTCTCGGAAGTTTGAGCGGCGAGCACGTTCGCATTAATCATGTTCTTTTTGAACTGATAGTCAAGCTGCAATCAATCCGACTCTTTCTGAACTACTTCATTTCTAGCTTACTCTGAGTGGCGCGTAGGTTATTATGGTGTGACCGGTGGTGTTGTGATCTTTGAGGATGCACGTGGAGCAGATGACGTAGGTGTCTGGATGGACGACTGGCTCTGAGTGAAGCATCCCTTGGACGTCGAATCCGTGCTTTTCAATGGTGCACTCGCGACAGATGTGGAACGCGTTCTCGATTCCAGGTATTTTGCACACCGTGCACACAAGAAAACGACTGTCTTGCGGTTCCGTCGCCTCCATCAGCTGGTAGTTGTTCGGAAATCCGCTGGCTCCATTGCTCGGAATATTAAAAGATTGCTTAAAAGAAGTAGTCTGCAGAGAATGATCTGTCTTGAAACTTACGCGACAGGTGGCGCACTTCAGAGAAGTCATCACTTCCCCCTGTCCAACATGCGCTACTTGCCTGAAAGTATCTGATTCGCTGTTACCGACGTCTTCAGAACTCACAGTCCATTCAGAAGAAGTCCCAGGCAGACGACACAGAACGTGTGGCCACACGGGAGAACTTTTGGGATTCTAACTTTGCAATCTGTAATCGGAAACACTGATTCCAAGAAAAAGGGGGAGACCATTACCGAATTCTTCGGTGCATATCGAACAGGACGCCTTCAAGTTGAATTTCAGCTCTCGCAAAGTTTCCACCGTCAAATAATCTTTTGGCACGAGAGCCATTTTTATTTTTCTTCTGCTTCAGAAGTAAAAATGATGGGAAATCTGAAGTTTTTGAGATGAGCAATGAGACTTATAACTAGCAATTCGTCGCGAGACCCAATGGATTTATGGCTTGCGCCTTCAAAAGTGACAGTAATCTAAAAGGATTTCGCAAGAGCAGAAGCACTACGACGGAAGTTATTAAAACATTGGAACCAGCAGAAGAAAAAGGCGAATGTTTGCGGACTAAGAGGGCAGGTGCCACGCACAGTGCCAGGAACAGTGTCAGACGCGTTGAGAAATAGTGCCTGTAATGAGGAGGGACGAGAGAAAAAAGAGAGAAGGGCCGAGGGGCCGAAGGCGACAGTCATCGGAACAGCAGCGATGAGTAACTTCCAGTGACTCAACAGGCCAAGAAGAAGAAGACGGCAAGCACAGCTGCTGGGAACGGACTCAACTCCCGAATACACTTGGCTTGGTCTTCGAGAATTCGGTATTCGTCGGAGCTTCTGAATAGCCGTGAAGAGCAAGCTTTCCCGACAGCTAGTCCGAATAATCTGAAAACTTCCGAGAGTGTGTTCGCTGATTGTCCATTCGTTCCGAATGACACCCTGGTCGCGGCTCCAAGTGGCTCCCACCGCCTTATCAGTGACCATCGCAAGAGGGGCGGGGCGGTTTCAGTGTCCTGTGAAAACAAACACACTCGGTCCGGCGACCTCGTCGTTTCGCTACACACTTCGCATCTCCCCCTCTTGCCCCCCTCTACATGTACATAGTCGTCGCGCAGCCGCCTCCCCCTCTTCGGCTCTCTCTCTCTCTCTCTCTCCTCCTCCTCACCTGCTCATACCTGCTGCTCTCGCGCGGCTCTTCGCGTATCTCCCCGAGCACCGCGTAGCCATTCGTCCGATTTCCATGGATCTCCGAACGCTCCTTCTTCCCGTTCTGCTATTCATCAAATTCGTCGGCAGCATCGATGTGTTCTGCGGACAACTCGAGATTTTCAACGAGAAGCGGTTTGGACAGGGCGCGGTTACTGTATCTTCGCAGACGACTGCAGACATGAAACAGTGTCTCGACGTGTGCTGTTCCATTCCGAGTGAGTCTCTCTGCTCCGCGGGATAAGGGTCCCAGCTCTCCAATGAAGCATCACAAAGTATCCAAGATTGCGTAAGAAGTATTTTCCGAGAAAAGTTTCCAGACGATTCTCGAATTGTCTCCAGCTTTCTCTGATTTTGTTTTCGAGTCTCCAACTGTTCTCTCGACCCTCCACTATCACTTTCCGCCCGAAAACCTTGTTGGCTCTGTCTCGTCGTTTTCCCAAAAAAGCGATTTCGGTGCCGGTTATCCGGTCTCTTGTTGCTCCGGGTACTCCAAAATGACAAATGTATCAGCGTCTCCCCCGTGCTCCGGTGAGCTTTTCGAGTTGTTTGCCGACTCGAACTACCAGTCGCCCCCCTTCGAAGGGAAATGCTCGCGCGCAGAGTCCTTCCGCGCGCGCGCTTCTCCGCGCGGACGACAGTGTCGCGTCTAATCCGCGTGTCATACAATCGTTTGTTTTATCGTCGGCTAAACCGATTCTCGCGCCCTCGCCTGAGCTCCGCGAGCCCCAGCAGCAGGAGCACAACAGAATAGGGAGCGAAAAATAAAAGAGAAGACGCGGCGAAGAATAGAAGAATAGGTGAAGCATGCCCTTTTATTTCCGTTTCTATGGAGATCCGACGAAAACAGAGAGGAGAAGGGGGGTGAAGACGGGTTGAGTCGACCGGAAAGAAGTAGGGTAAACACGTCGGAAGCGCGACCGTCAACGCCGAAAAAAGGGTTTTTCGAGAGAAGACGACGGGGGCTCGCTCCACTGCAACAATACATCGTCCCGATCCATACATTTCCCAATTCCAGACTGCGACGGCGTCACTTTCGAAGGCATCACGGCGACAGAATTCGACGACGCCAACTGTCTCCTGGTGTCGTGCGAGCCGACGTGCCAGTTCAATCCGCCTTCGGCCGCCTCTTCTTCTTCTTCCGGCGTCTTATCCGTACTCATCCATCGGATCAGAGTGAGCTATTTCCGTTTCCTTCAACCGATATAATAGTCGTTTCCCGTACCCAAACCTCTCTGAATAATTCACTTTCTCCCGCTGCTTATGCCGTCGGATGGCATCTTTGTGTACGAAAAGGGGCGGCAAGCGTAATGAGAAACTGGAGGAAACGAGAGAAAAGGAGAGGTATATACACGGGTATTACATATTACCCGTTTGTGCATTGAGAGGAGGAGGGAGGCGAGGCGAGGAAACGAGGCTTTATTACTACTCGACTATAATTATTTCCGGATTAGATGCATAACAGCCAGCGGGGATTTATATTCGGAGGGCTCCGTCGAAGGAAAGAGCCTACAATAACACAATTAACAGATGGAGAGAACACTGCTTAATTACACCTAATCGGGAACCGATTGCAGAATGAGACGACCACGCCGGTGCCGTCGACGACCGTCTCCTCGTACATTCCGGAGATCCGAGCCGCTCTCACTCCGTTCTGGGTGCTCGCAGTGGCCATCGGAGTGGCGGCCGTCTGTGTCGGGCTCAACGTGACACTGTGCGTCGCTTACTGCTGCTACTGTCGACGGAAGAAGCGCAGTCAGAAGGCGCACATATCCACCGTCAAAGGTGGACCCACACTGCACGCCTACAACCAGCAGATCTGAATCTTCTTCTCCCGCTGCTTCTGCTGCTGCTGCTCAACGTCTTCTTCGTCCTCTTGTCTGTAAATAACCGGAGCAAGGTCATTCTGTCCATCCGAAAACGGGTCATCCTTCTGTATCCGCACCCCCCACTTCTACCTCTTCTTGCCTTTCTTTCGCTATCCAAACATACGCAACCCAATTTCCGAATAAACAATTTTCGATTTTTTGTTCATCAGATCTCTTTGACGAAGAGAATAGAATGAAAAGACCAAAGTTAGAGAGGGAGAGAGAAAAGGGAAGGATGCCATTTGAAAAGAGGAGCGGACCAGCCGAGAGTGATTGAATTTCTGCCGTTTCGCGCGCGCGCGCTTCCTCCCGTTTCTCTCTTCTCTTCCGAACCACACCACCATTTGTTTCATCCGAAACGGAGAGAATTCTCTTGAGACATGCAAATAGATCCCTTCTGTTTCGACGAGACCCTTGACTTTTCGAGCCGCAGCCCAAAAAGGTAACAAAAGAGTGGCCACTCGATCAACTATTTATGAGCACTTTTGTCTTGTCCCTGCAGGAAATCTAAAAAACGCGAGAACATTTTCTGTTCTTGTGTTTAGTTTTGTCTTGAAACATTGAAAACGCGCTTCGTGTGACCAGAAACGCTGATTTGCAACTCGGACGTTTTCATTTCTTCTGTGTGAGGGCATCGTTTGAAACTCGAGCTGTTTGTCGTTTTCGGATCACGCGACGACTACCGGCTCTCACTTCTTTTCCAGCTGCAAACTGATCTTTCTTCTCTTCGCGCCGCCTTCTTCTCTTCCAAAACGGTGTCAAATTCATCCCATTAGGCCGTGATTTCTTCTTTTCCTTTTTCTTCTTCTCTTCTTCAAAATAGTTGTGTACGAAAAGCAGTGTTAAAAAGGAAAAGAAGAAGAAGAAGAAGAGGCGGGAAAGTAGGAGGCGAGGAAGAAGAAGAAGAAGAAAGTCTAGAAGAATTATCGAAAGCAGCCTACGAAGGAGAAGAAGAAGAGGCGGCAGCAGCTGCAGTGGCTGCCAGTCGGAGCACGCGACTCTATCGACTTTTCGGGGCGAGGGCTCCGTCCGCTGTTGCTCCGCTCTGATACTCTTTCAACTTTTCGGTCGCTTCGATAGGTTCGAATCGTCCGCAGCTCAACTCGTCCCCTCAACGGTCTCAAGGAGGGGGCACCCTCCCCCAAATTGTTTCCCGCACGCCGGATCCTTTTCAAAGTTGCCTCCGAAATCTGAAATTCCAACTGCTTCTTGTTGTTGTTTTCGGTCTGTCTGCCAGCCCGCCACGTCACTTTTATCGTCTTTTCTCGTTCGTTTCACTCCCGTTTCGCTCTTCTCAGCCATTCTTCTTCAGTTCCGCTCGACTCCAAAACGCCATTCTTCTGCTGCGTCGGCTTCTTTTCTCAATAATAGACGGTTGTGGTGGCAGAAGAAGAAGAAGGCGTCCGTCTTCTGAATAACAAATGATTAACGTCTTCTTGTGAATGCCGTGTGTGATTTTAATTGTTGCAAAGGGGGCTCGATGAGCATTGCTCTTTTCAAGGTCTTCTTCTTCTTCTTCTTCATTAGATATGGCTCGAAATTCAAGGAATCTCTCCAGATGACGTCAACGTCTTCTTCTTCTACTTCTTCCCTTTCATTCTCCCTTCCAGTTCAGCAAGCTTCTGAAGTCAACGAATGTGAGAAGAAGTCTCCACTGAAAACAGCGGAACCAGGCGTCTCGTCGTGGCCCGAAAACTCTGCTCCCCCTCGCCCCAATTTCCCATAAATATCCTATCCAATTCGTATAATGGAGGCCCCCCTCGCGCTCTCTTTTCTCCCATAATAGCTCCGTTTTCTTTCTTCTCAAAACTCTTCTCATTCTCAGACACATCTCGTCCTTCCTTCTCTTCCTCTTCGAGAATGGCTTTCCTGAGTCAGCTGCAAGGCGGAATCGCCCAACTCAAACAGAAGGCCGAAGCGGCGGCTCCGTCGATTGCCGGCTCGCTGAGCCAGTTGAAAGAGGCGCCCAAGTTCGTGGAGAGCGCCTTCAAGACCGGACTCAACAAAGTGAAACTGGACTCTCTGGGCAAGGTGCTCAACGTGCCCTCGTTGGGAAGGAGCCAGTCGCCGATCGACATCGTGCCGGTCATCACCGCGTTCGGGGAGCATCTGCAGAACGCGCACTTCGAGTAGGTCCTTCTCGGGATCCTCCTCTCGAAACAGTTCGATTCCAGAGTGACATACGAGTCGAACGGCGAGTTCAAAGCAGTCAACGACGGCAACTCCGTGTGGCTGACGAGGGAGGGAAACAGCAGCGAGCTCGCGATCTCGTTCCTTCCCGAAGAGCAATATCATCTGGACGCCGTCAACTTTCACTGGGCCACCGAGCCAATGAACGGATCCGAGCACACGATCGGAGGCGTCGGATACGCGGGCGAGATGCATCTCATCCACCGCAACACGCGCTTCGCGACCATGGCCGACGCTCTGAAGCAGCCGAACGGAGTCGTCGCGATCGCCGTCTTTCTGAACGAATCACACGACGACAATCCGTCGTTCAGTCCGCTCATCAACCTGCTTCCGCAGATCATCTACAAGGGAAGTGAGTGCAAACTGTGCTCGTTCGACTTCCAGACCTTCTTCCCGGCCGCCGAGAAGACCAAGGAGTTTTGGATGTACGAGGGCTCCGAGACGACGGAGCCGTTCCGCGAGACCGTCAACTGGATCGTCATCCGTGCCGCCCTCCCAATCAGCTCGCACCAGCTGGACAAGCTGCGTGAGGTGCGTGCTGGAAGATACGACGAAGAGTCCTCGGACAAGAACCCGATGAAGCCGCTCCGCCCTATCCAGGTACCGTAACCCCATCGGTTCCCCCTTAAACACCTTCTTCTCCAGGCGGCCAACTCTCGTACGATTCAAAGCAGCTTTCGGTCGGTCGCCGGAGCTCCCGACCTCGGATTCCGACAGTAATCTGCAGGGGTGCGACCCGAACCTCCTCGTCAAATCGTGCTTCCCGTACACGAAGATCCTCGACTGATTCCCTCGTTTTCCTATCGATTCTCCCCAAGCAATAACTTTTCGTGCACATATTTTGGATTCACTTTCTTTTTTCTCAGATACTCTCCCACACATATGCCAAACAGATTAGCTTCAAAAATTAATAATATTTTCTCTATTCATTAGTTAGTCGATAAAAATTTTTCGTAAAAGAAAGGGGAACAAGAAGATCATAACACAAGAAAACATGAAACGAAACAACAAAAAGCAGAGAAGGTTTGCAATGAAATCAGTTTTTGACGAGCAGGACTCCGATCTGGAAGAGTCGCTGGATGGCGTCGAGTTTGTCCTTGCGCGAGTCGTTCTTCGTTTCCCGCGACGCGAACACCTCTTCCAGAGTTCTCCACTCCGGATACGCATTCGAAAGGACGCGGTAGACGTCAATGCCGTGGGCGGGGAAGTCGACGACTTCTTCGGGTCGTCCCTCGAAGAGACGCGAGTTGTTCATCCGGTGCACCAGGAAGCACTCTTCCTCGCTCTCCATCAGAAGACGTTGCGTGTGTTTTCGGACGAATCGCACCTTTGTCTTGGCGGTGAAATCGACGAGATCGTCGGCGAGCAAGTCGACGGACGCTCCGAGCACACTGTACTTCTTCTCTTGCTCCGTGAGCTTTGGCGGCAGTGCTTGCTTCATGAACTCCTTCGCCAGACTATCGACGGAGCTGTCAAGGAGGTGGTCGGAAGTCAGATTGCGGAGCATGCTCATGTGTCTGTCCATCACGATCTTGAACTTCTCGACGAAGTGATCCTCCTGCGAGTAGTCCAGATCGACGACGCCTCCCATGTCGAACAGCCCGATCGGAAGCCCTCGACGCAGTTTGTGTCGGTTGTCGGAGAGCGCTTCGACCGCTTCCGGGATCACCTTCTTCATCAGATCGGCGAAGCTCCACTGCCTTCCGGTCGAGACGGTCACGTGCAGCGAGTGCACGTTCTTGTCGGTTCTCGCCTGGTGGATGTATCCTCTCGGGATGTAGATCATGTCTCCCTGCTCGATCCAACCCTCGAATGTCGGCTCGCGATCCTTCATGTCCTCCTCGGTGAAGTTGTCACTCGATTCGAGCGGCAACTCGTCTTCAGGACTCTCCGGAGCCCACACTCTCCAGTACTTGCGCCCTTCGACCTGCAGCAGGAACGCGTCGATCTCGTCCCAGTGCGGTGCGAACCCGGAGCTTCCGGCCGGTGTCAAGTAGGTATTGGCTCCGACGAAACAGCCGAACAACTCCTGGAGCACTTCGCACAGGTACCAGATGCGGTCGTCGAAAGTTTGCGGGTTGACCAGTTGGACCGAGCACGAGTTCTGAAATCGGGACGAGTTGAAGAGGAGAACGGACGGGCGGGGAAACCGACATTGAGATGCTGTTTGACGATCTGCGGATAGACTCTTCCTTTGCCGTTCAGAGTGGTCCTCACTCCGTTCTTGTACTGAGCAATGTTGATGTTCGTCCCGTACTCCAGATGGTTCTTCTCGAGCAGCTCGGACAATCGGGCGGTCGAGAAGAGATTGCCGTAGTAGGCGGGCAGTTTTCTGTGCACAACGAGCACATTCGACTGGTAGAACTTGCTGAAACAATCAAGATACATTCTGGTTGTTCAGAAGGTCAAAGATGAACTCTGGGAAGAATCGATTGAGGACTCACTCGAAAAAGGTCTGCACATCACACGGAGAGACAATGAATCCGAAGGCACGCGACGCCGTCACGACAGAATTCTCATCGGAAAACGGAAACTTGTCGAAGTCGACCTTCTTGGCGACGAGGGAAACCGCCTTCGTCGAGTTGGAAATGACTTGAGCCTCGCGGTCTTTGCCAGCGATGAATCCTTCGTCGTCCGACTCGGCGTCCATCTCCGAGGCGACCGATTCCTCGTCATCCTCGCCTTCTTCATCCTCGACGCCTTCTTCATCTTCGACGTCTTCTTCATCTTCGACGCCTTCTTCATCTTCGACGTCTTCTTCATCTTCGACGTCTTCTTCATCTTCAACGCCTTCTTCATCGTCGACGTCTTCTTCATCGTCGACGTCTTCTTCGTCTTCGATGTACTCCGCAATGTCTTCCGGACGGATGCTCATTTCTTGCTCGTCGATGTCGGTTTCGTCCTCGTCTTCCACTTCTTCGTCTTCCACCTCGACGTCTTCATCCTCCACCTCATCGTCACTTTCCAATCCAATCAGCTGATCCTCGTCGTTTTCCTCGACGACAATCTTGTCGAACGTCGCCGTCTTTCCGTTCAAGACGAGCTCCTCATCCTCAACAATACGACGGCTACTCTTCTCAGAATGTCTCTTCGGCTTCTTCGACGTCTCCTGCCTTTTCGGCGACGTCTCCTTAAACTTTCTCTTCTTTCCTCCGCCGATCGGACCGTTCGAAAGAACTCTTTCGAGACCCAGCCCGTCATGGATCTTCTTTTCCTTCCTCAATTTGGCCGGATGAACGAACTTTGGCTCTTTCGACGGCTCCTTGAAGTGAATGACAGCTGAAATTCTATCATCTCCACCCAACTCTCACCGTTTGAACCTACCTGCACTCTTCGCATTCCCATCCTCAATGCTCGCCCAACGATCATTCGGTTTCGATGGTTTCGACTGGGGTGACGTGGCAGCAGGCGACTTCTCGTTCCCTTTACCGTTCTTCTTCTTTCCCATTTCACTGAAAACATGAAAATGGAGAAGAGCGATATCAAAAGAAAGTTTTTAGGCCGATGAAATTCAAAGCAACTCTATTGGCGGGACGAAATGCACGTAGGCCGAGAAGAGAAACCTAGGCCACGGACTACATGACAGTGGTTTCAAAATCAAATAGTGGAGAAGACGATAATATAGGGGAAAATATTGGAAGTTTATCAGTTAGACTCATATCGATGTTGTAAATACGAGGAAGAGGGAGTAAATGACCGTAGTGACCGTAATCCTGCACTTTCCCTTTTGTGAATTGAAGAATGGGAGACATAGAACAGGAGGAATGACCGAGAAGACGGAATCGATAAGTGGGGCAAGAGGGCGGACTGTCACGGACCACTATCGATTCGTCTCCAGAAGAGTTCCTTCTCCTCCCATTCACGCATTCTTTCGTGCATCGTGCTCCAGAGGGCCGCGGCCTAGAAACCTCCGCCTCTTCCATTGAGTCTTCCATCCTTTTTCGTGTATACTTTCGGTTTATTTGGCAAAAATGGTATGTTGATTGTTAGGAAAAGGCGGAAAACAAAAAGATATCCAAATTCAGAAGTATCATTTTCTCGGAGACATGGAATGCCCTTCGTGGCTGCTCGAAGAGGTTTGCACAAACTTCTCCAACATCGTAAGTCTGCTCTTCTCGAATCCGTTCCGAACTCGATCGATTCATCACTTCCAGACAGTTCTCACGTTCGAGAGTCTCTGCAAGAAGGCGTCCCAACTGATCCTCTACGGATCCTCCTCATCGAGAAGCGGTCCGACGAGTCGAGATGATCCGAACTGTCACGCGAATCTCGTTCTCATCGGGAACTGGCTGCTTTTGAAGCCAGCCGGCTACGAATGCCCTTCAGAAGACCTCGAGAAAGAAGTTGTGCAGTTGGGACTGCCGCCGGAGCACGGCAGACAGCTCAAAAAGGTCTACGAGATGTACAGAGACGAGCTGAGGAAGAAGGCGTCCGACTCGATTCACAAAGGTTCCCTCCTTTTCAGCACCTCCCATCTCATCACAATCCATCTTCAGAGCCCCACGGAACACTGCTCTCTTCCGGTCCGAACTCGTTCCGAATGCAAATCGGACCGTCCGCTTTCGATATCAGCACCAGTTCCGCTTTGAAAGAACAACTGCTTAGTCGTGAGTTTCTCACCAAATCAATACTGAATCCGATTTGTGTCTCATTTTCAGACCTCAAAAACGGAATCGTCAAAATGAAAGCCCTTTCTGAAACTCTTCCGGAGCACCCGAAGTAGCCAATTTCACTCCACTGCCACCAATGAAACGAGTATAAAATGATGATGTGATGAAGATTTTCTGTAATTCCTAATGAAGAAAGTGCTTGTTCCTTTCGATTTTGTGAAGAAAGACTCGTCTCCGAGGAAAAGAGTGCGACTCGGAAGAGCGAGTTCAAAGCGTTTCGGTGCTCATTGTGCACTTGAAACCAAGGCGACGTCCCCCGAAAAATGGGACTTCTTCGCTCTTTCCTCTTTTCACGCCACTACTAAAACCGACGCACCTTCCGAACACTGAAAAGAAACACCTCATGAATATCGTTTCGTGCTCTCTTTCTCTTCATTGACAACACTCGAGAATGCGACCGTTGTCGAAAAGCAGCACGTTTTTCTTTTTCACACTTTGTGAGTCGTTTTCTGATTGAATATTCAATCGTCCTTTCTCCTTTCTCGCAGTTCTTTTCATCGGGATCACGCTTTTGAACTTGCAAGTGCCACGTCACCCGGACTACAGTAAGATCAAAAGATCTGTCTTCTGTGAGCAGGCGAGGAATCGGGTGACGACGTCAAAGTGATTCCGAAAGAGTCTTTCAGAACGCGAGCAACGATCGGAAGTATCTCTTCTTCCCGATGGTCACAATAGTGGCAGATGGGGGACTGGGTGAGTGGAAGCGTGCGAATCATGTTTCTGAAGAGAGTGTTGAAGGGAATCAGTTGTTCGAAGTGTTCTCGCTGCTCGGAATGGCCAGAACTCTGAATCGCACCGCCGTTTTCAACGACGACGACTACACTCTGCACTCGAATCTGCGCTTCCTTCGCTCGAAACTACCGCGAGTCGCGCAGAAAGTCGTCTCGATCCCCATCGAAGTTCGTCGTGTTTCATTTCTTCCCGCACCTTTCCGTGTTCTTCAGATTCCAGAAGCCACCCGCCACGTGGCGTCTCCCGCTTGCTGTCACTTCGATATTCCATCGATCCTCAAGTGCGAACAATCAAAGTTTCTTCTCGTCGATGGAGTCTATTTTCAGGTGAGATCCCATCTCACCTGCTCTGAAAATCGCGAGTTTCAGAGCTTCAAATACTTCTCCTCAATTGAGTCTGAAATTCGAAATTTGCTGAAACCATCCGAAGAGAAGACAGTTGAACTGAAACGACTGGTTATTGGAAAAGACGAACCCCGTTTCAAGTGAGACCTCCTCTCGTGAGTCAGTCTGGATCTTGGCCGTTTCCAGGACATGCGTCCACATCAGAAGAGGCGATTTCGTGACGGACGGAATTCACGCGGGGACCGATCAGAAGTTCACTCTGGATGCGATCAAGTACCTCCGAACTCTCCGTCAGACGCCTCTTCCCGACTCTGTTTTCACTGCGAACTTTCCAGATAGCGGGCCAGTTTTCCTGTTCAGCAATGATCCGGACTGGGTTCTCACACAAATCGTGGACCATCTGGAGAACTCGGATGACGTCCGGACGATGAAAACGCCGAAGAGCGAGGCACTGAACGACCTGTACTTCTCGCAAGTTCACTGTGATTCCGTTCTGATCACAGGTGAGGGAAATCGAGTTCGATGCTCCACTCGATTTTACAGCTCCGTCGTCGACTTTCGGCTGGTGGATGGGATATTTGTCGAAGAATGCGTCGAACGTCTTCTACAGAGACATCAGACAACTGCACGACGCCGTCCGTTTTCTGATTGCGAACTCATCTGAATTCGTCTGAAATTTCAGGTCAAGTTGCAGATGGTTGACGAAGATTTCTTTCCTCCGCAATGGAAGAAGCTGAAAATACCTCAAAGTGCATAGACCCCGTGAGGAGGATTGAACAGGATTACGGTAGCACTGATTCCAAATAAACTATTTCATTATTTTTTTTGTTTTTACAGTTTCCAAATTGTTTTTTTTTTTGCGAAAGATATGGTAGCACACGGAACTGAAATACATGGGTGACTGAGCGTTTTGTGTGGGAGGGGACGAATCGGTGGCGGATCAAAATAATAAGACGGGAACTTGCAAATTGCGAACATAAAGTGAGAGCGCGAGAAGAAAAAACACCAAAAAAAAATAGAAAATCTGTGTAACCAACTCGTATTCGGGGGGATGTTCAAAAGACTCGGAGCAATTCGAAAAACAGATGCCATTTGTTGCAATCAACATAAAAATTTGGGGGGAGGGATGAGAAATAAGTGCGAGTTGTCTTGTTCTCTAGTACCGGTAGGTGCCCCTTTCGGTGTAGTGGTGAGACATGTCCATGTCGTCGTACTCATCGAAGCCGTGCCGATCGTAAGAGGTCTGCCGTTGGGGAGCCGGAGGCGGAGCCGGCTGCATCGGCTGCTGCATGCCGTACGAGCCGGGCGCCTGCTGCACACTGATGCTCGGCATCCCGGGACGACCTTGCATCGGCGGCGCCAGATACGGAGCATTGATGGAGCCCATCTGGCCGGGAGGCATCTGTGACATGGAGGCGATCGACTGCTGCGGCTGCAGTTGCGGCGGCATCTGGCCGCCTCCCATTCCCTGCAGAACAAATGAGTAAGAAGACGTGCCCCTCTCGGTACTCGCGACTCTCACCTGCATCATCTGAGCCGGCGTGAAGAGTGTGCTCGGTCCGCGGTTCTCCATGGGGTTCCTCTTGATTCTCGGCGGCGACCTGACCGGCGGATGCGTGGCTCTCCAGTAGGCTTCCATGAAGTCCGCCAGGTGCTCGCACGCGTCTTCCAGCTGATTCTCGTCGAGGAGCACGTCGAAGAGCTCCGCTTGACACTGAGCCAGCTTCTCGGCGGCCACCATTTGCACATTCATGTTTCTCGACTGCGATTTGCCGCGAGATTTGATCAGTCGTTGGAGAACCTGGGAAAACGAATCGAGTGTGCGAGGAGGACGGAAAGAGCTCACTTTGGGACTGGAAATCTTGATGTACACGTGGATCGGAGCAAGACTCGTCTTGGCCAGCTGCGACGGATGGTTGATAGTGTCGCAGTCAAGAACGACAAGTTGCATGGACCGGGCGAGCTCGAAGATGCGCTCGATCTCTGTCTGAATTTCGGCGAGACTGTTGCTGGTCCTCGAGTTGGCTCTCTCCATCATGGCTCTCTTGTTCGGATTGTTGAGAAGACTTCGTTTGGCGAGCGAGATGTCAGCTGTGACCCTTGTGATGATGATCCTGAAAGAGATGTTTCTCGATCCAAGACCAAGAGAATCAAACGACGAACCTTCCTTCGAATCGGTGTTTCAGGTAGTCGAAGACGGCCTTCTGCATCATATCTGTCACTTCGTATCCTTTCAAAGAAGGGCCCACTAGCACGACGGGTCGCATCGAGGGCACCACATCGTACGGCGGCACATTCTCCTGCTGCACCTTCTTGAAGATCAGCTTCTTCTTCTCCTTCGTCGGCGGCGTCGTCACGATGTTCGTCATTCTCTTCGCATTGTACTCGTCGTCATCTGAAACAAGAGAATGGACTCGAACCACTCTTCTCCCTCTCATACCAGGAGTAGGTGGCGTGGATCCTCTGGATCCGCTCCTCGGCATCATGTTGTCCAAAGCTCCCAGATTGGTTGCAGATGTCGACTGCTTGCTGCAAAGACTCTCAATCATCATCAGCTCGGCCCCCCTTCTCGTTCAACTCACAACTTGCCCGACTTGGCTGTCTGCTGTCGCAACGACTCTAGTTTGACCGGCGACGGAATGAATCCGAGATCGTGACCTTCTTTGACGAGCCGTCCAATCCACCAGTCGTTGTTGTACTTCTGAAAAAAAGAGTCGAGTGCGAAAAGAACAGAGTGTGTGGGAATGCGGACCTCCTTGACGTGCAGAAAGTCCTTGACTTTGAAAGAGACGGCGCATCCGTGCACCGGCGAGTCGTCGTCCACACTCCCGTCGTACTCTACATTCGTGCAGACTGCGAAGGCCACCGGCTTGTACTGAAACACACTCTCTTTGCTTCGTCTCTCGCCGAAGCAAACAAGTTTGTGTTACCTTGGCCCTCTCGAGCTGCAGAGCGGCCTGTCGCTCGGCGTCCCTCCGCGAGGATTCTCTTTCAAGGTCGGGTTCATCGTGATGACTGAAGTTCGAGTCGCCGCTTCCCTGCAACCCGTGTTTCGATGATCCGCCTTCGCACCTCGCTCTCCTTACCCTTCTCCCTGGACGGTAAGCCATCTAGCGGACTTCAGCTCCTCTCGTCCGTGCCGTGACCCTTGTCACCGTCGGCAGCCGTCGTGCTCGTCTCCCTCCTCTTCTGCTTCCCGCCGACACGTCCGCCTTCTTCTGTTCTCTTCTGCTGACGACTTCTTCAATTGTGGTCGTCGTCGGCGTCTTCTTCTTCTTCTCCCCCCGTCGTGCCGTTCTGCTGCAATTCCATATTAAATCAGAAAAAAAAGTGCAATTGGTTATTCATTGAGAATGTGCGAGATGAAAAGAAACGAAACGAGCCCCGGAGCCAAGCGTCAAATGTCAGTTTTTGGAAATTGAAGACGGCCGGAGCCGCTGCGGCGCGGGTCGAAAATAAATGACAAATCAAAGGGGGTTTTGGAGCTCGAGAGGGATTACGGTAGGAAACGGGACGGCGGCTCCGGAAATGAGAAGAAGCGAGAAGAAGAGGAAGCGAGAAGAAGGCGCTCCCGGAAATTAAAATACATAAATTCTCCTCGAATGCGCGCGCGCGCAAGGCTCTGGAAGACTGACTGGCAGGCATAATTTCGGGGTGTAAATTCGTGTGAGTGACGGCGAAATGGGCCTCTTTCCATTTCTTTCTTTCTTTTTTTTCTCGATTTCGGCGAGTGCCTTTCGACGGATTTCCAAAGAAAAATTTCGGGAAACTGCAGTCCTTCTTTCGTCAGTGTTTACAATTTCTAATGAATTCGGAATTCGAATGGAGGAGAAAAGTTCGAGAGAGGCAGAAGAAAAACAAGAGAACGCTTTGTTTTCAATCTTTCCTCTCGTTTTCTCAATTAATTAGGCAGAAAGAGGAAACGCTTCATCAGTGGGAGGAAGCGCGCTCTATCGAACTAGCGGGGGAGCGGACGAACTGATCGGATCGGATCTGTTTCGCAAGAACGCATCGATCGATCCGCGTCGCCCATTGTGCAAAAGTTGGACGGCGGGAAAACACTCGAAAAACAAAAAAGTGCCAAAAATTTATGAGCACCCAGCACCAACAGCAGCAGGCAGGCAGCAGAAGCTCGCATACACAGAGGATCCGAGAGGTGAGAGAGCACGGAGACGGAGAGAAGTCAGATAGAGAGTCGTAAGACGGCGGAGCACAGGGACGAGAGCGCGGCTTCTTCTTCTCCTCCTCCTTCGCCCTCCTTCTTCGCCTTCTTCCCCCCTCACACTACACTACTTGAATTCAGTCGGGCGGGGGGCGAGGGGAGAGAAAAGCGCGCGCGGCCCGGGGCCCCTACGGCTGTTATGTGGCAAACGGGGGGAGCGAGCTTTGCGGGAGAGAGATGGCGGAGAGTGCGCGAGCAGCAACGAGTGAGAGCACAAGAGCACGAGACGAGACTCGCGAGACAGCTCGACGAGAAGAAGAAGAAGAAGCGTTTTCATCAATGCAAAGTCAATAGAGACGGATGAGGGAAGGTTCGGAGAGAAAGAGAGATGTCGGAGGGATGAGAGCGGCGGGTCGAAGGTGAGCAAGGTGCGGGCGGATGATCGAACAGGCGGATGCTCCGGACGGAGGAAACGAGTCTCGGAAGTGCGGTGTTCGGTGGGTGCACCTGGAGGACATTTTCCGCGCAACCACTTTGAGGCGGCTCTCTTTCCCTGTCTCATTCGGAGATCTTCGTCGAATTGCGAACATCTGCCCTCGGATTCAAATGTGGGCGGGAAGCGGAACGAGTTCTTCCGGAGAGGGACAGGTGCAACAGACGTCGGGGCGCCAATTCAAAAAAGAAAGAAAAGAGGGAGAGAAGAGAGGAAAATGGTTCGCGTGCCTCACGCACCGCTTCTTCTTCTTCTTCTTCTTTTCGAAGGTGCCAATTTGATCGACATAATCGCGTTTTCGGGGGGTGAGGGCGGTGTTTCCCGTCAAGCCGCCAGGAAAAGAAGAAGAAGAAGAAGAAGAGAAGAGATGGACGGAAGGAAGGCAATCTTGTGGGGTGACAAATGAGGTCATTGAAACCGATTCCTGGAATCGCTGAGAAGAAGCTCAAGCACAGAATCTGAAGAACGGGCGGAGCTCGTTTGTTATCACGTCACGCTCCAACACTACTGCCTATCGTTTTACGTCACCACACTCTCCCTCGCTCTCTCATATTTCTTTCCACAACTTGTAGTCGTCGTCGTTGTCGTGCTCGTCAAACGGCTGCTTGACGTGGCAGTGTGGCAACATGGTCGTTTTGTGTCGCGGTGACTCATTTCGAATTCTGCCTTCTGCCACTTCTTCCTTCCGCCCCTGGCCTCCCGCTCTCCCCCCTTCTTTTTCCTCGTTGTCCGTACCAAAAAACAATGCAAGGCAGCCGGCCGGCGGGGCGCGGGAGAGGATGAGCGCGCAGAGTGTGTAGACGCAGAGCCGCCCGCTTCATTGTGAATGCGGCTCACACGACGGCGACGACGCCGACGACGACGACGACGACGCCGACGATGCCGACTAGGGGACTCGACGTGCCGCCCGCACACATGCAGACCCACAATACTAATGGAGTTAGGCAGCAGAAGAAGAAGAAGCAGAAGCGAGAGTAGGCAAAAACGGGCGGGATGTGTTTCTCGCGCACTTGTGCCGTTTCGGGAGAAGAAAGAAAGGAAGAAGAAAAGGAAGAAGAAGAAGACGGCAAAAGTGGTGAAAAGATGGAACGAATTGGAATGAACTCGTTTCCGGAAGAGAGGTCACACCCTCCTTCTCAAAAGAGGACTCTTGGGAAGCAGAGGAGGAGGAGGAGGAAGCGTAAAAGCTGAGAAACTACTTCACTCCCGCCCATTATCGGCTAATTGTGGGGCCGCGAGTGGCGCCGTGTGCACTCTAATGAATTGACAAATAAAGAGTGAGTGTCCTTGAGCAAGCACCGCCAAAAACGTTTTATTCTCTTGCAGTATATAGCTAATAAAAAGGCGGCCAAAGTGGCAGGGATCAAGCTGTTCAGGCACGAATGAGGCGGAGAACACGGCGGGCCTTCTTGCGACGGTACTGTCCCCCGGCTGGCGGAGCTCCTCCAGCTGGTGCAGCTCCGGCACCTCCTCCTTGGTATCCGCCGGCTGGAGCAGCGGCAGCTGGAGCTGGAACTGGGGCTGGTGGTGGGGCGGCAGCGGCTCCTCCGCCTGAATATCCTCCAGCTGGAGCAGCAGCTGGGGCGGGGGCTGGAGCAGGAGCTGGAACAGGAGCCGGAGCCGGAGCCGGAGCCGGAGCCGGAGCCGGAGCTGGTGGTGGAGCGACGGCGGCACCTCCGGAGTATCCTCCGGCTGGAGCAGCAGCAGCTGGAGCTGGAGCGGGAGCTGGTGGTGGGGCGGCAGCACTTGCTCCAGCTCCTCCAGCGTATCCGCCTCCGCTTCCTCCGGCAGCAGCACCGGCGTCTCCTCCGGCAGCAGCACCGGCGTTTCCTCCGGCAGCAGCACCGGCGTCTCCTCCGGCAGCAGCACCGGCATCAGCTCCGGATTCTTCAGTGTAAGCTCCAGCGCCCTGAGTTCTTGGTGGGCACGGACAGTAGGCGGCATCAGCTCCCGGAGCTCCATCGGTTCCCGGTCCTCCCGGTGGTCCCGCTGGTCCCGGTTGTCCATCGTTTCCTGGTGGTCCTGGAGGTCCTGGTGGTCCGGCTGGGGCTGGCTGGGCGTAAGCGTCCTCTCCGCTCGGTCCTGGCGGTCCCGGTGGTCCCGCTGGTCCTGGTGGTCCTGGCTCGTTGGTGCTGGTGGTTCCGGCGGCTCCCGGCTGTCCGTCAGGTCCTGGAGCTCCTGGCTGTCCATCTGGTCCCGGTGGTCCCGGTGGTCCTGCTGGTCCCGGCTCGGCGTATCCGGCGGCTTCTCCGTCTGGTCCTGGTGGTCCCTCCGGTCCGGCTGGTCCGGCGTTTCCATCTGGTCCCGGTGGTCCTGGTGGTCCTGCTGGGCAAGTGATACAGTTTCCGGCGGCTCCCGCATAGGTGTCCGAAGCTCCAGCCTCTCCAGCGGCTCCGTCCTGCCCAGCCTCTCCTGGCTCTCCAGGAGCTCCCGCCTCTCCTGGCGGTCCCGGTGGTCCAGCCGGACAGCCAGATGCCTGGGCGGCACACTGGCACTGTCCTCCTCCTCCTCCGGCAGCACCTCCGGCAGCATATCCTTCTGCTCCTCCGGCTGGAGCAGCAGCAGCTCCTCCGGCATACTGTCGCTTGACACGTCCGAAGAGTCCTTCGAAAGCGAGTCTCTCCGTCGGCGATTCGATTCTTCGGGCAACCATCATCTGAGACCAAGCGTCGTTCGCTTTGAGCTGCAATAGAATCGCAATGTCATCGGGGAATGTGCTTGGCGAGAAACCTTGAATGAGCTCATGTCAGCGACGAACTCGTTCTCAAACGACTGCAAGTCGCCGACGATCGAGACCATCGTCACGATGGTGGCTGTGACGAGGACGGCCGCCACTGCGGTTCCAGCAGACAACGCGTAGAACGTGCCGCTCGACATTATCTGAAAACACACATAAAACAAACTGGTTTCCTAATGAGAATTCGAGGAACTCGAATGGATTACCTCTTCCTGGGTTGAAAAGAGACGGTCGAGTTCGAATCAAGTGTCGTTCCATTCGTCACTTCCGCTTTTATACTAATTCAATTTATCTTTCCATATAACTTTTACCGCTGGAAAACCGTTTGCGAAAACATAAACAAAGAGGGAGAGAGTGCGGAGATCGGAGAGACGCAGCGTCTGAATTGCTTCGGAGATGGTAAACGCGACCAGTTCCAGTGTTGTTTTCTCAGGGGCAGATGGCATCGGAAACGACACACAGAACTATTGTTTTTCGCTTCGAACACTTGCCACTTTCACTTATCAGAAACCGTTGACTCGTGAATAATCGGGATGTTTTGAATGATTAGCAATGATAGACCGAGGAGGCCAGAAGCAGTATAAAAGGGCGCGAGGACGGGGAAACGGCACTTCATTCAGCCACCACACAGCTGATAACGACGTCTTCAAAGGTAGACGTTGTCTTCTGGACCTCATCTGATTCCGCGAACCTTTTGCAGATGTCGTCTTCCTTCTATGCGCTGACCGGCGTGACCGGCATCGCGGCGATCGTCGTCGCTGGAGTCGTGTTCTCCTATCTCTCGATCCTCGGAGACATCCAGCAGTTCGAAACCGACTTCTCCAACGAGATGTCCGTGTTCAAGGTGAAAGCCAATGACGCGTGGTCTCAGATGATGGCCTCCCGAAGAATCGAGTCACCGACCGAAAAGGTCGCATTCGAAGGATTGTTCCGTGCGAAGAGACAATATGCCACAGGAGGCGGTGGTGGAGGCGGAGGCGGATATGCTACCGGAGGAGGAGGTGGAGGCGGCGGATGCCAGTGTGCCGCCCAGGCATCCGGATGCCCGGCTGGACCACCAGGACCGCCGGGAGAGGCCGGATCTCCAGGAGAGCCAGGACAGCCGGGACAGGACGGACAGCCGGGATCCGCTGGACAGGCCGACTCTGGAAGCCACGGAGGAGGCTGCATCACCTGCCCAGCTGGACCACCAGGACCACCAGGACCTGACGGAAACGCCGGACCAGCGGGAGCCCCAGGAATGCCAGGACCAGATGGACAGGCCGGAGGACCCTCTGAGCCAGGACCACCAGGACCACCGGGAGCCCCAGGAAACGACGGACAGCCAGGAGCTCCAGGACAGGACGGACAGCCAGGAGCACCAGGAACTTCCATCGTCAACTCGCCGGGAGGACCAGGACCAGCAGGACCCCCGGGACCGCCAGGACCACCAGGACAAGACGGAAGCGGAGGAGGAGCCCAGCCAGGACCGCCAGGACCTCCAGGACCACCAGGAAACGATGGACAGCCAGGAGGCCCAGGACAGCCGGGAGGACCAGGACCCGACGGAGGACCAGGAACCGACGCTGCTTACTGCCCATGCCCACCGAGAACTCAGGGAGGAGGCGGAGGAGGCGGATACTCTTCTGGAGGATCCGGCGGAGGTGGCGGCGGAGGAGCCGGAGGATACGGCGGAGGCGGCGGAGGCGGCGGAGCTGGTGGCTACAGCGGAGGAGGCGGATCCGGTGGAGGAGGAGGAGGAGGTGGAGGAGGAGGAGGAGCCGGTGGATACGCCGGAGGAGCCGGTGGTGGCAGCTACAACAACCGTCGATTCCACCAGTAATCAAAAAAAGTTTCGACGTGAAAATAAAGACTTCATTAGAAAGTGTGTTCATTGAGGGACCGGTATTTTCAAATACACATACAAACTTTTTTGACTCTCTCCGCCCTAGGCTTCGTGAATCACAGACGGCGCCGTTTCGGAACGACTCCTTCGACTTCGGAACATCGAAGCGGCTCTCCCTCGTGAGATGTGCTCCTTGATGTCTTTCAGGTCGAACGGCAGGATCGTCGAGTCCTTGTGATCCTTGTGCTCCTTGAGCGCCGAGTTCTGTCTCGTGACAGTGGCGAGCCTCCTCTCGATGTCCGGCTCGTTCTCCCACGCCAGTTTGCACACGTTCAACTGCTCCGAAGTGATCCGATGCATCGGAAGGCCCTTGATCTTCTGCCTGGAACTCTTTGTCTTCCTCCGTTTTCTCCTTCTCTCTCACCGAAGATGACTCATGTCGTTTCCAGACTTTCTCGTCCTGAACAACTTGAAGCCGGTCACGACATCTTCCAGCTCCTTCTCGTGCATCTCTTCGTTCTTCTTCTTCGAATACATGTAGTCTCGTCGCTTCCTCGAGAATGCGATCCATCCGATTTTCGAAAGGAACAAAGACAGCTCGATGATGGTGAACACGGACATTCCCATGAACATTCCCATGTTTCCTCCGATGTCAGACAGCAACTCCGTCAGTGACATCCCTTGTTTCTGGATGTACTCGGTGTACGACATATCTCTGAAGAACACGTTCACCACTTGGAAGTTGGATCTGAAATGATCATCTGATGATCTCTCGGCAACCGGACTGTTCTCATTTCTCTCACTTCATGTGCAGAATGGGCCAGTTTCCCTGCTTGCTCAGCCACATCAGGGCTCCGCGCGAGAGTCCCTTCCCGTACGAATTGAACGAGTGGTACACCTGACTCTTGCACTCCACACGACACTCTTCGCACGCCGGCATCTCGATGTTCAACGTCGTCTGGTTCACCACTTTCTTCATTTTCGTGTCCATGCAACGATACGTCTCGTACGGGGAGCAATCATCGAATTCTGGAATTAAATCTTCTGAGTGCAATCTGAGGAGAAAGAAACTCACGATTAAGATGATTGTAGATGGAGGGCGAGCAGCCGCAAAGCTTGTTGAAGTACTTGGCCTTGCACAGCGTCGAGCACATCGCCGCCGTGTACGGGAAGTCGTAGTTGTAGCCGGCCGGCCAGTGGTCCGAGCAGTTGCCCCACGAGCTGGACGACAGTAGGATGTACTTGGAACTCGAGAGAGCCGAGTAAACGACGCTGTCCGGAGAGACGGCGATGCCTTCGGAAGCGAGGAACGGAATCTCCTCGGAAGAGTGCACGTAGTACCGGAATCCGTTCTCGAAGGCACTCGAGAATACCGGCGTCACGCCGTCTTGCTCCGAGTCGAACTGCTCTTCCAGATGGGAGTCCAGAATTATCTGGAGACCGGCCGCGATTCCGGGCTCCGTCTGCATCTTCATCCACGGCTTCTCGCTGCTCTGGACGTTCAAAGTGAAACACTTGCCGAGATCCGAGAACACGGGAGTCGCGTACTTGCAACAATCGAAGCGACGGCCTCCGAACGAGCACATCTTGAACATGTCTCCGCACGAGAAGCCGGCGTCCATGAAGAAGCCGTCGGCGGTGAAATTCGGGTGGCTGGAGACGTACTGCTTGAAGACGTTGTCTCCAGAATGCAGCTGCTGTCCGTCGGCTCTTCCGTACAACGTCATCGCGTCACTGTTAAACATCATCAGATAGTCGAGGAGGTCGTCGGAGAGATCTTTGGTAGAGTTGAGTTCTAGACACGCGGATCAATGATCAGTAGGCCGGTTTCTATTTGACTTACTTTCGACATAGGACCGTTTGATTGGGTTGAAACTGCATACAGTGACACGTGGAAACTGCATTCCACGCTCGCTGAGCAGAAATGACACCTGAAAGAGATGAGAATAGAGAGGAGAAGGAGGCAGAAGCTCACTTGAGATACTGTAGGTCTGGAGAGGAACATGTTGATGAGCGACGTCACCTGTGCCAGCAGCATGACCATCGAGGCTATCATGATCAGCATCCAGAACACGAGAGACCATCGCTTCCCATTGTATATCCTCTTCGGACCGTGAAGTGTGGTTGTGTCTGAAATGTGTCTGAATCGCAAACCCCCACGAATGGCCTACTGGAAAAGTGTTCGGACTCTCGTGTGATCGACGAAACGCCTTCCGTGTTCTTGATCTTTTTCAACTGCGCTACCGGAACGTCGACAATCAACTGCGAGGCTCGTTTCGAAAACGGTTTCAACTCGGACAGAAACGATCCTTTGCTCGCCGACGGTCTGAAAACGTGGGCGATTGATAAGGAAACGAGAGGAAAACGGGGAAACAATGCGAAGACGTACTTGATGTTCGGCATTTCTCCGACCGTCGAGCACGACGAAGAGGGTGCATTCGAGATCTCGTCGTCGAAACTGTCCGCAGAAAAGTGCACCTGCAATCGAGTCGTTCAGTTTTCGGAAGAACAATGAAGGAATTGTGAACAGCTGTTCGAGTTATTCACAAATGAGAAGAATCCACGTGGAACTACAAACTACAATCGTTCAAAGTACAGAGTGCGCCTGGAAACAACTGACAGATGCTGAAACCGTGATGTCAGCTGCTTCTTATCGGTTCAGAGTAGAACAGTTTCTCGTACAACTGTACAACTCAAAATTCTTTTGTTTGATCAGAGTCCAAACTTTCGGGAAACGACTCACCGAATCCTTTTTGGCTCTCCGTCGGCTCTGCTCCTCTTCCGGGCTCTCCTGCTGGGCGGATCGACCCATCGGTCCGTCGTTGTAAAGAAGCGATATGTTTCTGAACGATCCAAACTGTGTGGCGGGCGCGAGAAAAGACAGTCTGGTGAGTTGTTTGAACTCGATTCCCAGGCCCCACTTCTCCCTCCGAAACCCGAATTATCGCGGCTTCTTCTCGTTTCGTTTGCTCACCGGATTTGGAAGAAGCGAGAAAGGGAGCGGGAGCACGATACTTTTGCCCGTTGCGGAACGGGAACTACTCACCTGATTCGTCGCATTCTCCGTGGCTCGCGGAGCAGCACTGAAAATGCGAGTGATTACGAAGGGAGCTGCACAGTCGTACTACAATTTCAGATGTTCCCTATTGTTGTTTCAATTGAACAGGCAGAGAAGGTGAGAAGAAGTGATGTGGCCGGAAAGTGATAAGCGACTGTCTCTCTCTCTCTCTCTCTTTCTTTCTTTCTTTCTTTCTCTCTCGCTCTCTCTCTCTCTCTCTCTCTCTCTCTTTCTCTTTCTCTCTCTCTCTCTCGTGCTCTTCTCTTGCTCTCTCTTCCCGCTCCCGTGCTCCTCACCTCCTTAGTACTTTCCGATACTACCTTCTTCTCTCATTGTTGATCATAATTTTTATTACAAATAAGAAGAGAACAGGACGTTTCGATGCAAACCATCTTCAAAAACTTTTGCATTTCTCTTCGTTTTCATTTTTCTCGCACAAAAAGAAAGCTGCATTCAGATGCCCTTTTCTTGTATTCTTGTTTTGTGGTGAAACAATGATTTCATGGCAAGTTAAATGTGAAAAAGGTAAGAACACATGATGGCGGAGGATATGCGAGTGTCAATCGGAAACCGAAAGCGGATTCGAACTGTCACCGAGAAGGCAAGCAAATGACGCTGATGCCGGGCACAACTGATTTATTATCACTTCGAGTCCGATAACGTGCTCGGACACTCTTTCAACGCAAACGGAGCAGCAGAAACAGCGCGCAGGTCTGAAAATGATACATGAAAGCGAAAAGGAAACGAGGGGGATATGTTTGGAAAACATTGCGCCCACAGTCCGTCTGTTCGGAAAAAAATGAATCAAAACGATCGTGACGAAGTTAGTAAAGTGAACGAGTATTAGGAATGTTGGGGGAAAATGAAGGTGATCTGGAAAAATATGAGAATGATAACGACTTCCGGAGCACTTCCGATTACTTGGTTCACTGCGTCTCCGAACAGTGTTTCAGAGATTCCAACTGGCTCTTTTCTCTTCTTCAGTGCTCTCGCGAACGAAATAGAATATGGTTTTGGAGGAAAGATACTTTGAAGCCAGCTGACCTTGACTGCCTGAACTTCATTTCTTTAGGAATGTACAGACGCTGCTCTCTCCCTGCGCTCTCGATCCTCCTCTGGATATACTTCTGGTTTCCGTGATTCGTTCTCGCGACGAATCTTCCGATTTTCTTCCGTCCTCGCGACGTTTCCATGCGATTCCACCCACCGTATCCTCGCCTCCCGGCCAATAATCTCCTTCGAAAAACGGACACCTGGTTCCCATTTCACCGTCGTCAAATCCGTCTCTCCGTAAATCACAGGGTGTTCAGGATTAGGCAATCGGGTCCAGATGTGCAGAGTGCAAAAGGGGGATGGTGCTCATCGCGCCGATTCCTTTCCACCACCTTCGCTGTTTTTATGCCTCCGACATGTGTTAGCTGCGTGTGAACCTCTCCGCCCCGCACACTCTCTCGCTTCCCAACTGACTCGTCACAGAATCGGGGCGGAGTCCGTCGGCCCCTCCTGTCCGTCGAGGAGAGAAACACAGAGAAGAGGGCCTGTTGCTCGTCTTCTTCGCGTGCTCTTTATCACCGCGTGCGGACCCACTCGGTCTGTCAAGAATCATGCGTCTCGACTGCTCCTCCCTTCTGTGCTCCGTCCTCTCGCTGCTCCTCGTCTTCGTCGCTTCAGATGAGTCCGATGTCGAAGTAAGAACCTCTAACACATCATTTTGAAGACTATCCCCTAAAATTTTCCCGAAAATCGTTTCGAAGAAGCAGTTCTAGTTTACATTCCGAAAATCCAGAAAACCGCTCGTTTCAGTTGAAGCCAGCGCTGAGCACGTGCCGACGAGCCAACCCGTGCGGAGCCACCATCTCGACGTTCCCGCTTCTGGAGCCAGACGTCGACGAGGCGTCCGGATTCGGCAGCGGCGCCGCTCCTCCAGTGTACGATGAGATCCTGACTGTAACCAGACACACGTCGCCCGTCCCCCCGCTCCCACTTTCCCCGTTTTCAGCACGAAATCTACAATCTGAACGCCCAGCCGGAGATGCAAAACTCGACTCTGTGCGCGTGTCCGGACGGCTCCAAGTGCGACTTCGAGTCCGATTCGAACGTCGTCAAGGTCGATTACGTAAGCGTCGCAACGACTTCTTATCTCTTATCGCGCGAATGCGTTGTAGCACGTCACCCTGCGATTCTGCACTCTCGACACGATATCGACTGTTTGCAAAAGGAACCAAATCAACTTGAGAGTCATCGGAGCGTCCCAAGCATCAGGTCAGTTGTTATCTGAACAGCGCTCCGTTGCCAAAAAAAGAGAAGAACTGACGCATTGATTGCCATCCTTTCAAGGAAAGAGAAGAGGCGCGCATTCGTTCTCGCATGAGGGTTAGTGAGTGTGCTCCGCTCCGAATGCTCCCGAGTGTGCTCCGAGCGGGGGCTCCGGAAGCTCTTTTATGATGGATCATCTCAGTCGGAATGACTCATCAAACCGATCCTCCTGGCCCGTTTCTCTGATTATTTGCCCGCTCTGCCCGTCTTGCATCACAAGTGTCACAACAATTGTCACGTCTGCACCCTCTCGATCTCGCACGCTCTCTCGCTGAACTCTGTGGGCAATTGGTATCTTCTCCCGCAAGAGAGAGCAATCCGTTGGTTTTTTTCAGGCGACAGCGTGCAAGAGGTCTCGAATGCCATGATGTTCTGCAACTGTCCCAACGGATTCACGCGGCAGCCCGTCGAAGTGTGGTCAGGCCAGGAAATCTCTCTCAACTATAAGTGTCTCTAGGATCATAGTACAATCAGTTCGAACTTCCGTACGGGCCGTACCGTACTCTTTCTTTTCAAAATTTCTTGTAATGCAAACACAGTATTAAACTTTTGTACGGTGAAAAACTAGTTACACAAAAACAAATAAATTGATGCAAGAAAGCTTTCGGCAGTCATTTATCAAGTTATTACTCTTACGAGTTCCTGTGTTTGAGAAGAGATCCACGTGCAGGTTGATATAGATGTTTGTGTTGATCGCGTCGCGGAGAACGCGCTCGATTCTCCTCGGAGCTGCGCCGTCTTCTTTTCAACAAACAACGGGATTCGCTGGCGTCGTGACGGATCGTTTCTTCACTCTTTTCGACGCCTTCCTCTTCGTCCTCCGATATTTCTCCGTCTTCTCGAGCCTCTTCTTTGTTTCTAGACCTATTCGCCGTCAGAGTCTTCTCGTCTTCCTCTGAAAAATGTTGAATGGAAATCTGACGAATACAGTGTAATCCCCTCGATGACACACTCTTTTTTGTGAACGCTCAACCAAATTCTGACCAAAAACCGAGAACAGTTACGTAGTGAAAAAGTTGCGATTCCGTAAGAAACAGGAGAGAAACAAGTGCAGAAAAACGGAGGCAAGCAGTGTTATAACGAACCCATAAAAGAGAAGAGAAGCACCTTCCGGTCCGAAGGATTATTGCAGAACAGAACAGAACAGCACGATGCAACTTCTGTCGTTCGCACTCCTTGCGCTCTTCTCTTTCTTCGTTTCCACCGTAATCTCGGAAGAATCGACGGTTTGTGTTCGAATGGACGTGCCGGTGCTCCAGAAGATCGCTCAGGGACTGTGCACTACTAGTTGTACTGCTCAGGTATCTTTTATCCCTCCCACACCTTCCTGACTTCCTTCCATTGCCTTTCTCTCTTCAGAAATGCGCCACCGGAGTGTGCAAGAAAGTGGACGCTCGTCCGACGTGTTTCTGCAGCCGCTGCAGTTCGGGAAGCAATGAAGAGGTGTCACTCGGATCGCTCAAATCCAAACTCCCACACTAAATCGGTTCTCTTTATTTGTGGAATGTGACCTTTTCATCTCTGACTCGTTCTTTTTTCCATTCAAACACCTGTTGAATAAGTCAACAAACAACGCCGCGAGAACGATCCCATTCTGGCCGCATGTTATCAAAAACCATTCCCGTCCGCCTACATATTACAATAACAATCTGAGCTCCGCCCAGAAACACAGTACAACAAAGTTGTTATAAAAGAGCATCTGGAGAGTTGGGAAGATCAGCCAGACGCTTCCAAAAGATGCTCTTGAGATTCATTCTTCTTGCGCTCTTCCTCGTTTCTCTCGTTTCGGCAGGGATCGACTTCAGCACGTGCGCTCGGATGGATGTGCCCGTACTGGATAAGGCTGCTCGCGGGCTTTGCATCACGAGCTGCAGCATGCAGGTCAGAAAATGAGCTCGGAACCCAACTAACGAAAGAAATGCCATTGCAGAACTGTGGAACTGGATACTGCGAGAAACGGGGCGGTAGACCAACTTGCGTTTGCAGCCGATGTGCGAATGGGGGAGGAAACATTCCCCTCGACGCACTCATCAAGAGAGGAAAACGCTGAGAAATCTGCCCCTCCTCCGAACACTGTCTTGTATATAACTAATAAAACACTCGCTCACCTTCTTCCTTTTCCCCCTCGTTGATCAGATATTCGTCTTCTATCCCGTAGTTCCAATCCAGCTCTTCGATCGAATCTTCGCCTCCGATGTACGGATGGAACTCTGGAACTTGAGAGGGTTGGAGAAGACTAAGTGAAGTGGCACTTGCCATTTCTAGAGTCCGAATTTTTTGGAGTAGAAGTAGAAGGCGATATTCCTTCAGCGTCTTCGTCGTCGTCGTCTACTATGAAGTTCTCATCCATCACAAAGCAGCCGCCCACCGCTCTATTCGAAACTTCGGCGTCGGCTACTCGCTCTGAATCCGGGTTCTCCTGACTTTTCACGACGTCTTCCGTGTATTCTTCTTCGTCTTCCTCCAAGATACTTTCTTCGTCTTCATTTTCGTCTACGATACTTTCTTCTTCCACCTCCAAAATGTCTTCTCCCTCTTCTTCGATACCTTCTAAGTCTTCTATAGTGCCTCCGTCCCCTTGCACTTCCTCCAAATTCAGCCACCATTGTTCACTTCCAGCGTCTTCATCATCCTCTCCTTCAGCCACGACTTCCTTCATCGTCTCGTCCTCCTCTTCTTCATATTCTTCGTCTTCATATATAGTCGAATCGTCCATTGAGGCATCCTCTCTCATGTTCGGATCGATTCTTAGCGGATCATCCGAATCTTCCTGCAGTGTCGACACCCCTTCGTCCTCTATCGACTTCAATTCCAAACTTTCCAGAGTCGGTTCCACTTCGGTTTCTTCTCTTATCAGACCAACAAGCTCTGCTTCTTCCTGATCGGTTATCGATAGAATACTTCCAGCTCTTGTTTCGCAGAAGACCGAGTTTGTCGACGAGTGCGCTTGCAAGGTTTTCGACGAAACAGTTTTGACGAACGGCCCTTTCTCCGTTCCGTATTCTGGGAAAAACTCGGCTAGCAAATCCGAATCTTCAACTTCGATATCATTTGATTGGTTGCAGATCGGCTGCATTTTTGAAACTTCGGAAATACTTGCAACATCTGCGATTGGAGCGAGAGAAGTGAAGGTGGAAGCTGGAGATGATCGAGAAGACGTGTTTTTCTTGCCCCAGATGAGCGAGGCAGGGGAAGTCAACGGTTGAGGTGGAAAAACGGGAACCCCACGATTAAGGGCTCTTTCTGACGCTGAAATAGAGTCTTAAAGGAACTGAGAAAAGAAACAGAGTTCACCTGAAGGCTGTTTCTGGAAGGGAAGACACAGCTTCTCTACGTCATCGGCCGGCAACTTTGCATGCCGTATTTCTTCGCGAATCTCCTTGGACGGGTTGTTTAGACGTTGTTTCAGTTGTGCAATGCCTTCTGAATTAAACTAGATTTATTTTTTAGAAGAGGGAGTGTAAAAATTCTTACCTCGGGATATACCAATTTGCTCAAACTTGAAAAGCGCCTCAGAAATCTTTCCATTTTTTTCCACTTCTGGCTCAACTCGCACCCATGGAAAAATGATAGTGTCGTGCGGTCGTAGTAGCGGTTGTTTCTGTCGTTCCGCGGCGACTTTCCACATATGATCGAGAACTTTCGGCCCTTTTTTGACTGGAATCAGGGACCATGTTACAGATGCCACTGCTTCTTGTTTCGGAGCTGGACACGGCGGAGCAACGAGCTTTTTTTCGATAGGCGCTTCATCACAAGAGACATTCGCCGATGTTGACGGGACGATTCGGGGATCCGGAACGACAGGAAGGTTCTTTTTACAAGTGGGCACGAATTTAAACTTCTGCTGCTTATGTTCGACACTCGGGACTGAAAGCACACTCGTTTTTATAAAAATCGCCTTTCTTTCCGGGATCTTGAACATGACGGGAACTTTTTTGACTGTCAGCTGGTCCACGCAATCCTTCTCATCCCAGACGATTTGTGCTTTCTGCTGTTTCGGCCTTTCCTCAGAGAATTCTCTTGCCGGCGATGGCTCCTTTTTCGTCAACAAAAAGTTGACTCTTTCGCTGAGCGGTTTCTTGCCTTTGTCCGGATCATCCATCTTTGTCAGCTTGCACTCCCTTTCCTCACTGTACGATCTGTCGTTGATTCGTTTCGCTGCCGTCCTAATCTGACATTCTTCTTCGTCTTTCTGTTTCTTCGCGGCTTCTTCATTCTCCTTCTGCTTCTTCCTCGTTTCTTCATTCTTCCGTTCATATCTCCGCTTTCTTTCTTCCTCCAGCTTCTTCTTCTTCTTCTTTTCTTCCTCCTCATTCTGTTTCTTTCTCTTCTCCTCTCTTTGCTTCTTCCATTTCTCTCGTTCTTCCTCTTTTCTTCTCATCCTCTCGTCTTCCTCCTTTTGTCTTCTCTTTTTCCTTTCTTCTTCCTTTCTTTTGAATCTTTCTCCCTCTTCTTTTTCTTTCCTCTGTTTTTCTTCTCTGCCTCTCAATCGCTTTCTTTTCTCTTCTTCTACTTCGTTCTGCTTATTCTTCTCCTCTTCTTTATTTCTCTCGGTTCTTCGCTTCGCCATCAATCCGGGCAGCAGACTGCCGACGGTCGTCAACGTCTCCGGCTCGTCCGACCCTCTCTTCACATTCATCACAGTCGGCAATCCGTCACTATTCGTTTCTAACTGATTCAGATACAGCCAAGACACGAGATCTTCTTCCGATTGAAATTCCAGCTCGACTGTGTTTCGAGCTCTCATTTTTTTGATATTGCGAGGTCTCAGAAGACACTGTCGCTCTTTAAAGTGATGAGTACAGTTGGGACACACGACGACTCCTCCGGAAGACGTCGCATTCTCGAGATTCGCCGCCAACTGTTTATTTTCCTTTTTTAATCGATTGATCTGACTTCTAGATCCAACTAAAAGCTGTCGGAAGAGTGCCGGATACTCATGCGAAGAGATATTCTGATTCGGGACGCATTCTTCTTCCTTCTTGGTTTCTTCAGGCTTCTCATTATTTGCTACATTTGGCACGAAGTCCTCTCCGAGTGCCATCGAGTACAAATCGACGTCATCTTCGTTCATTCTGAAACCGATGCATGCATCCCAGGAAAAGAAGGGAAGATAAGTAAATAGAGGGAAATGTGTGAGAGAAACACAAGAAACACGACATCAAACGGAGTGACGGATAGAGATTAGCAGATAATTTATGAATTCTTTCTCAGAACAAACAAAAAATATTGAGTAGGTAAAAATGAAAAAGTCGATTAAGCCTCTTCCTCCTCGTCTGCTGGCTTCAGAGACCCGAAGATCTGAGCTGGGATCGTCTTCGTTCCGATGTCCATGTCCTCGTCGTCCCTCTCTTCTTCCTCGTCGTCGTCCAAATCGATCTCGTCGGGATTCTCCGTCTCTGCCTGCTGCACTGTCTTTCCGGCTCCACGCACGAACGAGATGTTTCCCTTGTTGAGAGACGCCTGGAGAATGGAGCCTCCGTCAGAAGACGGAGCGGCCTGCTGATCCAAGGAAGCCATCGGATTTGAGGTGCCGCTCGTCGTTTCCTGGGCCTTTCTCTCCGCGTCTACGCGCATTTGGACGGATGTTAAGGTCACGTTCACATTGTAAGAGGCTTCAACGGACCGGCGGACACGCAGCATGTCTCGAACGGTCGCCTCGTTCCCGTGGGCCACTTCGAAGTTCTTCCACGTGTCCCAGAACTTCACATGGACCTTTGGATCTGAAATCTCCGCTGCGTGCGCATAGATAGCTCTTGCTCTGTCGATCTCTCCGACTGTCGTTTCCAGTTGTGCGTAGCGCAGACTCATCGAGCGCGATTTGTCCTCCGGAAGCTCCGAAATCGCCCTTTCAAATATGGGACGACACTGCGCAATTCCATACATCTCTTGCACCTTCTTTATGTAAATATTGTACATCTGTAAATGAATATGTTTCCTATCAGTTCAAGTTGACTATTTCCTCACCAAATGCATATCGCTTCGATCTACTCCCGAGGTGGCTCTGTTGTAAATTGAGAGGGCGTGCCGGGCGAGTCCGTGCTCTTCTTCGAGCTTCGCATAGAGCAGGAAGATGTATTTGGCGTGCTTCGGAGGGCAGTTTTCAAGACACTGCTCGAAGAGGTCACGAGCTCTCTCCAACTTCTTCCCTCCGTATCGCTTTATGAACTTCACGAGGTACGTGTTCCAGATATCGAAGACACTCGGCCATCTGAACAGAGCGATTCCCTTCTCATAGGCCTGGAATGCGAGTTCGAAGTACTCATTCTCCTCGAGGAACATCGCGTAGTTCATTATCATCTGCGGAGAAGCAACTCTCAGCTCGATCATCTTATCGTACACTTTTCGGCATGATTCCACAGTTCCACAACACTCCTCGTAGTCCGCGTACATCGCCCAGAGAATGGGACTCCGGTGAACTCTCGCTTGCACGGACTGCATGTTCTCGTGGTCTCCGGGCTTCGGAACCGAACAAGCTCTCTGCAGAATCGAAAGAGCGGCCTTCGGACGCTTGTGCTTCATCTCCATCTCCGCATAGGCACACCAAACATTAGCAAGCTCACTGACACCTCCGAATTGCGAATTGACGGCAGTCTCGAACGTCTTTCTCGCAGCATCCAGATCGTTGTGATCTTCGTACAGTTTGGCAAACGCGAGCCATAGATCTCTGATTTTTCCGACTTGAATCTTCGGATTCACAGATTTGACGGCCTCTTTGAATGTCTCGATCTGCTTTTCGTAGTTTCCTTCGTAGATTGCAACTCTGTTCAGCCACTCGCCAACGTTATGAGGATTCTGACGCAAGAGAACACTGTTCATGAGCTCATTTTTCCGCTCCATCAGATTTTGGTATCTGAATCATTAACAGTTTGTAATCTGTTTGAAATATTTTCTCACCTTTGGAACATCCATTCGAGATCCACCTCTTCCTCCGGATCTCCACTTGCCTCCACTTCTTCCATCATGATCGATACTTCTCGCTCTTCGAATGCAGCGTACGCGTCGTAGACTTGAGCAAAATCTCTGACAGTTGCTACTTTCGCGATCGCCTCCTCATACACGTCACGAGCCTAAAAAAAACTTTCAATTCGTAGGTAAATAGGTTAATTTCAAAAGCCTCACCCTCTCGAATTCGGCACTTCGAATATAATAGTCGGCCAAAGAGCACCAAAGAAATCCAACTTGGTCCGTGTACCGATAGATTCCTTGCCGGATGATGGCGTCCACATTCAGAGAGAAGATCTTGACCGGGTTCTTCGAGATCAAGTCACACAGCTGCGTCCATAACTGATGGGCGGTCTTTCCTTTCTCGGAAACGTTCTTGTCCTGATTCACAAGAATCGACAACTCTTTTGCGGCCTCGTCGATTTGATCTCTTTCAATAAGATACTCAACGTAATCCTCGCGAGCCTTCGGATTCAGTTTCAGATATCTTCTGTAGACGCGAATCGTGGTCTCCGGAAGATCGTGGCTAGTCAGGAAGTCTATATAAATAGACCAGATTCGCATGTGTTGGGTAACCGGAAGAGAACGGAGCGCGCGGTCGAAAACGCGACGAGTCTCGGTGACCAGACCCCTTTTGATCATCACATCGCAATAGCAGATCCAGATCCGAGGCATCTAAAACTCAACGCTCAACTCATTTGTTTCTTCGAACTTTCTAACCTTGTGTAGACGCATGAGACATCTCTCGTAGGTGTCGCAGAGAGCTCTCCATGAATTATCGGTCGGACACTTCCCGGTAATCGTGCTTTCTCTGTATTTCAGGTAGTGATACCACAGTTTGTAACTTCTTTCAAAAATCGCCAACGCACGCTCGTAAATCTAAAAAAAATTGATTTCTGGTGAAACTGAAGGAATGCTCACCAGGAATACTTGTTTTGCTGGAGATTTGTTCTGTTTTTTATGATCGATATACCTTTGCCAACAGTTGACGGAAGTTGGGTTTCGGAGGATATCTTCTTCGAATGGAACATCTTCCGACGACTGGAGAATTAAATATTTCCTATTTTGCGGGAAAACGGAAAAAAACTTACAATCCCTCTCAGAGTCTCGAAGTTGGGTATTTTCTCGAGCTTTGCAGAAATCTCATTAACACTGTTTTTATTCTCCGTGTTATTTTCCTTGCCGGTCATTTCCTGGAAGTCTTTAGCGAAATAAAACCTGAAAACTGAGTGAAAAACACAAAAATTCGAAAACAGCGGGGAAATTGCGCGTCAGATACGGCACATGCGTACATCGAAAAATGCGTATTTGTCCACCGTACTCTCAACTGAATTCAGTTTCACCCGAATTCGGTTGGCTTCTCGCTTTTCCGATTTTATCTGGCCGCCTCCAGAATCAATATTCTAAAGCATGTCGTCGTTTCGGCAGTTCGTATGGGACCCTGTTCTCCTTGTGAGCCAGATGACATGTCTCCAAACTAGTTTCTACGCCACAGAGACACTCTTCATGATTTTATGCAGTCTCTTTGGATACGAGCCGCTGATCGCCAACATATTCACGATACAAGTGAGTTTTCTTTCGAAACGCGATAAAAAAAGCGGTAGTGTTCCAGACACAACGCTCAATGGCTCTAATCCAGTTGCTCGCGGCAGTTGGCGTCTCTTTCGCCCTCTCGCACATCGTACAACGGGCAAAACAGTGTCTCGACTTCGCGTGCACAGTCCATTTCTTTCATCTTGTCTTCGTCATCATCTACAATCGATCGTTTCCCACGCAGTTCACATGGTAATCTGAAAAGACGTTTTTAAAGTTGAACGAGTGAGGTTTTCTTCAGGTGGATTCTTCAAATAATCTCGACGACAGTTTGCACAGTGCTGGGAGAATATCTGTGCATGCGGCTCGAAAGCCAGGAGATCAAACTGGAAGGCGGACCGTCTCGATACGATCTTTAGCTGCATAATAATCCGAGAAAACCGGAATCGAATTGCGGGTGCTTAATTATGGTTCGGCTGTGACATAAATTTAATAACTTCAAAAAACTACATTTCAAAAACGTGGCAAAGTAGAGTAGAGTTTATCAATACCGTGAAAGTTCAGACCTTTCTGTTCATTCCCTCAGTTTCTTTGAAACAGTTCTGCTCAATGGCCGAGAACGAGACCACTCGGCGTCGACCGCTGTCTAATCTTCGGCCGGGAAGAGTGAGGAAAAAATATAAATAATGGAAAGCCGCTCGATTTTCAGAAGACTGATGTGATAACTCTATTGGCTCAAGCCGGCGAAGAAGACGATAATTCGTATCGAAATATGCCCACAGAATCCGACAGATCACAAGGCAACCGATCGGCGAGTGGACGGGACGTCCGAAATTTTCTTTCGGATTCCGATTTGGCCTCGATTCGGGGGGATGTGGCTCCGATCAGTGAAAGCGTGCGATCGATCAGAAGTGATCCGAACGATTCAGGAATTGGAGACGAGGAAGAGGAGGGAGTTCGTCCGCCACCGCCAAAGAAGCGTCGAGTGACTGGAATGATCCTCGAGAAGCGCGCTTTTTTCAATGACATTCGTTCCATCAACAATCGCTATCCGGTCAGAAATCGTATTCCGCCAGTTCGTTGGTGGCTCGGCGAGGAACCGATCTACAAGTGGGAACCAGAAGGCGGAGGAGTCTTGGAGGGAGTCACCGACGTCATCGTTCGGGACAAAATGTATATGAAATACAAGACGGCCAGTCCGGTGATTCTGATCGAGAAGCAGCTGGAAGAGCGCAAGAAACAAAGTGGAAAGAAATCGAGAAAGAGAACTTACTCGCAACGAAAAGGAAATAAGCATTGAATAGGTTTCTATTTAGCAGGAAAGAAGGGCATGGGGAATAAAACGAATTTCAATCACAGAAACACGAAAATAATATGCAAGTACAATAAATAGAAAAGAGAAAGGAGGAAACCAAAAGGGCCCAAAAATATGCGCCTACAAAAGAGGGAATGCGAAAAATTTAAATTTTTAACGGGGTCTACATAAAAAAAGACAAGACTAGCTGATCCAAGCGAGTGATCTACACGATTGAAATAGGGCAATAGATTCCTTATTTTATTCACTTCTTTCCTTTCTTTCCTTGCTCTTGAGCCTCCTTCACCAGTTTATCCTTAATCGACTGCATGAAGTCATGAGTGGCCGCCTGAGCCGGTGACAAATCCTCTCCGACCGACTCTTTCTTCACCGGTTCGTAAGCGAACTTGAGTCCCTGCGCAACTCCCGTGCTCTCGACGGCCACAATCGGAGCCGACTCGTCGATCAGCTCGATTCCCCAGTCATTATCTTCGTGCACGACGGCTTCCTCTTCTGGAGCCGCGATTTCGATCTCGACCGGTTCGGCGGCAACTCTCGCCTGATACTCTTGTTGTCTCAACTTGCAGTGCTCGTCGTCGCAGAAAGGGTTTGGTTTGATGCTCTCACGAGGGAAAAAGTCCGCGAGAGCGTTGTAGCCGACATAATGGGAGACTTCTCCGAAGTTAAGCAAGAATTTTAGAGTGTTCATCACTAGGAAACCGGCGACGACGGCCATCGTCGTTGGCAACGAGGCGGCGCACACTCCTTCGCGTTTCAATGTGCGCTCGTCGATATTCGAGGCAACGACGAGAGGTGGGACGCACTGAAAAATGCATGATTGAAGAGAGAAATTGATATGAAATTCACCGCAAAACAGGCAGTCTTTCCGGGCTCGATGTACTGAATATGACCGGAAACGGCGTTCTCGCTCACTCCCGACTCCATCCAGATTTGGTTTTCTTCGTTACAAGCCTGAAAACTACTTTTCAGCATGATGAATATCAATATCTCTGACTAACCATGTTAACGGCCATTCTGGCTTCGAAGTTGTCGACGCAGCTGAGAACGAGGTCCACTCTTCCGTTCGCGAGCGAGCCCTTTCGCAGACGATCGATGAACGTGATGAAGTTGTCCATCGTCGTGATGTTGAAGTTGTGAACTTCAATCTGAACGTCCGGGTTTACGTGGCTGTAAAATTCATCATGTTGTTTTCTTCGAATCGGTGAATCCCCTTACATCAGCGTGTCTCGGGCAGCCTCGACCTTGCTGAGTCCTGCCTGATCTGGCTGGTAGAACAGACGGTTCATATTCGCGATCTCGACTTTGTCGTAGTCGAACAGAATGAGCTTCCCGATTCCGCACCGAGTGAGCATCTCGGCGACGACACTGCCGACTCCGCCGACTCCAACAACAGCGACCGTTTTTTCGCGGATCTTCTCGTAATCCTGTACGATTCCCATCCGCTGCAGGGCCATCAGACGACTGTACGGGTTCGAGTCGACCACTTCCGCGCTCAACTTCTCAATTTTCTGTCGGTACGGGCTGGTTTTCTTTGAAGGCGGCGACGGATTCGCTGATTTCGATTCGGGAGAAGAAGACTGGGCGGAAGAAGATTCCGATCTTCCCGGATGGAACGGCGCGTTGCTCACTTGCTCGTTTCCACGGTTCATCGCAACACGGAGTCGCTCTGTGAGGACTTCGATCTTTTTGTTCAGCTTCGTGATCTCTTCTCCGCTCATTTTTACCTGAAATGATTGGATTTGAGCAAAAAAAAACGAGAACAAAAAATGAGCGGGTTGGCGGCGGAGGAAATGCGTGAAATCGATGAGGAAGACTCAATTGAGTGCACTTCTACGTGTCGATTTACGAAGACACACCCCTTTTTGCAGTTTTGCAACGTGCGGCGCCCTTTTTCGCAAGGGCGCCGCACGTAGAAACATAGCAACAAGAAAGAGAGCAGCTTGCAAGCAGCTCACAAGGAACGAAAAACGAAATGAAAAGAAAGGCGGAGAAAAAATATTTGCAAGCTTTTCGAATGAAGGACTCGAAAGTTCAAAATCTAATAAACGCGCTTTGAAAATTTTAACAACTTAGGAGTTTGGGTTAACACGTGAAACGTTAGAAATAAAAATTTATTGATGAAACTGGAATTCACTTTTATAAGAATAGTTTTCTAGAGTTCTGCCGATAACGGCACCACGTTGAGCTCTTTTTGCACATCGACTAGTTGTTTTTCGAAGTGATTTTCCCAGTCAAATGCCATAAAGAAGCGAGAGTTCGTTGCTTGTCGAACCACCCACGGTAGATTCTTCTCCAGCAGTTCTTGGCGATTCCTGAAGAAACTCAGATGAACAGTTCTGGTTGTTAAGAATCACTTTGTGAGCAGTCGGGCGCCTCCGAAGATGCCTCCAGTGACACACATCGGCAGTCCGTACTGGATGCCTTCGAAGTACTTCACTGTCACTTCTCCGAGCATGTTCGTTTTCTGCTCGAGAGCAATGTGCGTGAAATCGTGTGTTTCTCGATATCTGCAGTGGGATTTCCTCGTTCGCCAGATTTTCCAAGAGACTCACCGTTGCATGACGTACAAATGCTCCAAATCGTCAATATACTTGACAGTCGGGCGAGCATCTGGAGATGTATTGAGACGAGAGAGGAACCTACAAATCTTTTCTGGTCCTCTTTTTTTCTACCCGACTCACTCGGAATACAGATTTCCGAGAGTGCCCTTCGGAAGTCCGGCAAGCCACTTTCTATCGATCGTCTCGTTCGAGATCCTCGGTTTCTCTTTGAGAAGCCGTCTTCCGACGACGTCTGACTCCATCCTCTTCCGAATATTCTCGAGAATCGGTCCGATCGCCGTCGTCTCGCCCATCGCAGCAACCATGTCGCCTCTCTTCGGATCCGTTATCGCCGCTGCCGCCGATCCGATTCCGAGAAGAACTCGGGATATCGGTGTGAGAGGAACGTGCGATGCGTAGAGCTTCGTGGAGGACATCCTGCGACGGAAGAGATTAGATTTTCCGGTCAAAAGAGGTTTTTCGTCGGCTCAAAACAAATAAGTAGAGCATCATGGAAGAAAGAAAAGTATTGATGTTTTCGACTGGAGGCGTTTCGTTAGACTTTATAGAATTATTGCGAACTTGTATAAACTTTATGTACGATTTTCTTTGTTACATGGAAAAGCACACTGGATCTATGGGATGAATAAATACTGGGCTTTTTTCAACTACTGGCGGGCACCAGGCCAAAAAAGGAATTTAGAGTTGAATTAATGAGCAGCCGAGAGGGCATCGACTCCTGGAAGAACCTTTCCTTCGAGCAACTCGAGACTGGCTCCTCCTCCAGTCGAGACATGCGACACCTTGCTCTCCGTGTTGTACTTCTTGGCGGCCGTCGCAGTGTCTCCACCTCCGATAATGGTGATGGCCCCGGCGGCGGTCGCTTTCACCACTTCGTCCATCAAAGACTTGGTTCCGTTCGCGAACTTATCGAACTCGAACACTCCCGCCGGTCCATTCCAGACGATCGTCTTAGCTCGCTGGATAGCAGCGGCGAAGAGCTTCGACGACTCCGGTCCGACGTCGAGGCCCAAGAATCCGTCTGGAACTCCTTCGGAAGCAGTAACGATCTTGTCGGAGGCATCCTCTGCGAACTTGTCAGCGACTACGAAATCGACAGGAAGATGAATCAGCACTCCCTTCGTCTTGGCCGTCTTGAGCAGTTCGTTAACAATCTTGGATCCTTCCTCGTCGTAGAGAGAGTTTCCGATTTTGACTCCCTGGGAAACCTTCAGGAACGTGAAAGCCATTCCTCCGCCGATGATCATTTCGTTCACCTTGTCGAGAAGGTTGTTAATAAGCTGGATTTTGTCGGCAACCTTGGCTCCTCCAAGGATAGCCAAGAAAGGACGGGACGGGTTGTCGAGGGCCTTGCTGAAGTAGGAGAGCTCGTTCTTGAGCAAGAATCCGCTGGCACGCTGCGAGTGTTCCACTCCGACCATCGAGCTGTGGGCTCTGTGAGCAGTTCCGAACGCGTCGTTGACGTAGACATCTCCCAGCTTGGTGAGAGACTCGCGGAACTTCTTTACGGCAGCGGCGTCAGCCTTGACCTTGGCTCCGGCCGCATCGACTCCTTTGCCTTCCTCCTCCAAGTGATAGCGGAGGTTCTCGAGCAGAATCACGGTTCCTGGCGCTGGATCGGCGCACGCAGCCTCTACATCAGCTCCGACACAGTCATTGAGAAAGATGACGTCTCTGGAAGAAACAATGACCGATGAAACATGGGAAAGAGAAATTCTTACTTGTTTAGGAGAGATTTCAGCTCCTCCGCGACTGGCTTCAGCGTGTACTTGTCCTGACGTCTGCCATCCGGACGTCCCAAGTGAGACATGAGCACGACGGACTTGGCTCCATTATTAAGAGCGTGCTGGATTGTCGGAACAGCAGCGGCAATGCGCTGGTTATTGGTGATCTTGCCCTCTTTCAGCGGCACGTTGAAGTCAACACGAATGAGAACTCGTTTGCCGGCGAGATTCAGCTGGTCGATGGCGAGCTTATTGAGAGAACTCATTGTTTTCGGCTGAAAAAGCATGGTCATTGATGAGATGAAACAACGGTCATAACAAAAATGGAAGTGAGATTGGGAAAAAAGAGATGTAAACAGCGCGCTTCGATTTTGTGTCGGCGACGTGAGAAACGAGAAAAGTTGCTCGCTTTCGTCTTTCCGCTGAGAGACGCAGAGAAACGACGGAAAAGAGATAGAAGTGACCGAGAGATGAAGACTTTGAAGAAGAAAAAACAAAGTGACCGCGCATTTTGGCGAGATCTTGTGATGCATGGAAGCTTTGCGAACTTTAATGAAATAGTAAAGACCACGACCTCTCAGCGAAGAAAAGCCATCAGTGTGAGATTCCAGGCCGGAGGAAACAGCACCGGGACGTGCAATTGTTTCCGGACAACGATATGAGTCTTTGATCTCACTTGAATATTTAGTCCGCCAAGTAAGGAAACTCGAGTCAACAACTGGTTTTTCCGGAATCGAAGTCAATAGAAAAATCTGTTTGTCCAACAGTTTCGAACCGCCCGCTTGAACACAAACACTCATCTGTGGTCATTTCTCTCCGTCGATTGCGACACACTCAGCAAACGCGCTCTACTGCACTCTACCGCCACATTCGAATTTCGGTCGTCTTTTCTCGCCCAATTTCAACGTGACCTTTTGAACTGTGTTCCCACGTTTCAGTTTTTCTCGATGGAAAACTTTCGCCGACCATGTGTCAGCAGAACTATCGTTCCTGGAAGGGTAGGTTCAATTCTCACAGTATCTTTTTCAAAACGCAATGATTTTTTAGCGAATTATTCCCGAAGTGGTTTACCGCGACGCTGGAATAGCTGAAGACATGTCCTACTTGGCCGAAAAAACTATCGTGAGTTTACAAAAACAGTGAAACCGGTATGAGAAGCACTAAAAAGTAAATTGAAGGACGAATCAATAATGAATTGCACGACTGACATGGAAGAAAAAATGTGGAGAAAACAAGGACTTTCCGAGAAAGAAATCTTCCGTCGTCAAGAAGAGCGCACTTTGAAGAAACATGCTCAAGTAAGAAACTTGGTTAAATTGGGGAAAACATGATCAATTTCTCCAGGCTAAAGCTCGTTTGGAAGAAGGGAAATTTGGAGCGAAGACCTTCGCTGAAATGTGCGCGCTTTCCGAATATTCACAACGAGAAAGCGAAGACGAGGAAAACGAAGTACCCGTTCAACAGAAGAAGAAAGAAGACGTGTTCGCAGTTCCTGCTATCCCGAAGCATGTCAATGAAAAGTCAATTCTGATGTCTCCTAGTGCGAACACGAAAGGAAGCGGACAGCCCGGTTTGAGTTGCTCGACTCCGAAAGGAAACAAGGATCTTTCGATGCGATCGCTTCGGACTCTTGATATTTCCCACGTCGTCAGCACAGACCGTCTGGATTTCCGGAAAATTACAGTACAGGAGAAGACCGTTGTGATCCCGGTGCATTTGGAAGAAGATTCTTCCTCCTCACTGCAAAAAACGCACACGATCCGAAGAGAAGAAAGCTCGACCCAACAGGGAACGTTCACGGTGGAGAAAAGCGGAGAAAAAGAGAGTCTCCAGGAAACATTCACCAAGGAGAAGGACCATTCGGGTAGCCTTTTGGGGACTTTCGTCAAAGAAAGCAACCAACCGGAGAGCCTTCAAGGAACGTTCGTTGTGGAATCTGGAAAAGAGCAGATGGAAAGTCTGCAAGGAACGTTTGTGAAGGTTATCGAAGAGGTTCCGCAGGAAGTCCCTCAGGCAGTGAAAGAGAAGACCCTGGTACAGGTCTCTGAGGAAGTTTCCACTATAAACGAGACGATGCTCGACGGAGAACGAAGGAAGTCGAAGAAAATGGGATTGAAAGAGCGGGAGAGGCGAGTCGCCGATCTGACGAGTTCGATGATGAGCAGCATGATCGAGGACATCCCGTCACCCGGAGCTCATTTCTTCAAAAACAACCGGAAAAAGATGCGTCCAACTGTGCCTACTCCGCCCAGATCCAAGGTCGGAACGAGTCGACTGAGCACAGAGTCTGACAAAGAGAAGACGATCGACATGCTTTCGATAGCCGAGGAATTGACAATCGAGTCAAGCGGATCTTCGTTCGTCGACCCGATCTCTGTGAATGGATCTCGTGTCTCTCCAATTCCCGAACAAAACGAAGCGATGGAAATCTCGGTGACACCAAAGTAAGTGCAGAGACCTCGGAATATTCCCAATCGAAATAATTTAGATCGAGTCGTCGTCCCATCAGCAGCCTCCGTCAAGATCCTGCTTCTATCGAAAAGTCTCGTCGTCAGGGATCTACGTTGAGAATCTCGATGGCGCCATTGGCTCTAAGCATTCATAGTCCGATGCTCGAACAGACACCACGCAATAATTACCTGAAACCGACGTTCTCTTCAATTGCTAAGCACAAAACTCCAGCCGAAAACAAAGAATTGCTTGAAGCAGAGAAATTGAACAGAAGAAGGACCCCGTGCGCGACTCCGACGAAAGAAAACGGTTTTGTGGATTTTGAAAAACAGGAAGAGCAAGAAGAAACTGAGGAATGCAGTCAAAGATCCGCGATAGTCGAAGGTCTCGAAATTCTGGAAGATCCAACTCTCGCTCCAAGCAATCGATCGATCGAAAACATGGAAGACCAGTTGGACGCTCTTTCCGTCACGGATCATCGCCAATTCGATATTCCCGAGGTCGATTACGGAGAGGACTATCCACAGTATGATGATGCTCCGGAGCCTCTTATGTCCGAAGGGGAAGAAGAAGAACCGACTCAGAGACCGAAGAAAAAAGAGCCAAAGAGGCGCGTAGGGCTACTCAGTGACTCGATGATGACTGTCAACACGCCGGGGCTCGAAGACCGTCGTACGACGAGAAGCAGACGTGGAGGAAGAGGCGCTTCTAATGCTGAAGGGCCGAGTTACGATGACTCTTATGAACAAGAGTCGCGTGGCTACGGAAGAAGAAAGAAGCAAGAAGTTGGATTGCAGTTGGCCAAAAGAGAGATCAGTGAGTTCTCCCTCAATCTTTGTCTTGCTTCAATCATGTTTTCTTCCAGTCGAACCGGAACAACAGACCGATGGACTCAGAAGATCGACCAGAACTCGTGTGAAGAAGCTGCGCACATGGATGGGAGAGAAGGCGATATACGTCAACTCTCCGAGTGGAGGAAAGCGGCTGGTTGGAGTGACGGATGTGTTCGTCAAGGATAAGAGGCTTTGCAAGTACCGCACGGCTGATCTGAACCTCGCGATGGAGAGAGAAAATCGCGAAAGAGCCCAAAAACGAGCGCGTGCGGCCGAAAGACGTCGTCAGCTGGCTCTCGATCATAGCTTCGGACGTCGACTGAACGAGTCGCAAGAAGACATTGTCACTTCGGACGACGAATCATAAGGAAAGCTAATACTAATCGTCTGTAAATAATGATGTTTTCCTTTGACAAATGAATCGAGTTTCTTTCGTAGTTTCCGATCGAATCTTTTCTCATCCGGATTCATATTCCAATTTTCCCTAATGGTTTGTGTATCCGGGGGTCCCTGCGAGAGCTGTTTATCAGCCGGCTCTTCCGTCATAAGCGGTCGCAGCCGGATAAATAAGATTTAGACGGGGCGTGCGAGTATAAATAAGGCGTCTCCGGGTGAGGTATTCATGCACGCCACCTCTCGTGTCTTCTGGTTCTGGCCGCAGCCCTCGCGAAGTGAGTTTTCTCATCATTTCGTGACTTTCTCGTCACTTTTGACCCTCGATTAGTCAGTTTTGTCTATTTTTCGTCCGGTTTCCCCTCGTCACACGTGATAACTTGAAACATGAAACACTGATAAGGCCCTCGTTTCGCGCCAAATAATTTGCAACATTCAAACACATACACACACATATATTTACGCACACTCACTCAAAATTTCGACACTCGAGAGGCCCTCGAAGATGACTATAATTCAGGATTATTGTGAGTTTTCTGCGAAGAATGAAGCGAGCTCATTTAATCCGAGAGCCTCATGATCAGTGAATTGTCGACGGAAATCGAGGGGGATTAGGCCAGTTTTCGGGGGCTCGGCGGGGCTCATTTCTGCCCGTTTGCTCCGCCAGAATGTACACTTTATTCTTGCTCCATCATGCGAAAAAACGAGGTCGAAGTCGTGAAGGTTGGTGATTGAATCGCGCCGTTTAGTGTCTGTTTTATGTGTTCGCAACGAAAAAACCGCTGGCGGCCTGATAAGTGCGGAAAGAACACTCCTCTTCCGGGCGACCTTTCCCCCTCCGAAGGCTTTCTCTGCGTCTCCGCGGACCATCCGCGACTAGAGAGCTCCGGCTTTCGGGAGGCTCCAGACGGCGAGACAAGAGCGACGACGTGGCGAGAATTGTGCGCGCATTCGGGCTTTCTCTTTTCCCCACTTTACAAATATGTCGGCTTTACAACCAGTTTCCTGCCCGGTCGCGACCCTTTTTCTGATTCAATCTACTTACGATTCCCAACTTCTAAAAACCACTTTCGCGCCCACGTTCTCTAGGAACTTCTAGAAAAATCGGCAACCGTCCGAAATGGGCGTGGTCTATCCATCAGCGCGGACTAACTTCCGCTTGTCGAAAATTTTAGGCCTCTTCGGAATTTTGAAAACTTTCCAGCGTTTTTCCCCTAAAAAGATTCAAATTGCTTTTTTTCTCTCCACTATTATAAACTAGAAAAATTTTCTCAAAAATTGAGACATCCGTTTTTTATTAATTTGTTGATTCGTGACGAATTTAGGCACATTCTTATTGAATTTCGGCAGTGAAAATCCTGAAGTTCCCATTTCCATTCCTTATTTCGCACAAACTTCCCAGGGAGAAGCGTGCACTGTATTCGTCAGCTGATAAGAACATATTTTAGGCCAAACTGCGCGAATTTCTGGCGCACTCTGGCACTCAAACGCGCCCTATCGCAACTCGTGCAAGGCACAATCGTTGAAATTAGACCCTCACGCGCTTCGCTTATTTACGGCTCATTTCGCTACTAACAAACACTTGTTTTTACATTTTCATGAAATTGATTCCATCATGAAGCTAACATCTGCCATATTCACCAGTTTTGGTATGTCAGTGAAAACTGCAAATCTTGGAGTTTCGAGTCGGATTTAACGTTCGTCGATCTTTCAGTTCGGAGAATGCCGTGCCGACCGATTGTGCTGTCTGGACCGTCAGGCGGAGGAAAAAGTACGATTTTGACCAGAGCAATGAAAGAATTCCCGAATAGCTTCGCCTTCAGTGTCTCTCGTAAGCTACTTTCTACGAAAAATCCACGATTTCAATCGTTCCAGACACGACAAGACAGCCGAGAAAAGGCGAAGTGCACGGGCAGCACTACTATTTCACGGAGAAAGAAAAGATGCAAGAGATGATCCAGAACGGAGAATTCCTCGAGTTCGCCACGTTCAGCGGCAATACCTACGGAACGAGGTGGGTCATTGTGGTCGTTTATCAGAAAGAACAACCACTGATTACAGCAAAAAGACCGTCGAGGAAATCGAAAAAAGCGGAAAGATCTGTGTGCTCGACATTGAACTTCAAGGCGTCCGTAACATCAAAAACAGCCACCTCGACGCCAGATACATTCTGATCCGTGCGCCGTCAATCAAGTTGCTCGAAGAAAGACTGCGAGTAAGAGGATCCGAGACCGAGGAGAGTCTCCAGAAGCGTCTGAAGCACGCCGCCGAGGATCTTGTTGAAAGTAAGTCTGTCACTGAAGGCTATCCTGTCTTAAGATCTGTTTTCAGTCGAGAAGGATCCGACACTCTTCGATCAAGTGATCGTGAACGACGATTTGGAACGTGCCTACAAAGAGTTCATCGATCTTCTCCGTGACGATCTCGACAAAACAGTCAAAAAGTAAACGAATCCGATCCGGCCCTGCTTCCTCGTAGTCATTCCCTTTGATTCAATGATGAAACTCTAATTGATGAGCGTTTTTCTGTGGTTGTGCTAAGTTCTCGATGCTTCAGAAAGCTCTCTCCCTGTCTGGCTTTATTCCATTGCACCCTTCCACTTTTTTCTTCGTATTTATTGCTTCCTTCTCAGTTTTTTGGTCTGAAAATCTTTGATTTCATAATAATTTCTTTTTCTCGTTCAGTTGTTCTTCCAGGTTTATAAAATTGGAAAATATTTTGAATCGTGTCATTTTAGTGCTCTAATTAAGCAGAAGATCTCTATTTGAAAAGGAAACTGAGCGATTCTAAGAAGACGATATTCAGATGACGTCACGTCTTCCGCCTCTTCCGGCACTGCGCGATTTCATTCACATGTACCGGTTGCGAGCGAAGAAGATCCTCTCGCAGAACTATCTGATGGACATGAACATCACGCGGAAGATCGTGAAGCACGCGAAAGTAGCGGAAAACGACTGGGTCGTCGAGATCGGGCCAGGGCCGGGAGGCATCACGAGAGGGATTCTGGAGGCGGGCGCCGGGAGGCTCGACGTCGTGGAGATCGATTCCAGGTTCATTCCTCCGCTGCAACACCTCGCAGAAGCTGCCGATTCGAGAATGTTCATTCATCACAGGGATGCGTTACGAACAGATATCGGAGACATCTGGAAGGTCCGTCTCGGTTTCGATCCTTTTTTCTCTCTTGATGACCAGTTCAGTTCAGAATGAGCCGCTCCGCCCTTCCTCTGTCGATTGGCACGATTCAAATCTGCCTGCGATGCACGTCATCGGGAATCTTCCCTTCAACATCGCCTCCCCTCTCATCATCAAGTGAGATATTTCATCCGGCCTTCCTCTGATGCTTCCTCTCCAGATACCTCCGCGAAATGTCGTATCGTCAGGGCGTCTGGCAGTACGGACGAGTTCCTCTGACCCTCACGTTCCAGCTGGAAGTCGCCCAACGCCTTTGCTCTCCGATCGCCTGCGACTCCCGATCTCGCATCTCCATTATGGCCCAATACGTTTCCGAACCGAAAATGGTCTTCCGGATCGCCGGCTCTTGTTTCGTGCCGAGACCCCAAGTGGATGTCGGTGTCGTCCGTTTCGAGCCTCGAAAAGAGCCCCTCGTGCGAGTTCCGTTCGAAGTCATCGAGAAGTTGTGCCGACAAGTGTTTCACTATCGTCAGAAGTATGTGAAGAAGGGACTCAAGGAGTTATATCCGGAAGATTTGGGAGAGGAGCTCGCAGACGAGCTGCTCCGGAAGTGTCGGGTGGATCCGACGACGACGTCGATCCGATTGGGCATCGAACAGTTCTCCGACATGGCCGAAGCGTACTACGAGCAGTGTTCACGGTGAGGAACAGAGAGAAAAATATTTGGATTGCTTGTTAACAGCTGGCTGATTAGCTGAAAAGTAAACAAGAAGAAACAAACAGACTAGATGATCTTCTGAATTCAGCGATTCATCATTTGAGTGCGAAAACATTATAACCTTCTGTATTCTACTCATGCTACGGATTAATTCCTCACTATTAGGCTCATGGGTTTCATGACAGTTTGATTCTTCCAAGAATCTTGTGATAAAGTCGGAATGAAATGCGCAAATAAACTGTCTGCTCGCCTGTAACCAACTCGTTAAATCATCAGTGCGAATGGATCTTTTGACACGTTTCTCGCGAACAAACAGATTAGGTTTCTAGGCATCAAAGACCACGATTCGAAGAAACACTCTTTTTTTCCCTTTCAGAATCCCCGGATTATGGTTGTACGATTATCAGAAGAAGAGCATCACTTTGGAGCAGCTCGCCGAAGAACCCAACGCTTTCCCCCCGAAGCGAATGATGTTTGAGGCGCCGACTCGGAAATCGGAAGACGAAAAATGGTCGTTGCGCGATTTTAGTATCTCATAATAACTTTATTGATCCGGAAATTGTTGATTTTCAAAATAGATTGTTAGGTAGAAAATAGAAAGAATGAACGGGTTGCGAGAGAATCAGGAAGTGACCTTGTTGATGTACTCCTTGAACTCCTCGAAAGTGATCTTCGAGTCACCGTCCTTGTCGGCCTCCTTGATGACCTGGATGAGGAACTTGAGGTTCGTCTTGAACAGCGGGTCCTTCTTGTCATCCTTCTCGGCGCCCAGAAGCATGCAGATCACGTCGTCCTTGCTGATGAAACCGCTCATGTCCTTGTCGTGAAGCGAGAACATCTCGCGAAGTTCATGTTCTGAAAGATCGAAGGGTTCGGAAGGGAAGAAGACCTTGAAGAGACTCACCCCAGGTAGCCATGACGAAACGACAGAATGAGGAGTGAGGAAGGGGAGCCAGTGGGCGGGAGGGGCTCCCGGGCAGCTCCCGCCGAGTGCGCAAACACACAAAATGGAATGTTTTCGGAGAGAGAGAGAAAGTGTGTGTTTGTTGTCTGTGTGCCCATCAGCTAATTTGAATTTTAAAAGTCTCGTCTTTCCCGCCAATTAGTGTCAAACAATCGGAAGAGAGCATCGAGAATCGAGCTGTTGTGTGTGGAGTCTGGTTGGCTCGGCGAGCCGCTGCAATGAGCACCTTCCTCAACTCCGTTCCTTGATCTTCTGACCGTGTTTCAAAAGTGTTTCGCGGATCTCTCGTGATAACTGTTTCTACGCGAGCTCTCGCAGGGCCACTCGACCCGAAACGATGCGATTCCACGAAACGCCGCGTCTCTCCACACTCTTTCGCCCGGTTTGTTTGTTTCGAAGAGATCCGCGAGCATCCCAGCCTACCCCGCGAACCGAAAAAAGATCCCGAATGGGGAGCGAAGAGCTTCGCATGTGTAATGAAGGAGAGCCAGTTATTGGGACGGCGCACGGAGGGCTCCCTAATAACCGACTTGCTGCTTCATTACACACGTTTCGCGTCTTCGGAATAGCAGAGCACGAGCAGGAGCCGAGTGGTGTTCGGAGCCGGACAGGCGCTTCGACGCTGCCTCGGCTCCTCCGTTTTATACTGTAAAGATGTAGTCGCCCGGCCGCCGTTTCGTATGTGTCATCGCTGCCTGGCACAGCATTATTGTAGGCCTACGAAACACAATTTCTCTCTTACACCAAACACATTTCTTCGATCAGAACGTTAGTACGATTGAATCCACGCGAGACACAAATCCCTCATCCGGATTCCAGAGATTCTTCTCTCGAGTCCCGAAACTATCAGAGTCTTTTGGAGAGAAACGATAGAAATGTCTTGCGTTTTGTGACTTCTTGTGCATTCGAGAAACCAAACGGGTCCTTCCTCGGTGCACATGTACAGTGATAAGGGCCGCTCGATGTCTCCGCCATTGTGTAGTTTTGTCTCGGACAGAGAGACGGACGACTTGGAATACGGGGGGGTCCGAAGGCAGTGTCGTTTAAACGAAAGGAAGGAGAGCCGACGTGGGGAGGTGAATCACGAGAAGACGTCGTTGTAAACCGACTGTACGGACGACGGGAAGTCAATCAACGCGCCGTGATGCGTGGTCTCTCAGGCGTTTTAAAGCACGGAGTGCTGCAGAACTCGTGTCCATCAGGAAGATGGAGATTCTTCGGATTCAGAACGAGAGGGATTGACTCGGAACCCAACAGGCCAAGAGAAACGAGTAGTACTACGAGTTTGGGATTGCTACTTTCAGCCGAGCACGCCGATCCTCGTCTTCCGAGTTATGCCCTTCCGGAGAGCAATTCTTTGCTCCCTACAATCTGCGAACAGCTCAAACACGACGTTTTCCCGCACTCACTTCCCCGAAACCCAACTTCTTTTTCTGCCTTTTCGTTTGAATTTCCAGGAAACTGTGTTCTTTTCCCCCTTTTTTCGAAAAAACTGTCAACAAACTGTACGAGTGTGACGTCAATCCGGTCACTTTTTCGCTTCGTTTCCCGGCCGATAAGAGTGACCGCACGTGTTCTAGTCAGTACCAGTTTATCGAATCGTGCTGGAAAGTGTTGTTGTCTGAAGACGTATTTATAGACGTCAAACGACTGTTTCTTTCTGTCTTTCTCGATCATATGGTCAGAAAGCGAGAGAGTGTGCGGCGAGGAGAGACACAGACATGCGGCCTCAGGACGTGAATTCGACGCGCCTGTCAAAGAAATGTGCACCGGTGTCTCCAATCGTTTCCTCCTTTTTTGTGTTGTGTCGTTGTTGCGTGCGTGCGTGGCTCCGCCCACCGCCGGGAAGGAAGTCGCCCGCCCATGATGACAACGATGAGGTCCCGATCATTCGACGAGCTGACCCAGTTGAGTCGACTCTCGCGGGCTCTCCATCTTGCTGCTGTTTTCCGAAGAGTCATCTGATCTCCTGCAATGTTTCCTTCTCTTCTTCTGCACTCTCGAATGTTTGGCTCTTGTCTCAGCACGTGTCGACAGTATCATTTCGATGACAAAAGGTGTTTTCTTATCGCTCCGAAGGCACTTTCACCTCCACTTTCGTTTTTTTTTTCTCTCCGTTTCTTATCAATGCAGTTTCCTACAGTTTCAGAATCGGAGCCGATGTCTTCTTCGCTCGGAATCTTCGGAGGTCTTCCCGTCGACGTGCTTTCCGGAGTCTGCCGCCATCTCCAGATGAACGACGTCGTCAATCTTACTCATTTGGACGCTCATCTCGAGACGCTTGTCGAGTCAATCATCTACAAGGAAATCAAAGGGATCCGTGTCGAGCTTCTTGAGCAGAGTGAGTACAAAATGCTTCTGAACGTCTTCTGAACCGAGTCTCCAGATGACGTCATCCAATTCACGTTCAAAGACGGCCACGTCACCCACATGAATCTTAATCGAGTCGACTGGCAAAACGTCGTCAAGTTCGCGACGTGCACCGAATCTCTCGAACTGGATATCTCCCCGCAAAAATCCACGTCACAACTGTTCCACGTCCTCAAAAGATCGGGATTCGCTCTGCGAACTCTGAAGGTCAAAATCCGGGAGGTCGTGAGCAAGAGTGCTCACAAGCTGAGCATAATCCATCAGAGGTGCAACTCCCTCGTCGCCCAGCACAAGAAGACTCTTCTTCACCTGGAGGCGTCCACTTCTGATGAGCAGCACGTCGTCCTCACGATGAACACCACTGCGAACTCGATGAAGCTGACCTACAATCAATCGGCCGAATCGACACCTTCTGAACGTGGAACCACTAACCACTACTTTGTCTACAACATGTTCCACGTCCTTCTCGAATGTGAGTAACTTCTTTTTCTTTTTTTTTCTTCTAACCTGACCTGCCTTTTCTGTCGCTTCCGTAGCGCAGTAGGCAGCGCGTCAGTCTCATAATCTGAAGGTCGTGAGTTCGAGCCTCACCGGGAGCATTCTTTTTTTCAGGCCAGCCCACTCGCCAAGTGATTCTCGAGATCGGCAACAAGCACGATGTGCAACTGGCACTTCAGAAGGCGTTCCAAATCGCAATTCCATATTCGCAGAGACCACTTCTGGAGACATTGACAATCGAATTCGGAAACTCGTTGAAAGAGACGACGAAGGAGGAAATGAAGAAGGCGCTTCTGAGCCACGTGGAAGAATTCCACTGCCACACCCCGAATCTCCTCCATTTTCACTGCAATCTGCCACATGACCAGGTAATTCCGGAAAAGAAGAAGAAGAAGTTTCCAAACTTCCAATTTCCAGATCGATTTGTCGCAGGAGTTCCTGTCTCTTCTGAACGAGCCAGTTCGCAAGACTCGAAAGTCTCCCAGCAGCCGTCCGTACAACTCGAGCATCTCGCTCCGATCCGTCCGATGCCAGTGAACGACGGATTCCTCCTGGCACTCTTCATTCGTACATTCACTTCTCCTCTCTTTCTCTTTTCAAATGTGTACATAAAAATGTCAAGCCCTCCCACTCAGCTGATGTTCGAGAACTGAAAAACATGACCGGAAGCCGTCTTCTGTTCCAGCACTAAATGACGTCGGAAGCGAAACTCAAGAGGCGCTATTACAGCGGCGTCAGCTGCCGCTCGGCTCTCCCCTCCCAACCGGTCACTACCTCCCCTCTCCGCTTTCACTTTACGTGTCCCCCTCTCTCTCTTCGATGGCTGATTCCGTCGCTTCGATAAGCAATCGATACGTCGTCAGTAATGGTGAGGTTCAGAAGACGTTCGCACGCAGAAGCGTCTTCTTTCAGACACCGACATGCACTTCTTGCGCACTTGGGCTGTCCGTCGATGTCAGCACACGGACTGGGACGTCTGCGAGCGAATCCGTCTGTGCGAGCTGCAAGAAGCGAGAGACCGGGCGGCTCAAATGGAGAAAACGATGAGATGGTGGTCGAGTTGCACGGCCGAGTGGAGGAGTCGCTGGAGGTGAGCGAAACGCGCTCCACCGACCCGAGCGGTTCGATTGCAGCGCGGTGCGAGACGAGAGGAATCGGGCGAGAGAAGAAGCCGAGACTCTGCGACACAACTTCGATCTGCTCTTGGTGAGAGGTGTCTCGTGTCTTCTGAATTCATTCTTCGGTTTCAGGAAGAGAAACGGTCGCTGGCCGAGCAGCTGTACCACACTTCCGACTCTTCGGAAAGCTCCGACGCCCCGTCTCCGCCGAAGCTCCCCGAAATCGACGGAACTCGCCGGAACGCCGTCGTCCAGACGGTGCACTCGATCCCGTGCGATCCTCCCTCGATCCACGTGTCATCCCCGATCTCGCAGGCCCAAATCGATGAAGTTCTTCGGAAAGAGCCGAGCCTAGAGGAGACCGGCGAGCCGGTGAGCCCAGAGATCAACGAGCAGTTGAGAGCCGAGAACGAGTTCCTGAAGGACCAGGCGAGCGAGCTGCAGAAGTGTCGGGAGAAGATCGAAAGCGATGGGAAGACGATCGAGGACCTTCGGATGCGCATCCAGCAGATGGAACGGGAACTGCTCTCGGAGAGAAACTCGAAAAGAGCGAGCAGTTCGTGATGGCAACACTTTTATGTACTGATAATCTGATATTAATGATCGAGGGGTTTGAGATAAAAATGACACAGTTGTGAGTTCCGAGAACGTATGGAATGAATTGACACAGTCGAGCGGGGGGAACAGTAGAACTAGCACAGGGACAGGGTCGAGGGTAACAGATACGGGCGAGTGCACTAGAATAAAACGAATAAAACGTAGTCAAATCTTGGGAGGCAGTAGCGCGCGATCATCGGCTTCAACGGTAGAGCTCTAGAAAAAAGAACGATGGGAATCTTCTGTCATTGAGAAACTTACGGTGCTCAAAGAGCTCACGGAGCTTGTCTTCTCCAGTGGCTCCAACGGCTCTTTCTCCTCCTCGATCGAGCTTATCACTGACTTTTTCCTTTTCTCGTCTCTGGAAGTGCTAGTTACTCCTCTCAATTAGTCTCTTTGCCTACTTTCCGCCGTAGTAGCGGTCTCCTCCTCCGTCTTCCTCCACCGATTCGATTCTCGGCATATTTTCTTTTTCCTTCTGCTCTCCCGAATCGTCTTCGAGCACTTCTCCATTTTGTACGACTACAAGTTTCCACATTTCACCTGTCAGATGTTGGATTCCGTGGTAGTGAAAGACGTCGAAAACGAAGCTTGTGAGAAGAAAACCGTCGCTTCTGAACCAATAAGAGGTTGGGAAGTTTGAATTCTCGTGTGCTTACCCAACATGATCGCATAGGTAATCGATTGGTTCTTTCAGTCCGAGATCCAAATCTGGATGCGGTTCGCCGAACCTTTCGACGAAATGTACTTGGTTCTGTAATCGGAATTCGAAAAAAGAAGAGGGAAGAGACTGGAATATAAGGATCTCACTGGGATAAGAGATTGAAAACAGTATCGGCGATATTTGGGGATGAGTAGGATAGCAGTGAATCTGACGGAAGTAGAGAGACAAAAGAGAATCGCGGCGAGGAACCACCAGTACAAGAACAGGAACACCTTCGCGTAGAGGAAGTTCGACGCGAGAATGCAGCTAGTTTCCACCGTGTTGACTCGAGTCGCAAATACTTTACTGCTTGTTGTCATTTGCTGAAATGTTCCCCATGACTCCATCTGGTTTTGAGTCTTCTAACCAATCGCTCCACTTTACATCCGGCCATCAGCGTGAACTCTCCACGCAGAGGATTCTGGAACTGTCCGAACCAAAAATCTCGGATCTCCTGAACGCCCCACAGAAGATTTCCGCCTTCGAAAAGATGAGCGATCATGTAGAATTGAGCGACGAAAAGGAAAAATCGGAACCACTTCATGACCACGTAGACCAGAAGAGTTCGCGATTTTCCGTATAAAACTTTGCTGAAACCGTCGAATTGATACGTATTCTTGTCGTCAGAAAACCACCACCTTTTTTCGGAAGACCAATTGTGGAACTGAACGGCGAACTTTCGAGATCGCCATCCGCCCTGCGAAACTCGATTTTGCTCTTCCTGGCAGACGTACGCCTCCAGAAGAGCGAGAACGTCGTTTCCGTTGAAGCAGCTCAACCCGACGAACTTCCAGAGGAGAGCGGGCAGAAGGGTGACCATCGTTTGCATGATGAGAATGTACGGGATCCACTGGAAAATGAAGACGTTGCGAGGGAGAATCCCCGAGGGCGCTACCATGTAGTAATCGGATGTTCCAGTTATAACATTCGTGTGAGCGAGGCCTCTTCCATACGATCGCTCGGCCGTTTTCCGGTACATACCGGCTTTGCGATGGCCATAGTAGCATATCTCGTGGAAGTAGGAGGTGGAAGAGGTCGGCCAGTCCTTGGGAACTTGGCAAGCGATGGCGGATCCGAAGAAGGGCTTGGCTGAGAGGAGGATCGAGAGGAAGGTGAGTACGAAGAGAGTGCTTTTGTGGACGAAGCACTCGGTTTGACTTTCGAGTCCCTGGATGTGGAAGAACGGAGTCGTCAAGTCCGTTACTTTGAATCCCATCCTAGAGTAAAGGATACAACTCCTGAAGAGAACAGATTCAGGCAGATTTTCGGAGATTTAAGCTCTTATCATAGAGGAGGGAGAATAGCCCGACTTTCGTAGTTTATTCATGGTACTCAGTCGAGAAAATCAGAGTGCATGGAAATAGAATGAAATGGTAAAGACGACGGGGATGATGGGAAGAGATGCGCATTTCGATGACGCAAGTTTATTTTACAAGCTATCCTTGGGTAAAACTGACTCGAAGCTATGCAATAAAACTGAAAATAGGTCACCGAAGCGCAAAACGATACGAATAAATCTGGATTATTCAACATGAAAAGCTCGACAATCGAGTGTGCGGTAGAGAGATTTGATGACAAAATAGAAAACATGAAGGAATGCGTATAACTTCTAAACTGGCGGATACATCTTCCCTGGTGCTTCGGCGTATCGATCCTCGTGAGAACTGCAGGATGGCTGGTAATCGAGGGGAATCAGAACTGGATCGCATCCGTCTCCGACTACTGGCCCGATCGGCATCTTCTGCTTGCTTCTCTTATCTCTGAATGACACTCAAATTTATGGCTCGAACAGACTTTCTCTCGTTCTCACAAACTTTTCAAACGGATTCCTGAGTCCTTTTCCTTGAGATGGAATCAGTTTTTTTGACTTTCCGGGCCATTTCTCATACATTCCGCCTTTCACGACGACCACTTCGTACAGTGCATTGACGAAGAATCGGTGTCTCACGACACTGAGCGGCACACTCGAGCACTGCAGCAGGAGGTATCCATCGTTGCCGAGGTAGTCGACAAAGTATTCGAGAGGATCACTGTCGCCGGCAATCACCGTATGCTGCTCTCTTCCTGCTTCCTCCAGGAAGAACTCTTGAGTCTGAATGTGACGAAATGAAATGGTCAAAATGTTTTTTTTACTGGAAGAAGGGCCTTCGTCGCGTATCGCTGATATCTTGGGAGGAACAGCATTGCGGTGAACTGGACAGCCGAGAAGATGCTAACTAGCATTGCGAGGATGTACCACCAGTAGAGGAATAGGAACACTTTCGAGTTTATGAAGTTTTGCGGCAGGATGCATCTCATCACGAACTCGTTGATCACTCCTCCCAGCTGCGTCCGATGGGTTCGACAGCCGACAATTTGAGGGAAAATTCCAGTGAACACGTTCTTGTAAACTCCGTTGAGCAGATCGTAGGAAATCTGGCAACATTGGATGCTTCTGGGTGACTAGAAATTGTAACTACTCACGTGAACACCCCATAGAAGTCTTCCGTCCGCGTAAATCTCGGCCATCATGCAGAATTGTAGGAGAAGCGAAAGAAACGTCACCCACTTCATCGCCACGTAAATCATCATTGTCGTGTACATCCCAGCGTTGTCTCGCTTTTTGAGCTCGAGCCATCGATGAGTTTGCATTGAGCTAATCTTTAAATCAGCACAGTTCCCGTCCATTTTGTCGTCTTCTTCTTGCGAGACGAATCCACGAATAATAGCGGCGAAATCGTTTCCGTGAAAAAAATGGAGTCCGAAGAACTTCCACATCATCGCAGGCAAAAGACAAAGAGCGACTTGGAGGAAGATAATGAAGGGAGTCCACTGGTAGTAGGTGACTGCGATCTCATCCTTAGTGGCTATCGAGTTGACATGAACGTATCCCCGATTTTGAGACCGCACTGTTCTAAATTCAAACATACGGTTTATGAACAAAGATACCATGGACTCACGAGTTCGTGACTCGCAGTTTGTCTTGATAGAAGCAGAAATCGTGAAAATAGTTGGTCGACGAGTCGGGAGTCTCCGGAAGCATCAGACAAGTGATGGGCTGACCGAACATCAGATTCGAAGAGAGCAAAAGACCGAAGCAGAGTAAAATCTGGATAGTCGTCGTGTGCACGATTCGCTCGGCCCCATTGTCCCACTCGTGGAGCTGCAACAACGGCCGTGTCAATTGGTCGATGGCCGAGAAGCCCATCTGAAATCCTTTTTTCCGTTTGGTTACTGGATGCTTCTTTCCTACCTCGATCGATTATCGATCTTTCGCCTTTTTAGGTAATGCTGCGGAAGCTGAAATTTGATACTTGTTTCATCGAACAGCGTTTTTTGAAAATCCGGTATGAAAAACCTCGTAAGTTTGTTTTTTTTTTTTTTTTGAAATTTCCCGCGCAGGCTGATATACGCGAAGTTTGATGTGCAGGCATTACAGTAATCTGCGGCGCGCGTTTGAATGTTTGAAACTGCCATGGATTTTTAAAATCATCTTTTTTTGTTTTTTTTTGAGGATTTCAAAATTTTTAAAAAGTAGTAAGAGATTCTCCCACTACCCACAATATTTTTTTTTTACAATTGAAACATCACAAAACATTTGCACTTTCATTTTTGAACTCTATTTACAAGTGGGTGAATCAGCATATTTAGTCTTAGTCTTTCGGGGTCACTGTTTTTTTTTGTTGCTATTCCTTGTGCTCTTGGGTGCCCGATTCCTCTCCCCTTTTTCTTCTGCACTGCCCTCTCTCTTTGTCTGCACTGTGTCGCTGCAGTGTTTGCGTACGTTCTTGCTTCGATACCCGCGAAACGCTCATTTTTCGAGGTTTTCCCGTGATTTTTTCTCCTGATCGTCGCTCGTATCGAAATCTGCTTTCGGGAAGTTTCATTTCTTTCATTTCCAGATGGAGAGTGAGTTGTCGGGAATTTCGAACGAAAGTCAGATTTCATGGTTCGGATTTTCGGCGGTTTCATTTAGTGACAGCGGTAAGTTTCTATCTTCTGATGCAAAACTGATGTTTTTTTTTTCAGTTTTCAACGCATACGTCGATTCGTGGAAAGAAGTGTGCGAGAAGGAGTTCGCGGGCGCCTTGAAGGATGTCAGTTCCAGAGCGAACAGAATCTAACGAAGTTCCAGTTTTCAGATGAGTGATAAGGATCGAATCAGTCTACTCGCTTTCCCGTTCAAAGAAAAATCGATTGAGAAGAGGTTCAAAATAATGAAGGTTCGTTTTTAAAGCAATTTCACATCAATATTCTTTCCTTTACAGAGATACTGCGTCAGCGATATCTTCAACATTCCTGATTCAATCACTCTTCCGGAATGCGTACGTTATCAGCTCCGTTTTCATTCAAAATGTATTTTTTTTCAGAAGAAAATGCAAGAAGCTGCTGCAAAAGACCCTATGGACCACGGAAAAGCGGAGAAAGAGATTGCATCGAAGCTCGAGAAGATTCGGCAGCTCCGAGTCAAACTGAACGAAAAGAAAGCCGAGATAGACAAACAGAACGAGGCAATCGCTGTTCTACACGAGATGGAGAAGGCCCAAGAACAACTCATAAAGCAAAACAAGACAGTGCTCGAAAGTCCGGGTCGCAAACCGTCTTCTGTTTGAACTCCCGACAACTCCCCGAATATTCATGTACTAAAATTCTACCATTCATTGTATCCGTTCATTGTCAGAATGAAAATAAAATGGGTTTCGAGAAAGTATTCACTAACTCGAGCTCGGATTGAAAATTGCGTTTCGATAAGTCGATCAAATGCAGCAACAGCAGAAAAGGGCCATGCAGCACGCTCCGGCACAACAGTCGCTGAAACGAGATCCGATCTGTGTCCGGGATGAGTCCAAAATGGCCTACTCGGCCCGATGGCCTCCTCCATGGACTACAACAGGACCGGGCTGCGAGACGACCATCGGAGCTGGCTGAGCATAGGCAGGCCCGTAGCAGGGAGCTCCGTACGGAGCAGCATGGACGACTGTCGGAGTGTAGCCGGCGGCGTACATTCGGAACACTCGAAAAGAGAAATGAGCGAGGTTTTGACGTTTTCATTCGAAAGTCGGAGAGAGCCCGTGAAAAAAGATAAGAAAGACAAGAGGAATCACATGGATCGGATAGCGAGAACGGTGATTGCGACGGCGAGAAGGCCGATGCTTGCGATGAGCGCTCCGATCACGATCCACTTGCGCCGACCGTCCGACGGTCGCTGCTTCTTCACCCCGTCCGATTCGAGGGTCACAACATCCAGTTCGGGATCCAGTGAAACTGTCTTGTGGAGGGTGGCGTCCGAGTGGTTTCGGGCGCATCCGACGCAGAATGTGGGATCCCCGTCGTCGAGTCGCTCCTCCCAATTCACGTAATTCTCGTCAATGCACGAAGGACAGAAGTGCGTTCTGGAAGAAAGATGAATATTTAGTTGCGAGAAGAGGAGAAGGAGATGACGAACCGAGAGTCCGTGCACGAGCACTTTGGGTTCCTCCTCATTTTCTCGTAGAGCGCGAGCAGCTCGAGGTTCGTCTCCACCCCGTACTTCCCGTCGATCTTCCTTCTGCACATCGGACAGTCGTTTTTGCTCGTCGGTCGTGCCAGCCACTCTTGGAGACAGAGCGTGCAGAATGTGTGCGAGCACGCCTTCAGGAGCTTTGGAAGGTGTTTCAGACCGTCTGCAAGAGAAGCTCGAAGAAGACATTATCAAGTGTTCCGTAGAACTCACCAAACTTGTTGAAGCACACACCGCACTCGACACGAGAAGACATGGCGACTGGAGGAAGGGAGAGACAAATGGACGGCTGTGCGGCGGACTGGCCGAGATCGTTGCAGATGGCCGTCCGATCGATAGGGAGGGTGGTCCGTACAGCTGTCTCGCGGTCTCCTTTTCTGCTCTCGCACAGTAGAGACGACGGCAGTCGGAGAGACGCAGAGACCAGCTGCCGACGTGGCTGTGAGGTCAGAAAAGAGACTATCGACCGGGGGAACGATGTTGGCTGAGGGTCGAACACCCGTCTCGCGGCGGGGAGAGTTCATGAGAATCTCGCGTTCTGAAGAGCCGGAAACGTGACATTTAGGAGTTTTCTTAGAATTTCAGAAACGGGGAAAATGAAGGGAAGTGAGAACTCTTCTGCAAGATGACGTCAGATTCTCATAGATTTTCAGACGACACACGATGGTTTGGACACCTTCTCAGCGAAGCCTCCGTTGATGAGAAAACGACAGTTTTACTTTAGACAAGTTTATCGAGATGAGAGGGCAAAAGCATTCTTGAAGCGATTCGGCGGACTGTGCGACTGGAGAGTTGCGAGTAACGATCGGAAGCGCCGTCCGTTCGGGAGACGGTCAGCAGACGCAACAGCAGCAGCAGCAATCGTCGTTTTTCTGGTTGTTCCCGGTGACGACGACAGTCGGTCCGCTGGAATGAGCTGATCTCATCCGAATCGCTTCAAAAAGCCCTACGGTTGTTGCACGACGGGAGCAGCGACGACAGGTGTTATCACTGGAGCAGCCACCACGGGAGCCGGGTAGACCGGAGCAGCCACGACTGGTTGTGCGGCATACATCGCAGGAACGGTGAAATGACTCACGAAATGCTTCTTTATTCACATGCGTTCAATCAATATATTTTTGCGGTGACACGCAATTATTTAGGGGTTAGAGCTCTTTGTACACGTTAGCAAGTTTTGGAGAGAATGGGGTTGGGTTTAGATGTCCTCGTCGCTGTTCGACGGGAAACGACGCGGATTCTTTGTTGGCAGAAGTCCTTCAGTATCTCCGAGACGCGATCCGAAGCCGTCGTTGGCGAAAGCCGAGAGGTGATTCATGCGCGAGCGTCTGCGGCAGCACTTGCAGAGCAGAAAATAGGCGATCAGGACGAATACAGCCGACAGTCCTCCGATAAGCATGGATTTGAATTCCTGATGTCTGTTTGAGATCATCCACTCGTCAAACGTCGTCTGAACGCTCTCGACGTACGAACGCACCGCCGCAATGTCCTCCTTAAGCTCCATTCGGGTACGGGTGAGCAGGTCTGAAAGAATCAGTTCGAAAAACTAGTTAGAGATCTCCAATAACTTACCTTGAGCGGTTTCATCCGTTGTCTGATTTGCATTCTCAATGACGGCTGGCTGGCTCTCACGCTGATCTTCGTTGAAGAAGGGCACGTGGGTATTCTGAATGGCAGTGAACATTCCGCTGAAAACGTCTTCGATGCTTCGAATGAAGTTCATCGGCAACTTCTCGTCATTCGGCATCGTATCGTTCCTAAAACATGCAGAAAATAGATTTTTCAAAGCTCTCTTTTACTATCTCTCTCTTCTTGCTTACATCACAACAGTCATCCGAATCGCTTTCCGGGAGGCGTCAATGTCCTTGAGCACTTCACTGATCTCACGCTCGATCGAGCCATTTTCGTCCATGCGGCGAAGTTCCGGATGCACCGACTTTGGCGTCACGGCAGCGCTGACAGTAGTGATTGCAAGAACAACAAAAGCAAATGAACGCATCTGGAAATAAAAGGATGTGAACTCCGATTGTTAAAACAACAGAAAAACTAACATTTGGTCGGAATGAACCAGAAGAGAACAACAAACCGGTGAGAAGAACCTCATTCGCGCGGGTTGATCAAATCGAAAAAAATACCGTTTCCTGTGGCTAATAAATTTTTTTTAAAAAGCGACCGTATCCAGATCGCGACGAGACCCTGACTAACTTTTAGCTGAACCTCCCTTTAAAATATAATTATTTCATCCCGTTTCAAAACGATTTCACTTTTCTTCGATATTCAAGTTGTTTAAGAATTTGCTGTCTGCCAATTTGAAGATGTCGCTGTTCGAAAATGAAAAACTACGACAGGTACGCGAATCGAGCCGACTGGAGGAGAATCAGAATTTCAGCTGTCAGAGGTCCCTAATTTCAATTTTATCGGCAGAAATCCATTTTATCGTGGACCTGTGATTACGATAACCCCGCCTCCCACAAAAAGAGTTTGTTACAATAATTACGAACACGCCAACAGAAGCAGATGGGTTCAGGACTTTTGCCCAATCTCAACAAAAAATTACACTGAGACCGAATGGACGGATCGGATCGTGCAGGAAGAATCGTGGAGACCGAAAAACCCGATAGGAGCGGCAGAAAATATGTCGCAAGACGTCAGGAGCACCGCAACGAGTGTGCGTTCGGACGAATCGATGCGAGCCAATAGAAGCGGCGGGCCTGGAACTCCGGGAAGAAAGTTTTGGGCGGAGAAGAGAAAACAGAAAGGAGTGAGTGGGTGGTCGGGTTTACAGGATGCAGAGGATATCATTTTATCGCAGAAGTTTTCGCCGGAACAGACGAAAGAAAACGAAGTGAGCAGAAAACCAAGAAGGTCCTTCAATACACTCCTGGAGGATAGGATCGGACTGACTGTGCGAAACCTGGGAACCAATTCGCAGAATCCTTCGAACCAGAATAGGAGTCGCAAAAGGAATCAGAAGAAAACAGAAGAGAATAAAGAAATAGTGTCGCTAAAACAAGAGGAAGAGGATGATGTTAGTGCGAGAACTTCGGTCGGAAGAATTAAAATTCAGGTTGGAATTGAATAAAGAGTCTGAATTTAAATTAATTCCAGAGTCCGGTCATTCAAGACCTCGTCAAAGATCAAGAGAATCGCGTGACTCCAAATTTGGAAAAATCTAAGGCTGTTGATGTCGAATCTGAGCCGAACGTTGATCGAAAAGGCTTTTTCGTGAAATCTCAGCTTGTCGTCAAAGAAGAAACCATGAGCGGTAAAGATAATCATTTTCCAGTCGCAATTCCGCAAAGTAGTGATCAACTCGTTTCATATTCGTCTGAAAAGCGTAATATGACAAAGTTTTATTCGGTGAGACATCCAATTATAGCAAGAAAAAGAGGAACTGATTTTTTAGATGGAGGCAGACCTCGGAATAATTCAAAACAAAAGTACATCTTTGAAAAGCTCTCCGCGCCGTGACAATGTACAGAGAGCTGCGAGTAGCCCGAAAATTACTTCTCCTGCTAAAAACAAGAAAGCTTATCGGCCGAGTTTTGTGAGTTCCCACGTCTTGTTCTCCCGAATGTTGTATCCTAATTTAAGGATAATATGAAAGAACTAGAGAAAGTGATAGCGAAGATCGATGAATACAGGGAGGAGAATGATAAGGTGAAATGGTCCAAGATGTTCCTTCCGACTGCATTCAACAATCCAAACTTCTCGGAGACGACTATCAAAGTGAGAGACCGAGGTGCTCTCAATGAACAATTCATTTCAGGAATTGTACGGAATGTTTCACGTTCACGATGTGGAAATGCACTACGATAAAGACGGGAAACGATTGGGATCGGGAACGATGCGAGTCCGAGAGACGGACTGCAATGTGGTGAAGGAATGGGTTCCGGACCGCCACTGGAGAGCTCTTGTCATGAAGAGCTTACAAAAACGCGGAATGCAAGACGATACGAAGTGCAACGTGGCACTGTATTTGATGTACCTTCCGATGGATGAAGACGTTGGAGCGATGCTGAAGAAAAACTTCCATGCCACTTCTTTCGAGCACATCTACAACGGAAAAGGAGAAAAAACTCACAACGGATTTGCGTTTATGCCTTTCGAAGATGCAAAGAGTCTTTACACTGAACTGAAGGCCCCCAAGTCTCCGAACTCGCTCTTCAAGAATCAAGTAAAGTTCGTCGAGATTCACGAAACCGTCTCCTAATAACCCGCTTTATTGCTTCCCTCGTTACCACAAAAAATAATTTTTCACTCTAGTTCATTTATAAATGTGACATTTACGTAGGCGCTTTACTCGATTTTCTCAACCATTTCTGAATCCAAGCCTACTCGGAATAAAACTAAAGGCTGAATGGTGAGCCGTGTCTTCTCCTCTATGCCGACTCTCTTCTGAATCTGCCGTTCAGTTCCCCTACTCGTGGTTCTCTTCTGCAGTCGATTTCTCGTTTCTCCCCGTCCACCTGCTCGGAGTCGTTTACGTCTTCGTCGCCTTCAACTTCCGTCCGTCGCACAATCCGAACAGATCTTACCTCAAGGACTGGTACCACTTCAACTGTCTCTTCCAGTGCGTTCTCGCTCTTCTTCTCGTTCCCGACATCCTCGTCAGCCTCTTCTCCGGATGGCACTACTCTGTTTGTCAGGCCGGGACACTCTACACAGGTATTCGCTACGCCACGGAGAGCGACTGACTCGGAAAATCGGTTCGCAGGCGGACTCTCGGGGAGCGTCGTGTTTCTGTGGACGCTGACGAAGATCTCGGACCTCGTGGAGACGATGCTGCTTCTGCACGACGGACGGCGTCCTCTCTCGATCCACATCGTCCATCACTTCCTCTCCCTCTCCTACGCCTTCACCTTCTATTCTCTCAGTTTCGCCATCCACAGGTACGTCTTCTGAATGTTCTCCGTCCGAACCCCTCTTTTCCAGGTGGATCGTGTTTTTCAATCTCACCGCCCATGTCATCCTCTACGCCTACCTTTCCGGCTTGAAGATCCTTCAGGCGTGGACTCCGTGCTGGGTCGCCGTCTGCTCTTCGCAGATGCTTCAGCTCATTCTCCCGTTCGTCGCTTCTCTTAGCGTGGCCGCAAAAATGTCCCGCGGAAAGCAATGCGATGCGAATGCCCTCGGAATCTTCGCTCTTCAAATCGGACTCGCCGTCATGATCATCATTTTTGCCGACTTCTACTGGTCACGTCTTCAGGCGTTCCGGCGTAAGAATATGAAAAAACAGAAGGAAGAAGTGGGAGAGAGAAGTCCGGAAGCGGATGGGAAAAAGAGTAAGACGCAGACTATTAGAAAACTTCCTTCGGACGAGACTGCAGTTTTCGAAAACGACTTTCCGGAACTTCGATCGGTCATTTTCTCACCATAACCAAAATAAAAAATTTATTCAACAAGAAGACTAGATGGATTTTTCGAGTGATTGTGGCCCTAAAGAGGGCCGTTGGGTTCGGTGTTGTTTGCAGGGAAGCGGGATGACAATCGAAATTATCCTCCGAATCCGTACAGAGTTCTTCCTTGGCGCTTCAGAGCGTAGACGACGTCCATGGCGGTGACGGTCTTTCTCTTGGCGTGCTCGCAGTAGGTGACGGCATCACGAATGACGTTCTCAAGGAAAACCTTGAGAACTCCGCGGGTCTCCTCGTAGATCAGGCCAGAGATACGCTTGACTCCTCCACGTCGGGCAAGACGGCGAATAGCAGGCTTCGTGATTCCTTGGATGTTGTCACGAAGGACCTTGCGATGGCGCTTGGCACCTCCTTTTCCGAGGCCTTTTCCTCCCTTTCCACGTCCAGACATGTTGAAGTTAGTAGTTGTTGAAGACGACTCACAAGTGAGATGAGAATGTCGATATCGCGCCAGCTTTTAAACTGCGTCCGGTGCGCCGGGGGTGGAGTCAGATTGAACCCCCCTGCGGGGACACACCTCGGGGTCGGCGCGCGCGTGTCTCTTTTCTCGACGCTCTCTCTGTCAACAAGCACCGCCCACCCACCGCAGGTGCGCATAAAAGCGCCCCTGTTTGAACATTCTGCACAGTCCAACCAACGTCGGATTCCAATCAATTGACATGGCTCGCACCAAGCAAACCGCCCGCAAGTCGACCGGAGGAAAGGCTCCGAGAAAGCAACTCGCCACCAAGGCTGCTCGCAAGTCGGCGCCAGCCGCCGGAGGTGTCAAGAAGCCTCACCGCTACCGTCCGGGAACCGTCGCTCTTCGTGAGATCCGACGCTACCAGAAGTCTACCGAGCTTCTCATTCGCAAGCTACCATTCCAGCGACTTGTTCGTGAGATTGCCCAGGACTTCAAGACGGATCTGCGTTTCCAATCTTCCGCCGTCATGGCCCTCCAGGAGGCCGCCGAGGCTTACCTCGTCGGACTCTTCGAGGACACCAACTTGTGCGCGATTCACGCTAAGCGTGTCACTATCATGCCAAAAGACATTCAGCTGGCCAGACGTATCCGAGGAGAGAGAGCTTAAATTCGTTTGAGCTCGTTTCAACTCACAACCGAACCCAACGGCCCTCTTTAGGGCCACACTTCAAAAAATCTCAACAGTGATCTCGTTAAATAAATTGTTTTTTTTTTCGAAAATTTTTCTTTGTTAGAACGTGATTTAGCGTTCAGATGGTCTTCCTAACTGCATATTGTAATAACTACCGCCAAGTCAACCCTTTCCTACAAAGCGAAATAAACTATATTCCGTCTGTAATTCAATGTTGGCTAGCAGCTCAAAGACAGTGAAAGATAAAACCGGACTACTTTCGCAGGTATCACACGACCGATCTTCGGCGCCCATCCCAAAAAGGGACGAGTTCGTACGATCGTGTACTGTATACAGTATACTGATCACTTCGGAACAAGCTCCAACAGAAACGTCGGAAGAGCACGGAATTCCGAAACTTAGCGAATCATATTTTCAATTCCGTGCAGCTCTGGTATTCAGATTGTTCTCGCAACTTGTGTGAGTCACAAGAACTCGTTTTCAGACTGATCTCATAAGAATGGTTTCTTGTGTGGGCAAATTGGCCAGAGATAAACGACCACCTTTCAGCTTTAGAGTTTCTATTTTTAATAAAACTTGGTACATCCATTTAATGAAACTTGGTATTTATGTGATCTGACTCAGTTCATCTGAGAAACGGAAATTTAGATCCGACTCCCAGGTGACGAGTGTGGAAACCTTTCGTTTTCCAGAAGTTTTTCCGCTTTCTAGTTGGAAATTTTCACTTCCGGACAACTCTGGTGGAAACGAAGATAGCGAGACGGTCAGACTGATTTTTGGAAATGCGCGTTTTCTCACATGCCATTTTCATCGAATATCGTCATTATAAATATTTAGGCACCTTTTCGCTCCTACCAGAAACCGCAAAAATACGGATACATTTGAACTGTCTTCTGACGAGTTCGTGAAATGCAACAGCCTGGAAGTAGAACGGTCAAAACCAAGACATTCAAAAGAAAGAACTTTATTAGTTGATAAAATGGATTTTCCGAATTGTGGCCCTAAAGAGGGCCGTTGGGTTCGGTTGGTTAGCTTTGGGCTCAGAAGAGCTTACTTGCTGGAGGTGTACTTGGTAACAGCCTTGGTTCCTTCAGAAACGGCGTGCTTGGCGAGCTCTCCCGGGAGAATAAGACGAACAGCGGTCTGGATTTCGCGAGAAGAGATGGTCGAGCGCTTGTTGTAGTGAGCGAGACGAGAAGCTTCAGCGGCGATGCGCTCGAAGACGTCGTTCACGAAGGAGTTCATGATCGACATAGCCTTCGAGGAGACTCCGGTGTCAGGGTGGACTTGCTTCAGAACACGGTAGATGTAGACAGAGTAAGACTCCTTGCGGGAGTGCTTTCTCTTCTTATCGGTCTTCGGCTTCGTCACCGACTTGGCGGCTTTCTTCGCTCCCTTGGCAGACGGCTTTGGTGGGGCCATTTCGATTGAGTTGGACTGGTCGTTGGACAAGTGTAAAGAATAAAAACGCTCACTTGCTTCTTATACTTTTTCTGTGGTGCGTCTCCGGTGGGTAGGCGGAGCTAACTCCCAACATCCTGTGGGAACATCTGCTTGCCTCTCGCGCCAGTCACCAATTCTACCCCCCTGCGGGGACACCACTCTGCCGCACGCACGCGCCGAATAGCATAAAACATGCGCGCTGCGGTGGGGGCCACGCCCACTCACCGCTCATCTTGTTCATAAACGAGGAAGCGAGGCACTCTCCTCAGTTCTAATCGACTACCAACAACCCATTCAACCATGTCTGGACGCGGAAAGGGAGGCAAAGCCAAGACCGGAGGAAAAGCCAAGTCTCGCTCGTCGAGAGCCGGACTTCAATTCCCGGTCGGACGTCTTCATCGTATTCTTCGCAAGGGCAACTACGCCCAGCGTGTCGGAGCCGGAGCCCCAGTCTACTTGGCCGCCGTTCTCGAGTACCTCGCCGCTGAGGTTCTTGAGTTGGCCGGAAACGCTGCTCGTGACAACAAGAAGACGAGAATCGCCCCGAGACATCTGCAGCTCGCTGTCAGAAACGACGAGGAGCTGAACAAGCTGTTGGCTGGAGTGACGATCGCTCAGGGAGGAGTTCTTCCGAACATCCAGGCCGTCCTTCTGCCCAAGAAGACTGCCGGAGACAAGGAATAATCTCATCCAACCCAAATCCACCGAACCCAACGGCCCTCTTTAGGGCCACAATTCGAAAAATCCTTTACTAATTTGTCGGAATGAAATAAATTTTCTTTATAAATCTGCTCAAAAAATCGTTTCGGTGCTGCTTTCCTGATCATCTCGGAATCAGCACCTCCAGTCAGTCTTCACAGCAGTGCTCTTCCGCATCGGAGTTGCCCTGAATCATAAACTTTCCCAGAAATGAACTCTCATCGACACTTTCTTCCTCTGATCTTTCCGATCTTCAACACTCGTTTAACTTTTATGTAACTGTGCTTCCGGTGTGTTTGAAGCAGTTATAACACTACGCCTTTAGGCTATTCGGCAAGTGTTTAGAAGCTTCATTATGTTGAGTTCATGTAGGGAAAGGAGTATGCATAACCTTTATTATAGATCGGTATTGTGAGACGGTGTCCGAGAGGACACCATCCACGACCGAGACAAGACGTAAGAATGAATAGATAGGTGGGGCCTTGTGTCCCATCCGATGGGTGAGCACACAATAAGGGTCATCTGGCGTAATAAATAATCCTTTGGGAACGAGACACGATAGGTCCGGATGACGTATTACACGTCATCAGGCCTGGCGTGTTACACAGTGTGCATCCGCTATAAAACTTATTTTTTCGAACGGTTTCGGTCGGTTCTCCCGAAAAATGAATGTTTTTTTTTACATCAAATTGAGTTTTTTTTATCGGAAAAAGCTACGAAGGAAGTAAACAACGTATGCGATTTTCTGATTTTGAAAAAAAAAACTTGAAAATATCCCGACTTCTCTAATTTCTTCGAAATTGCTCGAAAAAAGCTCGAGCCGAGAATGCAGCCTGCTCGAGCGAATGACATTTTTGAGTGAAAAAAAACAATTGGTGAAAACAAGCACCGTGCGGCAGAAATGCGAAAAAAAAGCGAGGGACTTGCCATGCCCACATTCTTGATCGTCTTCTGATAAAAAGTGACAACGAGCAGGTAATACATACTTTTTGATATGCTACATTCTTGCTAGTACCACGTCATCCAACAATATGTCTCCTTCTTCTCAGAAATGCATCAGTGCGATTGTCGTCAGATACAGTGTGTCGTCCGCAATTGTGGCATGCAGACTGTGCAAAGAGAGCGAATTCAAAAATGACGCACGCTCTGCATGGCAGCGACTTATGAAAACATTCGCCCACCAGACTTTCTTTTTCAGAACCGATCCTTTAAATTTTTATATTATTACTATGATGATCGAAACATCCATTTACAAACCGTACTTTCATGATCGGTCAGTCGATAGAAAATCTCTAGATCATCGTGTTTTCAGTTTGAAATGCGAATTATATCGAATGAACAAACAAAGGACGACTCAAAATTGGATGAGTTGGCTCGAGAAGTGAACTACAGTAGCCACTCGTTTCTCAAACTCGTTGCCGAACTTCAAAATGAAGTGGCCAAGCTGACAGTAGAGGAATTCGGTGTCCAGTGCGTCATAGATGACCACTCGATCTCGAAAATGGCACGAATCATAGCAAAGTACGCCGCTTGTGAACATTTCCGGAACTTGAGACCGTACTGGAAGTGCTTTCAGGTGAGGAAAGATACATTCAGAATCGATTAGAAATGAGAAGTTTCAGATTCGGTTCAACAAGTGGCAGCAATTACGGAAAGAAGCGATGGGAAGTGCGAAGAGCCAAAGACTCGAGTACTCTGCGATTCCGGCGAAACTGAGCTTCTTCTTCTTCTACAACGGAGAACTGTGCAAGGCTGTCGTGTGTCTCCTCGACTACGTGGAATTGCTGCCAGAAGATCATTCAGCGATGGAGGCGGCGATTCGGTGGATGGTCTTTCTCGGGGAAACCGAGCTGGTCGAGAAGAAAATGGAAGCGTGGAAGATGGCGAAGGCGTCGGGCACTCTTCGGGAAGTCACGAAACTCGCTGTCTGCTATCTCTCCACGAAGGAGAAACGCGCTCAGATCATCGGGAAGCTGACGGCGATAAGAGACCAGCTCAAGGCGGAAAACGTCAAATCGTTCCAGAGATACGAGCTCGCTTCGTATCTCTCTTGGATCTGCTCGACACTTAGCAACGTCCCGGTGGGCTCGGATCTCGAAGAATGCGAAGTGAGTTGGTTCCTGCTCGCGTCAACCGAAAGCTCTTTTCAGTTTCCGGACCGTCTCTCTCAGCTGACAGATGCAGTCGCGAAGGCCGACTCGATCATCCGCAATCGAGTTCCCGGACTGGCAGCCTGGCAATTCGACAACTCGTGCGATGCTTCCATCTCTGCGTTTCTCGAGAAAGGAAGGCCGGGAACGCCATCAGACTACATTCATCTCGGCAGTTCGGTTGCCTGGCACTTCGAGATGCGTCGCGAGTTGTCTCTCGTCAGCCTGTCCACTGCACAAGCACGCGATTCGATGAAGTCGACGATACTGAGCATGCGGATCGCCCTCAAGTCCGCTTCTCACTTCCGAATCCTCCAGACAGCCAACATCATGACCTACCACGCTCTGATCGTCGGCGAGCCGGGGTTCGAGGAGAATCTGAAGATCATGAGAGCCTCGTGCGCGAACCTAATCTCTCCGGATCCAGTTGTACTGCACTGCAGCACTCCGGTTACAAGTCGTGCTCCTTCGCGATGCCGCACTCCGCTTTTTGGACAGAAAGAAGCTGCTCCAAATGATAAGAAGAGCAAGAACGAGACGATGATTCAGGAGCTCACCGACCGAATGGCAGAGCTCGACATGCTCATCGAGCGCCCGTTCCACGCGATCAGCCGTTCGTGTGGATGCAATGTGTGCCTGCAGTTTCAGCACAGCAGCACTTTCGCAGCCGAGTACATGTTCACGTACTGCATGCACTCTAACTTCTCGCAGAAATCAATGGAGAACTTTGACGTCGAATTCGGATACATTCGAGAGAGGGACATGAAGTTCCAAGCCCTCATGCATCACGACCCGAATGTCAGACCTCGTCCGAACGTCATCCAGAACGAGATATTCGGACTGTGTGCGGTGCGATGGTTGATCAGAAAGATCGGCTCGAAGGATCCGGCAGATGAGAGGAGTCTCTCGATCTACAAGAACGCGGAGAGAATCGTGCGATACCTCCCGTGCCGTACTGTCGACCTGATTCTCGCGATTCGTCAGCTCGGCCGCCAATTTCAGTTTCCGCAAAACTGTCACTACAGCTGGATGCAACCGGTCCTCAAAAGTGCACCCGTTACTGATAGTGAAAACCAATCGGTCGATGAAAAACGATATAGAGTGATGCGAATGGAGATGCGTAACGAGATGAGTCGATACGCGCACGTTCTCTACCGGGACTGGCGGAGCAGGATGTTTCCGTACGTCGGAAGAAATTCCGAGGATCCCTGGGAGGCTGCCTACGCGTGGGCGGAGTCAACGTCGATCGGATCGCGGAACGCAGTTCAGGTGAAGACAGAGAAGTGCCGAAGAGGTCTTGTGGCTATTTCGAGCCAATCCGAGTTCCGGAGATGCGTGGAGAAGATGCCGGACGATATGACTCTCGTGCACATCGCGACGGCCGACAACGATCAGATCTACCTGATCAAACTGCACGCGGATCGCGACCCGATTATCATGCCACTGGCTAATTGCTCGTACGCCACAGAGCTGATGGGCAAGTTCCAGTGTCTTCTGGATGCCGACGAGTCTATCGCCAAGGATCCGGGAGACATCAGTCCGCAAGAGTTCTGGGACAAGCGAGTTCTGATCGATGCACAGATGAAGATGCTCGTCGAAGATGTTCAGAAGAACTTTCTGGATGTGTCCGCTAACCTGCTCATGCCGTCCGGAAGACTCGGAAAAGCGGCGACAGAGCTTGCTGGAAAGATCCAAAGAAGTTCAAAAGGGGCTCTTCGATCCGGAGAAGCCAAGGAAATGGTCTACTTGGCACAGTTTATGGACTCCGAATCGTGGGAAAAGCTGTGTCTGCGATTTTGTGAAATGCGGAATCAGAAGGATCTTCAGTTCACCGACTACCTCTCTACGTTTCACACCTCTTCTCTGGAGGCGCTGAAAAAAGACAGAATGGACCGATCAGTGGAAGAAGGCAAGAAGTACACGTACTTTGTTATCTGCTCGGTGAGAATCCACTCTTCTTCTCTTCTGAAGGCGTTCTTCTTTCAGCAACTGTCTCACTTCTGCTGGGAGCGCCTTCCAATCTTCGAGAACTTTCCGTACGTCGGTCGTCAGGTCTCGATCCATTCCACCTTTTCGCAGCTCTCTGCATTGAGGAATTCGGAAAAACAGGTCGGTTTGTCTCCCGTTTTCTTTCGCATCATCTCTTGTTGCTTCCCAGATTCCTCTCCAAATCGACGTCCAAAACGCCTACTATGTCTTGGATCCGGAGAACAATCTAGGCGAAACGAAGCGTCGCATGCTTGAGTACATCAACAAGTTCCAGTGGTCGGGAACTGTCGGAGAAGCTCCGAACACGGCCGATCTGAAGACGGCGCTCGCGGAGAAGGACGCGTTCGTCTACATTGGACACGGAAGCGGATGCGCCGTGATGCCGAGGTCGCTGATCAAGCACTCGACGTGCAACGCGATCAGCATGCTCATGGGATGCGGAAGCGTGCGGACGGTACCGCAGTCGCACGGATTCGACGGCAAGACCGTGCTGCTGGACTACGCGATGGCCAAGTGTCCGCTGGTTGTCGGATGCCTCTGGACAGTCACAGACGGAGAGATCGACCGATTTCTGATGAGAATGCTCGACGACTGTTTCGAAAAAACTCAGCACGTAGATGGAGTCGACAAGCTTCGCCAGCTTTCCGAAGCGATGCACGAGGCTCGCGCGAGAGCCAAGCTGCGGTACTTGACCGGTGCGGCAGTCGTCATGTACGGACTGCCCGTCGTGTCGAAGACTCAATCGGAGAACATTGAGAACGAGAACAGACAGACGAGTCCAACGAAAAACCGAATGGAAAGCGCATCGAAGACTCCGACACGTGGCACTCAAATTCTGAAGACGTCGCGGCAGCCGTCTGAGGCTCCGAAGACTCCGAAACGAGGATCGCGGAAGCTCATTTCGAAGGAGACCGGAGGAGAAGAACTGAAAACCCCACGGAAAGTCGTTCTGAAGGCACAGAGAGACGAGATGTCTGCGCCGACGTTCCCCGCAGAAGAGGGGCCGAGTATTCGGATGTCCCTGCGAACCAGATCTTCCGCTCCTTCGAAATCATAACTAATTACATTCAGTCCAACTGAGAGATTATACTTATATCAGAAAAGCGGGTCTGCTCAGTATCTCACTCATTCCATCTAGTCTGCAATTCACTTTCAGAATGATCTACAAAGTAATAAAATCTGAATTTTTCTTGAAACTACATATCCATATTTGTCAAGAGAGTTTTTTTCGTTCTTTGCCTTCTTTTCCCGTCCTCGAGTGAAAGCACTTCGCAGCCAACATTTGACAAAGTTTATAAGGAGACCGATATATTTGAAGGGTATAACTGGGTGGTAGAGGTAAGTTTGGGATGACACTAAAAAATAGAATAAAAATAGGTTGAACTGGGAATGAATTCAGATGGCCTCGACCATCTTTCTGAGCTCTTTCACGTCGAAATCCTCATCGCGAGCGGCTTCGATCAGTTTTCGAATGTTCGGGTCGATCAACAGATTCGAAGCGAACTTGTTGCTTTCCGCATACGCGTTCCGAACCACTTTTTGATCGATTCCGGCCAGTTTCGCAGCATAGAAACCGTACGACTTTGGACAAATTCCAGATTCCAGTTCGTAGAGGAAGGTGACGTCTTCCATCGTCGGATCCTCGTTGTTCTCTTTGTCGACAACACATTTCTGCAAAAGAAAGAGTTTGGAGAGGGACCAGAGAAAGAGAGAGAGAGAAAGCATACCATGTGAGCGAGTCGAACATTCGGATGATTCAGGAATGAATCGCAGATCGAGTGGTAGTGGGTGGAGAAGAACGTACGGCACCCGAGTTCATCAGCCACGTTCTGAAGGACGGCCGATGCGATGGCGGTTCCGTCGAAGGTGCTCGTTCCACGGCCAAGCTCGTCGACGAGCAGAAGCGAGTGCTTCGAGGCGTTTTTCAGCATCACGTCGGTTTCCTTCAGTTCGATGAAGAACGTCGATTCACCGCACATGATGCGATCATTGGCTCCGATGCGAGTGAAGATGCGGTCAATTGGAGTAAGACGCATCGAAGCCGCGGGAACCATGGATCCAATGTGAGCGAGGATGGCCAGAACAGCAGTCTGTCGCATCAAAGTCGACTTTCCTCCCATATTGGGTCCCGTCAAAAGCATCACAGCCTGCTCCGGTCCTCCCATCGTTGTGCTGTTTGCAATGAATGAAGTTGTACCGGTGACTTCGTTTCTGGATTGCAGCGCCAAGCACGGATGGACTCCCTTCTCGACGGCCAGGAAGGGGCGGCTCGAAGAGAAATCGAATTCGGGCATGCACATGTCGAACGGAGAAGACTTGGCGAAGACGGCGAGAGAGACTATCACGTCGAAAGAAGAAATCGCTTTGACAGTCTCAACCCAGATGGAGTTCTTGACTCCGAACTGCTCGAAGACACGACGGGTCGCATCGTCGCCGAGTTTCGCCTTCTCTCTTACGGCCGCATCGAGAGAGGCGACAAGAGCTTCGGAATCTGGCGTCGAGTATCGGATGAATCCCTTTCTACGCGACTTTAACTCGAACGAAGATGACACTTTTGTGTTTTCCGGCATTTCCAGAAGGTACTTCACTTTTCCAGAATCGACAAACTTGATCTGAAATTGGAGAACAAATGAGAGTCCCAATGATCATTTCTGCGAACCGAGCAGCTATACTTTCTGGCGATGGTGTCCTTGTAGCTTGTCAACTCGGCCATAGCTTCCTTGACTCTTCCGGTCGCCTCATCGTACTCTTCGTCGCATCCTTCGTTCGGCACGATCTTTCCGTCTTTCAGCGCTGTTGTCCGGTCGAACATCTTCTCGAAGTAGGCGATGTTCTCGTCCACCTCTTCCTTCTGCTGCTCATTTCCAAGCAGCTCGTCGAGCAGTTCGCATCCCTCACCTTCTTGCTGGAGCTTCACGTACTCCTTGCGAAGCTTATTGCACAGCTTGAAACCGTCGATCGCTGCCAGAAGCTCTCCGATTTTTTTCTGATTCGTTTTCATCGAATCGAACATGATCGCACGACTGTCAGGATGCTTTTCTGCGCGATACTTCAGACCGATCGTGTGGATTCTGAAATGATTTCAATACCGCTAATAGGCAATTCAACAAACTCACTTTTGCAGAAGTCTGTCCAAATCTGGGATCTTCTTTAGTGTCGCTGTGGCAGTGTTGATGAATGACGAAGAATCAGAAGATGTCATCCACTTGATGGCTTCTTGACGAAGACGAAGCTTCGAAGGATCGCAAATCGGCTGGAGCAGCCACGAACGAAGAAGTCGTCTACCGAAGGAGGTGGAGCACTTGTTGATGACGTTGTAAAGAGAGGTGGCATGAGAATCACGGCCATTTGGCACAATATTCAGATTCTCCAAAGCAGTTCCGTCCAGAATCAGACTCTTGCCCTTCCAGTCGACTTGTATCTCGTCTTCAGTCGCCTCTTTCTTCACTTGGAATGAATCAGAGTCGTAAAGAGTCACGTTCCTCATCGAAAGCATATCCACATCAATAAGACTATCACGAAGGTACCAGACGATGGCTCCGAACGCCGAAAGAGCCAACTGGAATTCCGAGGCGGCCTTCGGTAGCACACTCGACTCTTCAAGCATTTTCTGAAGAACTTCCGGCCATCCGGAGGATTCTGAACCATAGTAATCGTCACCGGAAACGATACGAATCGCATCGTCGGCGGAGAGGAACTGCTTTTTAGCGAGAAGATGCTCGATAGGAACAGAGAAGAGGATTCCGTTGAGGATGGCCTTCGTCGAAGCGGAGATACAGTTCTTCTCGACTAGCGTCTGCACGACGATCACGTTGGCCAGAAGTGTTCGGAGCTGCGAACGGTAATCGTCGTCTTGGAATTGACCAATGCGGATGTGGGCGGTGGTGGTGTCGATCATGCAGACTCCGTACATTGACTTCCCAGTTTCGGAGTTCTGCAAGATACCAATTCGGAAGATTTATTTCTGGAAGTTTTTTTGGACTTACATGCATCTCCTTGATGGCCAGAAGATACTTCGCAGTCGGATCCAGAGTCGCCGACGAGCTTCCCAGATCGACTCCATCCAGCACTCCGTAGGTCCTCGTTCCGTTCGAAGTCACTCTGCACACCTCTCTTCTCACCACCTTTTCCTTGGCCTTCGTCTTCTGATTCCTCTCCTCGAGCATCTGTGGAGTCTCTGTTTGTTCCACACGAGACACTTTGTATCCGTGGTTCATCAGCTGGTCTGCGAACTTGGAGGCCGCGTGTTCCGGAAATCCGGCGTGTGCGTAAGATCCTCGCATGAATGCGATGTTCAGAGCACGAACCACTTCGACCGCATCCATGTGATAAGTCTCATAGAACTTGCCCACCTTGAACAGGATTATCGTGTCAAAGTGCTGCGACTTAATTGTCCACCACTGGCGATGTCCGGGCGTTTGCTTCTGATGGAAGTCCGGCGGCACCCACAGAGTCTTCGGATCATACTCTGGATCCGAAGCGGGGCGCTTGTTTGCGTCTCTGATCTTATCTGGCTTCAGCCACTCAAGAGCCTCGTGATCGAATCGTTCCGATGGCTCCTCCTTCTCTTTTCCGCTTCCCTTCTCCGACTTCTTTTTCTTTCTCTCGCCTTCTCCTTCCATAATCTTCGCCATCTTTTCTTCCACCGCCGCCATCGACACCTCTTCTCCCTCCGGAAGCTCTCTTCTCGATTTTCCGAAAGCTGCCGGAGTCCTGGAAGCTCTCGGCGTCTCCGCAGTAACTCTCTTCTTTTGCGACTTTTTGGATCTCTTCGGAGTGCTCTGCGGCGTGCTCTCGAACGTGACTTCGCACTCGTCCTCACTCGCATTCTCATCCACTTCAGATTCTTCCTCTTCCGATCCTTCTTCTTTCCCCATCTCGTAATCCTCATCATCTCCATCAGATTCAGCTTCAGAAGACGAAGAAGAAACGACGACTCTCGCGCGTTTCGGCTCGTTTTTCAGGGCTTTTGTGGGAGAGTTCTGCGTTTGCGAATTGGTTCTTTTCAGAACTTTCTTCTCAACTGAAATTCTTCCTTTCGTTTTTTTCCTCAAAATACGTTTTCACCTTCCATTTTCGTCGTCGACACATCATCCTTTTCCATAGGCTTCTCTTTTTTCACACCCTCTTCCTTACACTCGTTCTCATCCGGCTTTCCTTGTTTCGGAGTCTTCGTGAAAAACGACATCAAAGTGCTTTGTCGCTTCGACATTCTGAATGATAACCTAGATGGATTCTAGAAGGACACATCAATGGAAAAGGTACAAGCGTGTTGAAAACACTCAAGAAGACGCGAAAAGGCAGAGTGAGATCTAACAGGGAAGTTCATTTGACAGACTAAGAATGTCTCAACATAACATAAGATCTATATATTCACAGCTCATTGTCTGACATCGTATCCAGCTTTTCCATCGCTCAACGCCTTTTTGTTCTGCGCCAGAATGCGTCGGTAGTCACTCTCGAAAGGATCCTTTTCCATGTTTCCTCTGAAAAAAAGGAGAACACGATGAAGAAGAAAAATAAAACTTACGGAAGAAGCGTGTTGACCCAGATGTTTATCATCCGAGTGTTCTTGGGAATTTCAGAGAGCGGCGAGCCGAGAATCTTTTTCCCTTTCGGATTTTTCGATGCGCTTTCGACGTCTTTGATCCATTTCGAGTCGACAACTGATGTCCAAATTGAAGACTCGGCAGCGTCGCTTTCGGAAAACTTCGGAATATTCTCAGCTTTCACCGAAGGATTTTCAGCAGCGATGCTGAAAAAGGAAACTAGGAAGGGGCTCCTGAACCAAGCGACTGACAGTTCAGTGTCCACGGCGACAGCGAGAGAAGAAGGAATCGAGAGGATGTCAGAGTCGGTCAGTTCTGAAAAATTGAGATTTAGTATGATTCCACCAAAGGGTTCTAACTCTGTTTCTTCATCTCCGGCTCTTCCGCCATCACCGTCGCCGATCTTCTCTTTGTTCCCGAAGCTCCTGACTCTTTGCACGGGCTCTTCGTGTTCTTGCTCACTCGTTTTCCTTTCGGAGTCTCCTTTTTATTCTGCGATGTCTTCTCGATCTTCTTCCCCTCCGAGTCCTTTTGATCCTCCAACTTCTTTGGTTGCACTCCGTTTTTCGCATCCATCTTCGCTTGCTTTTTCTGCTCCTTGATGTACTCACAGTGCTTGCAGAACGGACTTTTCGCCTTTCCTCCCTTGTTTCCCTTTTTCGTATTTTCATGGTGATGTGAGTGCGATTCCGATTCTTTCGCTGCCGCGGCCTTTTCCGTCGGCTTACTGATTCTTTTCCGCGACGTCGACGGCTTCTGATCGTTTGGATCAACGATCTTCGGTGTTTCTTTAGGATCTATAGCAGCAGTCATAGGTGTCGACTGAACTGGTTTCACGATTTTTGGGTCCACTTTTGGAGTTGCCTTGACAGAGGGAGGAGAAGCAGTTGTCTCCTTTTTCTGATCGGGAGTTTCCGATGCGATCGACTTTTGAACTTCTGTATCGTTCTTTTGTTTGGAATCCGAAGACGTCAACTGGTTTGATCCGCCAGGTTTCTTGTCGCATTCAACTGATTCGTTCAGCTTAGAATCAGTGTTTGAATCGTTTTCCATTTTCCGCAATTGTTGAGGGGAGACTGACTTTTTCTTATTGGAGGAAGATGAAGATTCAGGAGGCTCTTTCGGAACTGTCTCCACTTCTTCTTCTTTTGAAACGTTCTTCTTTATCTCCAAAGACTCCATCACAGTCTCGGTCGGCGATATTGAAGAGGAAGTCGCTTCCTGCTTCAGAACGAAGATGTTTTTCGGAGTAGAAGAGTCCAACATCCTTGGAGGTTCTGAAGAAGCTTTTGTGAATGGCTGCCGTGTGGTCATGTAGTCGGTTATTTTCTTATTTTTCAGAACAATTGAATTATTCTTGAGGGTGGTCACTGGTTTCTGATTTTCAAGGGGGGAAAGCTCTTTCGTCATATGATCTTCAGATTCCGGAGTGTTTTCCTTCGATTCGATCGTTCTTCTCCGCGGAGCCTCCTCTTCTTCCAGATCCTCTTCACTCTCTTCACTCGATTGCTCATCTTCTTCACTTTCTTCTTCATCGTCTCCAAACTCGTTCTCCTCATCTTCTTCCATTTTATCTTCGAAGAACGAGGCCATTGTAGACGTTGTCGGATGTCGCCTAGAGTCTTTCTTTTCCGACACTCGATGCTTCTCACGGGAGTCCCCACTTTCAAATACGTCGTCGTCCAAATCTCTGAAAGTTTTCAGTCAGCAGCTCCTGTTCGAAAACATCTTGCTCACTCTGAAAATCTCCTTCTGAAGCGGCTCGTTGTACTTTCAGTGCGCAACGTGATATCTTCCTCGCTGCTTCTATCTCTCCTACTGTTCGCTCTCTCCTCTGATCTTCTGATGGTTCTTCCGAACTTCTCGTCTAGTTGCTGACACTTTTTCATCGCCTTGAGATCGCCGTCGAACGAATCAATCGAATTGTGCGGCGCCGAGAGATGACCCTTCCCGAACTGCGTCTCGTGTCGGAACATTCGATTGATGAATGCCTGCTGATGACATCCGGCCATCGATTCGGGGTAAAAGAAGTTTCCGCGCAGATCCATCTCTACCAGAGACTCCGGATGCCCACGTCGTTCTCTTTCCATGTACTTTGCCTCCATCTGTTCCACGTTGAACATGAATCTCTGCTGCGCCTTGTCGAGTTCCTTCCCGAGAGTTCGTGTGGAAGGTCGGGGTTCGAACGGTACGTCTTCATCGGAATCGCTCGCAGGGCCTGAAACAAAAATTTGTTTGTTTTTCAGGTGACCCAGCCTTCACGTGAACTGGTCTTCGCCGCTCGGAAAAGAGCGGACGGACCGATAACGTGTCTTTTTCTGAGCAGGAATTCGGAACCTCTCCGTATTCCTCGATTTTCGAAATTTCAAAATTCGAGATGAATACTAACAAGGATAATTCTTCGCAGCAAACAGGCTCTGTGAAAACGATGCGTCCCGGACATGTGAGTGTCTGAAAATCTTTGAGAAGCAGGAGCCTTGTGTTCAGATCATCGATAATAGGTGGCGAATCAAGGCTCTTCTAGGCAAAGGCGCCTGTGGAATGGTTTACAAAGTGGAGGACAAGAATCGGAAAGGCTATTGTGCCGCGATGAAGGTTGAGTACGATTCGGAGGAGTACGACCGCACTCTGCAGATCGAGGTGCACGTTTTGAACCAGATGAAGAGCAAGACCGACGTGCTCAAGATGCTCGACTGCGGGAAGCGGAAGCACTACACATACATGGTGACCACGCTCTGCGGTAAGGACTTAATGGCTCTTCGCTCGAAGATCCAGCGTGGATTCAACGACAACACTGCTCTTCGTGTCTCTCTGTTCACTCTGTACGGTCTGAAACAGTTGCACGAGTCTGGGTTTGTACATCGTGACGTCAAACCAGGCAACATTATGACCGCGGCAAATCGGGGACGCGATTCTCGTTTTCTGGTTCTCATCGATTTCGGAATGGCCAGGTCGTTCGTCACAACGACGGATGACGGCAGGAAAAAACTTCGGGCGGCTCGGAAGCGCATTCCGTTGAGAGGAACCATCCGGTACTGCTCGATGAATGTGCATGATCGTGTTGAGCAGGGACGCAACGACGATCTGATCGCCATGATCTACACTATTGTCGCGGTGACTATCGGACTGCCCTGGTCTGGTTTGAAGGACGAAAAAGAAGTGATGGCTATGAAGAAGACGACGAAGAACTTGACGCTGTTCGAAGACCTTCCCGAGGAGCTTAAGACCATCTTTGAGTACTTGAAGCCTCTCACGTATTCGGACAGACCGGATTATGAAAAAATTTACAACCTGGTGAGGAAAGAAGTATCCGAATGGAAGCAAGAATAGTATTTGCAGCTGATGACAGCGATGAACAGACTCAAAATAAACTTTTTGGATCCGTACGAATGGGAAGACGACGAAATCGAGAGGATGACGAAAGCAGAAGAAGAAGAAAAGAAGAATCAGTCGAAAGATCAGAAGGAGGACGAAACAGACAAGACGGCGGTGGTTGGACAGACTGCAAAAGCGTCGAGTTCTGCGGGAACAGAGGCTGACGAAGAGAAGAAAAAGAAGGATGAGACAGACCACGATGGGCCACAGAAGACGTCCGAAGTGGATAAGGATAATAAACTGAGCAGTGCGAAGGACATGGTCAGCAGCGACGCGAACATCGGGCTGTCGCCGTCTGCACAGGATCTTCTCAACGATTCGGGAGTGGGTAAGGATATGGACACTGCGATCGACTACGATCAGACCGAGTACGACACGAAGAAGGCTCTTCCGAGTGAGAAAGAACACATGAATCTAATCGAAGCTCTTTTTTCAGAAGACAAGCTTCAGTTCCTGGTTTACCCGGCCCTCGCACTCAAAAACTTCTCAGAGGCGAATCTTCCCTTCTGAATGCTTACCGCGATATCTCCTCCCGTCTCGCTCCTCTTGCATCTTACGTATCTGCCGAGCCTTCTGCCGGCGTAGAAACTCGAGCTCTCGTTCCAATCGACGCACTTCTTCGGGATCGTGGAAACTCTAAATGTATAGAACTCGTTTTTCTACTCGAATAAACGACTCACTTCATCTTCGTTTTCTTTTGAAATTCGCTTCGATGGTTCGGTTTTTGAACGGACCATTTTTGAAATTCTGAAAACTGTGCTGATGAGAGAAATTAGAAAAAGAAATGCGAAATATTTAATAGAATATTTGAATGGCCGAAAACTTTTTAAAAAACAAAAAAAAACATTTAAAAAGTTCGAAATTTCACTTTACCGCACTGTCGTCAAGTTTGATGTTCAGTCCGCAATAAAAGTGTACACGTTAGAAAACGAGGCAATTCAAATTATGAAACCGCTCTTCCTCTTCTGTTTTTGATCACCGACCTCGTTTCCGATTCATCTCGTCATCCTCTTCCAATTTTCCCATATTTTTGATCCGTTCAGTTTTCCGAGTTATTCAAAATGATGCGAGTTCCTCCGAATCCCGTTTTTGCTCACATGCCTCTTCATGTCAAGGAAAGCGTAGCTATGAATTTGGATTTCGAATCCAGGTCAGTCTCCATTTCGCGTCGACCATTTTCTCATCGATCCATTTCAGAACCGCTCTCGAACAGACCTCGCTCGTATTCCAAACCGTTTCGCGGACTCAACCGTACATCTTCTCGGAACTTCGTTTGGAGTTGGAACCCGAGCAAAGGCTGACCCTGACGGCGAAACTCGACTCGAAAGGCACGATGAGCCGAGAGCGAACGGGTTCGGTGGAGGAAATTGTGGGATACCTCCAGCGACTGACGCGACACTCGGAAACGACGATCGATTCTCTGATGGTCTCTGACTGGTCAAATGCCGCCGACAGCTGCGCAAAGTTCCTGGACACGATCCAACAAGCTGAGTATGCCTGTGAAACAGCTTCGTCTTGACGTCTATGGAGAAGATACTCTCAGAGTAGTTCTGGAAGCGCTGAAACCGAAGGTAATTCGGAGCATCATAATGCACTGTAGCGAGAGAGAAGACAGTCTTCGGAACCTGGACAGTGTTGCACAGTTGGAGCAGTGGAAATCGGCGGAAATACTGAAAATCCACTGGAGACGAGTGCAGTGGAACCTGGATACATTCAAGCACTTTCAGCATCTCACGCTGAACATTGCCGGAATCAGAGCCGACGAAGCGGATGCGTTGATTGCGATGCTTCAGAATGATACGACGACGCCCTCGAGAAGATGGATCTTGTTTCCGAAGGTTGATTTGGAAGCGTTCAGGAACCATCTCGGAATCGAGAAGGACCGACTTACGGAATTGAAGGAGGACCTCTTCATCATAGTTTGCTCGACGAGGATCCGCGTGGTCGAGCGGCCGAAACACAAACGAAACCAGATGGATTCGTCGATTGCGAAATAGGAAATCGGCTCGACTTTCAGATAGACATTAGATTCAATTTCTTTCTTTTTTCCGTTATTTCCCATTACGATCTTCACTGGGAAGAATTCATAGTCACTCTTGTGATATTAATGAAAACAGGAAAAGAGAAGAAGCCGAATGAACTGTTATTAATTATCGAGATTCGAGACCGGTTCGATTTGAATTTCATAGCGGAGGGAGAGCTGGAAAAGAAAGAAAAGAAGAAGTCATCAATTGGCATTCAGTTGATCTTACCGCATCGATTCTTTCGAATCGTGTAGAAGCAAATGAGTGAGACGGCGATGAGCACGATGAGGATGAGCGAGACGAGAGGCGCGAAGCCGCTGGCGAGAAAGTTCACGATGGTGTCCTGACCCACCGAGCAGACTCGCTCGTCGCGTCCGTACGGACAGTTGGGACGGCCGTTGCACGCGAGACTCTTCGGCACACAGTTCTCGTCGCCGCACGCGAACAGGCCCTCTTGGGTGCAGTTTTTCACTGAAAGCGACGCAAAGTGGGAGGGTTGGGTGGAGAAAGATGAGCTCACTTCTAGTGTAGGAAGAGAAGAGAGCTGATATGGAGGTGGAGTTGAGACTGCGAACGTCGGAAAGGTAGAACCGCACGAACATCTCGTTCGACGGTGAGAACACGTCGTTGGCAGTGAGACCGCAGAATCTGGAAGCAGCTGGATAAATGCGAAGAAGCCGAACGGACTGGGCACACTCACCGTCTCAACGGTTTGTCGGAAGTGTCTCCGGAGTAGACTTCGACAAAGTTGTGAGCACACTGATTCGGAGCCTTCAGAGCGAACTCCTTGACGTAGAAGGCGATTCGGAAGTTGGACGGGACCGCCAGACGCCACACGCAGTCGAGGGTTCCCGATGCGTTGCGGGGCAGGTTGGCTGTCAGATCCCTCGTTCGGATGAAGCCGTCCAGGCCATTCAGATATTCCAGGAGACATTCTGAAAGTGGAGTTCAGGAGAGAAAAGAGAAACTACTTCTCGTTACCATGGTTGTTGAATCTGCCCGCTTTGCTCGGAACAATCGCGAATTCGGCGGAGAAACCCTGGTACTCGAGCATGGCGTCCGATCGGAAACGGATCCATAGGAAACCTGCAATCCATTCGGTCGTTCATCCTTTCCGCCCCTGTCTTCTCGTACCGGATACTGCGCGGATCTCTCTTTTCGGCATCCGATCTCCGCAGAAACGTGCGATCAGCGGAGAAAACCCGTATCGGCCGTCACGGAATTCCTGCAATTTGACGTTTCCCACGTGTTTCCGCTCTCGATCGCCCCGAGTCATTTCAGTTCTCTCTCGGATTCGAAAAGAACACACGAATGGGAGTTACAAACAATCTCATTGTGATTCAGGCGAGTTTTCTCCGAGTTCTTCTGAATTGTTCGGTTTCAGCAGGTGCTTCTGCTTCTCATTTCCACGCTCCCCGTTCTAATTTGGTGCAAGGGGAAGGCGAAGAAGGCGGCGGTGAGACCTGCTTCGCAGATGTCGCCTCCGTCGCCGATCGCCGCTCCGAGCCCCTCTCAGGCGCTGCCACCGGCTGTCTCGCAGTCGGCGGGGACTCCAAAAAGTCAGGCGCCGGCAGTTGAAGAGAAGAAGGAGGAGGCGAAGAAGGAGTCGAAGGAGCCGGAGAAGAAGGATTCGAAGGAAGAGAAGGAGAAGACGAAGGAGTTCCCCAAGTTCGAGATGCCGACCGAGAGCACGAAGAAGAAGAACGAGAAGGCGATGGCGGAGGACAGGAACAGAAAGATGCGCGAGGGATTCTACCAGGAGAAGTCGGACGAGGACGACACGCTGGAGAAGATCGAGAGTCTCCAGGTCGAGAACTCCGACAAGACGAAGAAGTCGAAGAAGTCGAAGAAGTCGAAGAAGATCAAGAAGTAGTCGAGAACTTTTTGAGAGAATGAAGTGATTTGTTTGGAATAATAGTGAAAGCGGTTGTGAAACCAGAGAAACGTCTCCGAGGAAAAGAGATTTGCGATGATATAACATCGCTTTTTAACTCTGAAATCTCCCGATTCCCCATTCCCACATCTCTTCCATTTTCGAGAAATGAATGAAAAAACGCACAATGAAATCATTGGGGCACTCCTGTCCTGCTTCTATCTTGTCGTACGTTGATTCGATCTGAAGAGAGTGCGGTCGAATGAATCTCAAGAATCGGACTCACATGGAAGACGTGATGGAACTTGACGATGACGTCATGTTGCGGTCGGGAGTGGACGACTCGAACGCAATCCACGTTCGGCGGATACCTATCGGGAAAGTTGGGTGAGGTGAAGATGTTAAAGTTCTGAAGTCCGATGCCTTTTATCGAGAGGCACTGGTCGAATTGAGGCGATCCGTGCGAGTGATGGGTTACTGTAAGGCAGTAAGGAGTGAACGTGGAGGGGGAGAGGGCCGTGGAAGAGGAAACTCACAGAAGGCCAATACCGGCAGAAGGAATCGCATGAAGTGATAACATGCGCGCGAATGCCTTGTTTTGCAATTCGACAACTATGGGGCCTAGACGAGTCTGGAAGAAGGACAGAAGAGACATTCTCGCGGAGGAGAAAAACAAAGTAATGAGTGAGGGAGAGAGAGTGGGAAGAGAGGCGAATGGGATTTGAGGAATGCAAGATGAGGGTGAATCAGCGGAAGGAATGGACGATCAACGAGAGAACAACAATGGAGGCATCCAGAAAACGGAGCATCCAGGTGGAAAGCCTCTCCACCCTCCTCCTCCTCCTCTCACAAAGAGCAAAGAAGTGAGAAGAAAGGAGAAGAAGACGTCGTGTGTGTGTGTGTGTGTGTGTGTGTGTTTATGTAGGTGTTCTTCCGCCCTTTCTTCTGCCTCTCCGAATGCACAATGAATGCGAAAAGAGGAGAAGACGTGAAGGAGAGAAGGAGGATAAGTCGAGTTGAGCAGCTCTTTCTCACCGCCTAGAGAAGGCGAGACGCAGAGACCGCCGGCAAATTGAGTTTGCGTCGAGGAGAATGGGCTCCAAATCGAGGGGGAGCAGCATCGCCGGAGCAGAGAAGACGTAGGAGGAGAAGAAAGAGGAGCAGAAGACGTCGTTTTGGCCCTAGACCGGGGCGGGAGGGCGATGAAGAATGGCCCATTAGGCGAATGGATGACTGGGAGCAGAGGCTTGCAGCGAAGAAATCGGAAGAGGACGGGGGACTCGCACTGGAAAAAACGGGAAAAGAAGAAGGAACGAATCAGAAGTCAAACGTGGAGGGAGGGCGTCTTGGGATGAAAGTTGCGAAGCTGGGTTTAGTCTCTGTTAGTCCTCTGGAAGTTCGATCTTGGACTGCGATGGTGCAACTGTGGTACAGTAACCATGCACTTCCCTCTTCGAGATACAGTAACCATGCACTTTTCCCTTCGTGATACAGTAACCATGCACTTCCTCCTTTTCCTCCCACGTGTCAGCTTCCGCTGCAAAGTCCGGTGCCGAAGTGCAAAGTGAATCACGCGGGGGACTCTCATAACCTTCGTCCTTTTTTCACGATGTGTCTGCGGAAATCGAATCATAAACTGCCTTCTCTTTTGCTTCCTTTTTTCCCATTCTTCTCTTCTTTTCACTTTTCAAAAATATTTTACTCGTAAGAAACAAGAAATTGTATAAAGAGTGATGTGAATACGGGGACGAAGTGTATCTTTTGGGGACGACGAAAGCGAAGTGAATCTCGGCGGACTAGAAGAGAGCGAAATCTACAAGAAGAGAGAGAGAGACAGTATTCGGTGGGGACGATTCAAATGCAGACAGGAGAGAGAGAAAAAAGAGCGAAAGATTCGGGATGGTATCAGTTCTGTGGCTGCGCGTTCACCGGCTGCTGCTGGAAATCGGCGGCCTCCTCGGGGAACTCGAGCTCCCAGATCCGCTTCAGATGCTTTCCCTTGACGTCGCGCGGGGTTCCGAAGCCGGTCATTCCCTGAAACGAGAGCGAATGAGTGCAACACACGGAAGGGATGGCTGGGAGAGGAGCGAGGAGAAGAAACCACTACTAATCCGACGGTAAACACGGGAAGGCAGGGAGTCGGGCAACCAGTGATTACAACTGAACTCTCAACTCATTGACGCGCACCAACCGGTTGCATGCTTCTTGCTCGGAGAGCTCACTCCCCGATTCACACCAGATGGGACCAGGGGGAACAAAGGACGAGGGACACTCTCGAAACGAACAGAACCTTTTGACTCTCGTACTGATTAGTTCCGGACTGGAGTCGGACGATAGAGTCGTGCGCCGAGTTGTCGGCCACTTGCCAGCGGGCCCCGTGCTCCGCGAACTCCACCTTCGTCTGCGTGTTTCGCGGCATTCCGAAGCCCGTCTTGCCCTGCAACACCGACACATTCACAGATGTTAGTTGTGTATTGAGAGGAGAACGCGGAGAGTGTGAGAGCGAGACGGGACACGAGCGAGACAACGGAACACAACCTTCTGCGACTCGAACTGATTCGTGCCGGACTGGAGTCGAACGATGGCGTCCGAGTACTGCTTCTGCTCCTCGATCAGCCACTGTTTGTCGCGGTCGGCAAAGTCCACCTTCGTCTGGGTGTTTCGTGGCATTCCGAAGCCCGTCTTGCCCTGAAATACACGTACACACACACGTGGACGAAGACGAGAAAAGAAGACGAGACACAGGGACAACACTGGTCAGATTCTGGATTCCCGTTCTGTTCGCACGAGAGTTCAGTTGCCATTTCCTCCTCACCCATCCGTCGCAGATCTAACTGATATCGGCCACAAATGATGGAAATCGGAAGGGGGGAACCGATTGAGTGGCGAGAGAGCGAAGTTTGTTTGGATATCGCGAGATGAGACCGTTTTCCGTGCACTCCCGTCAAAAACGAGAGAAGCAGAGAGAGAGAGATTCGAGTTTACTGTTTTTTCCTTCGGGATCCCTATCTCTCTCTTTGCACACAAACTCACTCGCTGGCTGTCGAATTGATTGGTTCCGGATTGAAGTGGTACGATGGCATCGGTCTGCCGGAGTTGGCGGAGAGTCCACTTGCCTGGAAAAGGGGAAATGACCATTGTTTCATCCTATCGAACACAATCTCAGAGCGAGTTTGAGAGGTTTCAGATCAACCCACGACTTGAGTAACTCACCATCTCGGGTTCTTCTCTCGAGCGACTCGGTGCTCGGCACTTCGACGGCGGCGATCTTCAGTCCGGCTTCTGAAACAGACACTTCGGAGTACGTCGGAACATCTTCGGGAGACTCACCTTGGTTCGTCGGGGGCACGGGGGAAGCCATCTTTTCTTCTTCGGAATAAGCAGGTGTGCTCTCTGAGACAGCCCGGGTTACTAACTGCTTTCTCGCGCTTTTCCCTCTCTCTCCGCCCTCCTCCCGATACGAAAAGCGACGAGGGGCGGGGCGTTCGGTTCGCGCTGCTTCCTGCGTCTCTGCGGATCGCGTGCTCTCTCGGCAAGAAGGCACCCAGTTCGAGAATACACCCACAAGCACTTGTTTTATCGGAGCAGACACAAAAAGTGTTTGGGGCGAAAGAAAAGAGAAAAGAGAAACGAGGAGGGAGGACGCAGACAGTACCAGGTGATTCATCGCCCCCCATCGTACCCTCTTTCGTTCCGGACGACGAACATCTGGAAGCGATTCGGGCGAATCTCTTCTCAAACTGCCCTCTCTCTCTCTCTCTCTTGAGAAAAACGAAATCGCGTGGGCGTCTTCGTTGACAGGGAAATGTGCATTGTGCAAACATCTGATCTTTCCGAAATTACCGTACTCCGCTTCGTTTCGCAACTTTTCTCAGATCAAGAACCAAAAGATCAGTGTGATTTCAGGGCTCCAGAAGCTTTTATAGCTTCGAAAGAAAAATGATTCTCTTGATTTGGAGCGTAAGTTGGTATTTAGTGTGGGAAACTTCATTGTGTCTTCTTTGAGACGCCGAAAAACGGATCAAACTCTGAAACTGCTCATCTTTTCGTATCTCTAAGAGCGTTTCCTCTTCTACAGACCGCTCTCTCTTCTGAAACCCAAAGTGTTTTTCAGTTTCCCAACGAATGACATCATCCTGACTGACTCTCGAGGTATTCCCCGGTTCTTTTCTAGTCTTCCGCCTGCTTCGTTGGTTTTTCTGCTCGTTTCATGTCGAAAAGCGCGGGCGCGCCAAGCCAACGGATCGTAGATCAAGAGGCCGTCTTCTTCGTTTTTCGGAGGCAAATGTGTTTTGCTTCGCTCGGTGTCAATCGGTTTCCCATCTGTCTTGCCGCCATTTCGAAATCAACACCAACTGACGGAGTCGCCCACCCGCTGGATCCGTCCGGAAGTGCGTCATGAAGGTGAGAAAACAAAATGAAAAAAAAAAGAGAAAGCGGGGATCGAGACCATGCTCTGGACGAAGAAAAGTAGAAGTTGTATTGTTTGTTCTCCATTACTTTTGCGCCACTCGACGGACCCTCTCGCGATAATTGGCTTCCTCATGCTCATATCAAATATCGGAATGCTCCTCCAAAAAGTTTCGCGAGAAGAAGCCGCCGAGAGAAGAGAGAGACAAAAACCAATTAAACGGGTGGGGTTTGGGGCTGTCGGGCTGGGTTGAGCCGGCTCTTGCGCAAACACGACACACGATCTCGTGAAAAGATCCCTCCGCCGATCCGCTACTGCTCGTATGCAATCCGAGCAACTTTTGAGAAAAGTAAAGGGGATGGGGTGCAGAGAGAAAGAAAACAAAGTGGATTTATGTTGATGGTGACGATATTAAAGAGAACAGGCTGAATAAAAGCAACATACCCGCTTGGCAATCAACTGGGACAAGGGAAGTGATTCTCTCGGGAAGGGGCTGCGAAATTGGGACCATTTCAGACAGCAGATCGGAAAAAACCCATAACTGAAAAGGAGGAGAATGCGATAAAACTTCTAGATGGGGCGGAGAAATTATTGTACAAACTAGAAAGGGGCGGGAAGAAAAGAAAGACTGGGGTGAGATGGAAAAGATTGCATGGTACATGGGCGGAGCATTAAAAACCGTGCTCCTGTTGACTAGCCACAGTGCGAGAGCTCCGTTTGAGGCCGCTTAGCAGGTCCGTCACAGTTGGCCGGCAGTGAGTGAATCCGTTTTGCAGAAAGTAGCGATGCGAGAGGGCGCCCTTCGCGGTGAGCCTCCGTTCCGGCGGATACCGCAGTATCTCGCGGAGAACGTCGAGTCCGTGTCCTGTCAGAGACGACTGCTCCTCGAGTTTCTTCAGATTGAACGACCATTGCGGAAAGATGGCTTTGTAGTGCGGCAGATCGGAGACTCCTGGCCAGTTCTGAGAAGAAAACGGAGAGATTCGATAAATCACGAAGCACGAACCCTCTCAGTCGGCGTGCCGATTATTTCGAAAATTTTGAATAGTTGCGAAATTTCACACTCTCCCGGAAACAACGGTTTGTTGGAGGCCATTTCGGCGAAAATGCATCCGAGGGACCACATATCGAGGGACGTCGAGTAGCGTTGCGAGCCGAGGAGAATCTGAGGAAAAGAAGTGGAGGCTTTGACAGACAGGGAGACTTCGGTACCTCGGGTGGCCGATACCATAGAGTGACGACTTCGTGTGTGTAGTTGCGGCTCGGGAACGAGAAGCTTCTGAAAACAGGAACTTATTTTTTGAAGGGGATCGCATTAAACGGGTACCTGGCTAGCCCGAAATCGGCAATTTTTATGATGCCTTGATTGGAAACGAGAATATTCTGTGGCTTTAAGTCCCGATGCACTATTCTCCGCAAATGACAGTAGGACATTGCCGACAGAAGCTGGCACATGAACGACTGGAATGCATTTTGGTTTCAGATGTTTCGGAACCTGAAAAATGATGAACTTACTTTGACATAGTTGGGCGGCAGACATTCATTCGGGCCGAATAAGTCCAGAACAGATTTGAGATCCCGATCGATAAACTCAAAAACCATATACAGCTTACTGTCTGGAATGGGAAAGGATGTATCAAACAAGAAGAAACATCCCCGGACTCACTTGAAAATATGACATCGAAGAGATGGACAATGTTCTCGTGCTGTAGATCCTTTATGCACGAGATTTCGCGGAGGCACGTGCTTGGTATGCCTTCTTCGTCGCGATCCGTACTGATCATCTTCAGGGCGCACTTCATGTTATCTTTCACGTGTAATGCTTTGAAAACGACGCCGTACGTCCCTTCTCCGATGCGGCTGATGCACCGGAAACGACCATCCAGGTCTGCCATGATCGGACCCGCTTCTAAAAAACGTGATGAAGAGTGTAAAAGGAAAATAACTCACCACGGCAGCGTTCCTCTCCCATTTTCCGTCGTGGCCTGCAAAGCTTTGGATTTCTTTTCGAGGACGAGAAGGCCGTTTTTGAATTCCGTTTTCGCGCGCTAGAGTGCGGCAACATGCGAGGAAGAGGAGACGCAGACCGTCGGACAAAGGGTAAATGACACGGGTTGCGGCCTGACCAGTGTGTTAATAAAGCGTACAGTTTATAGCGGTGAGTAGAGAGGGAAAAGAGGCGGTAAAAAGGGCATTGTGCAAGAGAGAGAGAGAGAGAGAAAGAGAGCACTGCGAGCAAAGGAGACCCTCCGATAGAGTACATCGAAATGTGAACGGTTTTGAAATCGAGATCAATGTTCTCAAAAATTGGCTGGAACAAAATTATGATTCGTCCCAAAAATGGGGAGCAGAAAGTTTCGATGGAATCGCTGCAATTGCGCTCTATTGCTGATGTTTCTCTGCAGCTCCTGGTTCCTCACGCTGTCTCGCTTTGCGAATTGGCGGAAGTTCAAATCGACACTTTATTGTTCTTCAGAATGGAATCGGCAGACAAAAAAGAAAAAGGAAGCTCATAAATCTCGGCCCTTCTCCGCCCCCATCCACTTATTTCGTCCGCATTCGGAAACTCGCAATTAGCTTCTGCGTCGTTTTCCCCCCCGTCTCCTTCAGATTCTTTTCGTCGCAGATCGCAACCTCCGATCTCCAACTGCACTTTCCTCGTCCATTTCCAGATCGAACCAAACCAGATGTTTCCTCGTTTCTTCATCGTTTCATGCGTTTCCTCTCGTAATTTGGCCTGATTTTATGGATTTTTCCGTTACTTTACACACCGCCAGCGACACCCGCCGGTCGCGTTTTCGGCGGAGACTCGACGAGCAGACTCTCAACTTGTAACACCTGATCAGAACGTTTTTCCTTTCGTTCGTCTCTTCTTCTTCTTCTTCTCAAAAGATAAACGATTGTGACGGCGCGAGAGCTCTGGTCGACGCGGCAGGAGGGCGCGGCTTGCCTTCCGCGCGGACGCCTTTCCGCTTCTGCCATTTGTTTTGTACGGCGTCAGTGCGGCGGCGCCATTTGATTGATGTCTGATTACATGCGTTCTGATCACTTTCTTGTTTTTCAATTTCCAGCGAACGAGCCCCTCTGCTGCTGCCGCTGCGGCCGGAGGGAATCGAAAAAACGAAAGGATCCTGCTGGTGAGTGCACTTCCGAACCTTGATCTGCGAAGAGAGGAAGCGAGGAGTGTGAGAGGGAAAGGGGTTTTATGAGTTACGAGGAGGCGGGGGGGAACCTGGAAGACGCTCCTCTTTATGATTTCCAGTGAGTTCGGAGGAGTCTTCTGGAATCCGATCCCTGATCCTCTACTTGTTCACACTCGTCCTCTTTGTGTGCTCTTCCTCCCCCTCGCTCAGAACTTGTTGCTCGCGCGTGACTCACTTGCTCGCTTGGACGGTCCATTCGATGGAGGTGATCACTAATAAGTTAGCACCGGAGTGTTTTGTCAGGGAGGAGGAGGAGGGATCCTTTCTCTCTCTCTCTTTCTCTCTCTCTCTTTCTCTCTCTCTCTCCCTCTCTCTCTCTCTCTCTCTCTCTCTCTCTCTCTCTCTCTCTCTCTTTCTCTTCTGTTTTTCGCCTCTCATTCATGTCTTCTTCTATCCGAGCCACTTGGCACTCATTCCCTCTTGCCCAACCTAAACACCTGACTCTCTTCCCCGATTTCCACCCGTGTTGCACAATAGTCCTGAGTGGAGGAAGCTTCCGACGACCGTCTCTGCGTCTCCCCGCCCCGCGCACTCTCTCGCCACTCATTGGGATTCACGGGAATCCGAGGCGGCGAGGAAGCGGACAGAGAGCCGGCGAGAGAGTGTGCGGGGGCGAGAGCCGCAGACGGCTCGTCGCCCGACTGATTTCAGAAACACCTACTGATATATCCTATATACTTAGTGTTCATTCATTCGGCTGATAGCCACTCTCTCCCTCGCTTTCTCCGCAGCGTCGTACATTCTTTTTTGTAATGTGACACCCCGCAATGAATCGTTTTCAATCTTCTGATTAGCATCGTGTTGCCGCAAAAACCGAGTACTCGTTTCGTCTATTTTTCGAACTTTGAGTGCAAGAGTCCTCCAAAAGAGGAGTCGCCGGGGTTACGGTAGTTCCGTCACTCGTCTCGATTTCCTGGAATGCGAAGTGAAATGAAATGTTCCGAATAACACTCTTTTCCTATTCGATTCATTGTTCCCAACTGGAATGCATTCCAGTTTTCTTCTTCTTCTTCTCGCCACACTAGTGACTCTCGAAACTGATGGCTCAAAAGTGATTTATCGTTTTCCAATCGAAACAAACACCGTTAACTTTGATATGTTTACTGAGCTCTCTGAATCTTGTGGTAGTACCACGTCACGAATACATTTCTATTCAAGTTTTGATTCCTGGAGATTCTAATTGGCGTCTCTGATGACATTCATTCGATTGATCATGATTCAAAGTTGGTTGGACTAGAGAATCTTCGGCCACCGCGATTTCTAGTCCCCCCGCTTCTTCCTGACTTTTTCCTCGCCGAAAAGCGATCTGCGACCTCTCACCCACTCGTTTTTTTAATTGTAACTCTTCGATCCGATCTCGTCTCTCTCTCTCTCGGGTATTTGCTCACTTCCTGCGTGCCGTTCAGCGAATCGAAACGAATCGAAAAAAGAGCGAGCGAGAGTGAATGAATCGAGTCTTGACAGTTCCAAACGACGCTCGCTTCCCCACTTTTCCGTCTCTTCTTTTCAGATCAACACCAGTGGCGATCTCTCGAACTTGTATTCGTCTCGTAGAACATGTCGATTTATCAGAAGAGGTCAGTTCCACTCCGAAACCGATGACTCAGAAACGCGCAGTTCCAGATGGTCTTCGGTGGGCAGCGGAGCCACGCCCACCATCTCCAGAAGCACTCCGACGGCGACGAACGTGCTGTCGAGTGGAGTGGAGCCGTCTACCGTCGGCACAAGGTACGTCTTCGGACTCCAAAGCGGAGGCACCGAGATCGTTTCAGCTGGAACTCGGTGCGCTGGAACAAACCGTCGACATCCTACCGAGCCAGTGTGGCGTCGCGATTCGAGAACAACTCGGCGAGCAACTCCTCGAGCACCTACACCCCCCAGAGGTCGTCGAGGTTCGTCTCCTGGAGGAGGAGCTGGAGAAGCACATGTTCCTGCTCCCACCCCCTTTCTCCCTTTTTCCCTATTCATAATGTTTTGATAGTCGGGGCGGCTGGCATCCGAAATAAAAATCGGCTGCGAAACACACTCGTCGGTGCCACCACCGCCGCCGCCCGTTGCCGTCCTCCCCCGGTGTAACATTCTGCCGGTTCGGTCCAAGAAACACATGGGGCCCCCGAAACGTGGCTTCGCGACGAGAGAGCGTGTGCTCTGAAGAGTCGCAGACACTTTCGAAACGTTTTTGTTTCTCTTGTCACAGAGGAAATCATTTTCCGTTCGGAACGCACTCTGAGCACTTCCTGCTGTCCCATTAGGTCCACTCAAGGTGTCTTCGGTTTCAGATACACGAGCTCAGCTGCCAAGAATGCGGCCGACGTTGCCAGGTGAGCCTCCCGGAACGTCTTCTGACCCTCCTCCTTTTCTGTTTCCAGCATCGGGCCGTCGGTGAGTGCTCGCGCGTCACGATTCGATTCGACGAATATGGCAAACAAGGAAAAGTACAGGAACGAGGTGAGCGGGTTGAGAAATCGGAAACAAAAGAGACATGTTTGTTGTTCAGGCACGAGAACTTATCAACAAGTGGTCTAGTCGCGAACGGAACAGTAACAGTAAGTCTGACGGAGAGCCAGTGACACAAAAAGAGGGGAGAACATTGAGTGCGAAGGGGGGTTTGCAGGTGTGAAACGAGTTACAACCCCACACGAAACTTCATGATGTTGTTTGTGATGCGAGCATTACACTCGCCTCTTCCACCCGTGTGCTCTCAATCATCTTTCGGTTCCCTTTTCAGTCTCCAACACGTATCGATCCCCGGCCACCCGGTCCACTTTCCGATCTTCCGACTCGTTGGCCACTTCGGCAGCCACCGGCTCGACCTACTCCAACACAGGTTCATCCCCTCCCCTGCCTAAACTCTCCGATCCTCGACTTTCAGCCTATCGAACCTCCACTTCTCTAACTCCGACTCGTCCGGTCATCGCGCCGTCCGCCTCGGTCACGGCTTCTCGATATTCTGCCGATCGGAAGAGCGTCCTCTCCCCATCTCCGACACCCATTCTACAGTAATCCCCCCCCCACTTCACACCCGCGTTGATTGTCCGAACGGTTTGCAGCACGACGCCGAAAGCGGAGCGTCCGTGGCGCCAGCGAATGGCCGAGTCGTCGCGCATTCGGTCGACACTCGGCGACGACGTGAGTGAGGCGTACTCGGCTCGCCGAGCTCGACACGCTTCGTCGCGTCGCAGTTCGGTGTCGCAGGACGAGCTTTCCTCTTACGAGCCGACTCGTGTGCCTAGCTATAGTGCATTAGTTCAGCAGCCGCACTCGGTTAGTGTGTCGTTTCTCCTAAGTAACATGTCTTCTCGATCCATCACACCTTGATTTCCATTCAACTGTTCCCGTTTCTTCCGTTCCGTCGGCTGTATCTAACCCACTAACACTTCCACTAGAGCCTAGTTCCAATCGATCTGCCCTTTCAGTACCGATCCCGCCAGAGTTCGGTCGAGAGTTCGGTGTTCTCGCCGTCGACGAGATTCACCACCTCCTCGTACCTACCGTACTCTCTTCGGAATCGAAGCGACGAACCGCCGGCGGTCACGACGCGAAGCAGCGTGCTTGATAGAAGCACGTCCAGGTTCGGTTTCGTCCGGAAGATCCGAGCATTTTGGCGGTGTTTCCAGATCGAAATCTCCGACTCGGGACAATTTACCGATTCGAACCCCTTCACAAGCTCCGAAAAACCCGTCGATTCGAGAATCGAGCAAAGAAAGAGACGCGGAGAAACAAAAGAAGAAGAGCGCAAAAGAAAGAAGTGGGGAAGAATGGGATCTTTTCGAAACGAAACCTTCCGTTCTTGCAGCAGCGCGACGGAATTCTCGTCAAAACAGTCAGCAGGACAGCTCTTCGGACGAGGAAATCAATCGATTGATGAGGAGTAGATCCGGATCGCAAGTGAGAAGAAAACCGAGAAAGAAGAGCCAAGTGGAGACGGAGAAGCTGGTGGTTGTGCAGCAGAAGGAGACGGTGATGGTGAGCCGGGAGAGAGCTCCGAGAGCAGAACGCGGTTTGCAGAACAAGTCGATGCAGTCTTCGCTTTACGAGACCGGCCCGGAGGATTCCGCACTGATTCAGTCGCTCTCTTCTCAGATCACAGAGTCTTTGAATGCGCTGGCAGTGGCCGCCGAGAGCGAGGGTTTCCAATCGTGCGCCGCTTCACCGCTGGCTCCGTCCGTCTCCAGAAGCAGCTCCAAGAACGGAGTCGTCAAGAATCAGATCATCAGTGAGTCTCTACTCAAATCTCCTCGGGACTTCCTTTCTTCAGAATCGCCTTCTCTCGTCGAAGTGCTCGGATTGCCACGAAGTGACTCGAAGACGAGTCTGAAGGTGAGTTCCGTTTCCGTCGTTCTCTTGCTTAACATAGACTAGTCTCTGTTTGGTTCAGTTGAACGAGCAAGTAGCTATGGAGGAGGAGGAGGATTCATCGCACGACGAGCAACTAACAAACGATGAGTTAGAGGTAGATTCCTTGTTTCCACTCACTCCCTCGTGTTCCTTCCCTCGCGTCTCCCGCCCGTTCCGTCGCCTCTTCTAATCCCTTCTTTTCTTCCCAGCCGTCTGAATCCTCCCGCATTGATGATGAGTCCCAGTACAGTGCCGTCGCTCATTTCAAACTTAACAAGGTAATATACTCAGGAGTCAGTAGTCGTCGCCATTCCGAATTCGAATTGTGTCTCGTTTCAGGTGAAACGATTGGCTCCGGTGCCGGGACTCTGGAAATCGGGAGCCGAGAACGAAGAGTTCATTTCGAGAAACAAACGATTCGCAAAGTCGGTATCACCACCTAGAATAGAAAGTTGCATGCGTTTGTGAGTCTTCTCGAACCAACCCGCACATTTTCGTTTCTAGTGGAATAAGTCCTGGGAGAGATGCGGCCCTCTTGCCGGATGCTCATCGACATATCTAGTTAACCACCCATTCAGTTCTAGCTCTTTTTGTTCTCTTTCCATTCCTTTTCCTTTCTGTAACCCGTTTCCCTTCCATCATTGCTCTACTTCTTATCTACGATTCCTCTTCAATTTCAGAGAGAGCCCGCAAGCTGAAACTGAAATCACAATGAAAATCGCGAGTTCGGAGAAGCTGACGAAGCAACTGAAGGCGACGGAAAAGAAGAAACCGATTGTTTTGAAGACGAAAGTGGAGCCGAAACCAGAGAAACCGCTCGAAAAGGAGAAAGAAGTCCCGACTCTGAAGAGCAAGATTCCCGAGAAGCCAAAAGAGCCAGCGGCTCCGGCTCAGAAGACACCGAAAGAAGCCGTGAAGCAGACGAAGGAAGTGGCTCAGATTGCTCCGGTCAAAGTGGCTCCACCGTCGAAAACAGAAAAACCGAAAGAGGTCGTGAAGCCATTGAAGGCTCCAGTGGCTTCGGCTCCAGAAGTCAAAACAGGAGCTACTCCCGCAAAGATCGAGAGTCCGAGAAGTGCACCGGAATCTCCGAAAACTGCAGTGGCTTCTGCAAAGCCATCACTCGAAAAAGTGGCGAAACCAGTAGCAAAAGTGGCTCCGGAGAAGGTGAAATCCCCGACGACGCCCAAGGACACACCGAAAACTGTTGTGGAAATTCTGAAAGATGACCCGAAAGAAGTGCCGAAGCCTGGAGTCGAGAAGAAGAAAGTGGTGAGTTGGGATTAGTTTCAGAACGAAAAGAGCCAAGAGTTTATGCTTCAGTTGCTGAAAAAGAAGAAGATCGTTCCGCTAGAGGATGAGAAGAAAGTGGAAGTCGCACCGAAACCGAAGGCGCTCAGTGAGCAGAACACTGAAATCTCGAAGACGTTCTCGAAGAAGGCGTGGGGCATTCAGAAGACGGAAACAGTTATTCGAATGCGAAACGAGCTGCAAGGTCCGGTATTGCGATGCAAGGCAGCCGGAGACGAGAGGACGGAAGTGACCGAAAACTACAGAAGAAGACCGCAGGCCGAGAGAGCTACAGTAACCTTTGTGTCGCGAGAAGATGACGTTGATCGTGGTTTCAGGTGCTCGTGGACACTCCAGTCGACGGCGTCAATCACAGTACCGTGCACATTTCATTGCGGGAGAAACGAAAGAAAATGTGAGCGAGCACAGATCTTTTTCTTTCGCATCCTCTGAATTCATGACTCTCCCCCGAGAGTGTAAAGTCGTTCTTATAGGTTTTATGACTCTTTCTCTCTCTCTCTCCGTGTGTTCTCTTCTCCGCCTCTGAAACTTCTCCATGACCCAACCGGCCCCCCTCTTTTCTCAATCTTCCCCTCACTTTCCCTCCCACCTGTCCTATTCGTATTCGTTCTTTTCAGCGAGAAACCTGTTGAAGTGGCCGCGCCACCGCCTCCGGTGCCTCCCTTCCAACCTCCTCCAGACTTCGAAATGTCGCGTTCGGTGTCGGTGGCTTCGAACTCGCGAGCTTCCGTGATTCTGGACGAGATGCGCGGCACGGAGGCGGCTGTCGAATGGACTCGCGACCTCGACGACGACGACGACGCGGCGTTCGATCACTACAACGGGATCCTCGTGCTCCCGGACAAGTCGATTCTGGAGCAGTACATTTCGAGGAAACGGGGAAAGTTGGACCGCTATCGAGGCCTGAGACCGTCTTCGATGTGCTCTTACGCGTCGAGCAACTGCGCCTCTCCGTGTCCCTCGACAGTTTCCGAATTGTGCCTTCCTTCTTCAGGTAACTTCTGCTTCTGCTTCTCATTTTCCTCTCTCATCTCTCCGTTCAGTTCTCGTGCATGAGCCGCGGAAAAGAGCTCTGAACAGTGCGGAGCCCTCCGATCACTGCGTTACTCCGGTGCCTCTCAACTCCACTCCTCGCGGCTTCACCACGAAGAAAGTGGCTCCGCCGCCCGTCGTCAAGCCGGTGCCGTTCGAAGCTCCGAAAACACTTTTCGAGAAAATGATTCAAGATCAAGCGAATCGGAATCGAACAACGACCAATTCGGAGGTAAGAAAAAGAAGATTTTGAATTCGAGGGGAAGAAAAAAGATGTAATGAATCGGAATAGTACGAGACGGGGCGCGAACGTGAGAGAAGGAGGAAAGGGAGAGAAGCTGCTGCTGCCGCTTCTGCTGCTGCTGCTGCTGCTGCTGATGGAGATGATGATGATATCGGTGTGGTTGAGCACAGGAGAGTGGCTGCGTATCAGTGCCGAGAAGAAGAGCGGGGCCGGGCGACGAGCGGTGTGTAATGTATCAATCACCGCACTTCGGGGGCTCCGGGGGCTCGCAGAACCAGAGCAACAAGCGGGAGGCTCATACACACACACACACCCTCGAATAGCCGACAAGTACGTGTGCTCTCCGTTTCAATCGCACTTCTTCTCGCCCTGTGATACTGTATTCTTTGTCGGAATGGCCCGTGTCGCCAATTTCAATGTGATTCTGAGGGTGAGTTAGAGAGTGTGTGGGGAAGTGAGACGCAGACCGGCGGTGTGTGGGATGCAGCAACTTTTGATTCCCGGAAGCGCCCCGTCTTCCTGCCGACAAATTGTCGAAACGCGCCTTCAGAACATGAACGGGATCCGATTCCGGAGGTAGTCTTCGAGTTTACGATGTTGCTGACCAGATGTGCAGCAGAGGAGGAAGCATGAAAATATGAGAATGTCCTTCTCGGCGCGAGTAATATTGACTTGCGATCAGACAGCCAGCCAGCTGATCCTTCCCGTTTTCTTCTTCATTTTGTGCGTGTAAACAAGAAACGAGAAGTGTACGTTTCAAGAGTCTTGCGCTTCGGTTTCATCTCTCTCTCTCCCTCTCTTTCCCTACAGTCTCCCTTCTGTTTTCTAGCCCCTGTTTCTTCTTTTTCACACAAAGCCAGTCTGTATGGTTGGGATCGTTTCGTGAGCCGGTTCGCTTCTCTCGAGCCCATTTCGAGTTCCGTGATATTCACGTGTCCTCCAACAACAGTTGTTGTCTCAGTGGAGCGTGGTTTCTGCACATTGCCATCCAATTGCCCGTTTCCCATAACTCTTTTCCTCGTTTTCAAAAGTGCGAATGGGATCGATCGGCGCGTCCATTCGAATGCAAATCAGCCGGCCGTCCCTCACCTTCCGTCCGTCTTTTCCCCCCTCTCTTTCTCAATGCCGCACTTTCTTCATTCACCCGATTAATGGCGCATGTGATGACCATCGTCCTCATCATAGTCATCCCCGTCGTTTTCGTGGCTCCATTCATGTGATGATTGTTTTTGTGCTTCTGCTTATTCCTCTTGCTCGGGATTCAAGAAGGCGGCGAGCAAACAGTGGGCAGAAAAAGAGAAAGAGAGAGAGAGAGAGAGAGAGAGAGAGAGAGAGAGAGAGACCGCGCGACGCAGAGAGTAATTACCGGCTCGCGCCTGAAGAAGAATAAGAAGAAGAAGAACTTGCCTACTTAATTTCCATTCTCATTTGCAGACACGCGATCCGTCGCCGCACCGTCGTGGTTCTCAGGAGGAAGGTAGGGATTACTGTAGTTTGCCAGGAGTCCGTCCGTTCTCTGATTTCCAGGAATGTCGGCCATCTCGCAGCAGTTCGCCGCGGCCGCGGCTGCTGGGAACTCTGCGCATGGCTCCGTTCGCTATGCAGCTCACATTCCAGTGAGAAACGGAGACGCCAGCGGCCGCATGAGCACCGGAAGCGTCGACAGTCAGCAGAGGTGCGTTGTTCCCTCTCCTCACGTGCCAACAACGTGTTCCGATTTCAGCGGAGGCACTCTCGACGTCGCGACGAAGAATATCGATCATGTGATAGATCAGGCTCGTCACCGGCATCATCAACATCGGAGCAAGTTCAAGGAGGCGATCGATTACCTGGACCAGATCTTCGAAGATTTGAAGAAGGAGTGTGACGTGAGTGGAGGGGCCGAACTCGTGGACAGCAGTGGAGGATTCGGCGGCAGGAGGTGTCATGGGGAGACACTTGCACTCGAGGGGAAACTAGACTTTGGTGCGAAAGGACAAAGTAGTTCGGGAAGGACGAGACAGAGCGGACTGAGAAAGCCCGAGGGTTCTGCGAAGAACACCTGATGGCAGTGAATCACGCCGAGCTTCTTTTTTTAGACGGATGACAAAAACAACAACGACGAGAACAACAAACCATCGACCGAGAAGCAGACACCGACGGCTCCCGTTCAGAAGACCGCTTCTTCTTCTTCTTCTTCGTTCGTGGCGGTGAAGAAGAAGCCCGCCACGTCATCATCGGGCGGCGCATCGACGGGAGCATCTGCGTCCGATTCGAAGTAAGTCGTTCGTTCCTGCCGGGCGGGACCGGGTGCAATATCCCCGCGTGCGTCGGTCTCAAGCAACAGACCCGTGCCTGCGTCTCTCCCGCTCACATGTTCTCTCGCCGCGCTCTTGTGATACATTACACACGAGAGCAGCGGCAGGACACTGGTCGACCGACGCGTCGTCGTCCCCTCTTCCCATCACTTTTTCGACTCTTTTTTACTATTATTACCAGCATCTCCTTGAAGTGAATGTTTCCAGGAGGACTAGTACGACGAAGCAGCAACAAGCATCAGCTTCCACTGTGAAACCGACTTCCGTCCGTCAGAAGTCTACTGAGTCGGCGTTAGCCAAATCGAAACCGTTGCAGCAGGTGAGTCAGTCACCGAATAGAACCGATCGAGCCCCTCTGGGAGCGCAACTCTGATCTTTCCGAAGTGCGTTGTTCTCAAAGGCATAAAGTTTATCGGTCGAGCTGGGATCATAAAGTCTCGAACGAGTGTCTCTCGGTCATAAAAGAAAAGTGAAACTCGAAGCCGATAAGTGCTCTCTTGCAGGCTCCCTCGCCCGTCGAAGTCGTCATTCCAGTGCGGAAAGTCTCGCAAGCAGCCTCCGCGAACCAGCCCGAGGTTTGTTTTTCGCGCGTTGCTCTCGAAACATTCGCCGTTTTCAGCCGACTGTCGCCGAGACGGTTGTGCTCGCGAAGAAGACGGACAAAATGGATTTCACGAGAAGATGGCTGCAGGACGATTTGCAGTCTCTCGCCTACCTTCCTCCCGCCAACATCGCCCCGAACGCCGTCAGTTTTCTCGCTCTTTCTCATTCCGAATCCAATCTATTTTCAGTCCTACTACCAAGACTTCGACGAGCATTCTCTGGGAAGTTGTAGTGCCGAAGTGGCCGCGTTCAACACGGTCAAAGAGAAGAAGAACGGGGGAAAGAGCTCTCGGAAGGTGTCCGACTCTTCCGACATGATCCGTCCGCGTCCGTTCCGTCCGCAGCCAGTCTATCCGATGCTCGACGGGTTCAACGGACCTTCCGCCTTCGAGGCACCCGTCACTTCAAACACACTGCCACGTGTCACTTCCAACGATCACATTCCGAGCGAGATGAAGAGATCCGGCTCGCAGGATCCCTACAACACTCTCCGCTCGATGCGTTCCGAAGGCGACGGCGCTGGCTTCGAATCTTCGTTCCGCCCGTCGCCGTCCGCATTCCAGCAAGTGTCTCCGTTCAACCGAGGCAGTTCGATGCGATCTTCCCTGCGATCCCTGCCCGATCACTCTCCGATTCGACAGAGGATGCCACTGAAGAACAGCTACGAAGAGCCAAAAGATCCGGTTCTTTCGATCGATCAACTCGTCGCGGAGCTGGAGTTGAACACTGAAAACGTGAGTTCGGGTGGCATGCGAGTGAGAGGATCCTTTCGTTTTTCAGACTGTCTCTCCCGCCGACAAACGCCGTTCGTTCCCCACTTCATTCGGAAGACCCACTCAACATCAGGCTCAGCAACACCATCTACCCAGTGATTACGAGAAACCGAACAGATATCGGGCTGAAATGAGACATGTACCGACGAGAGGAAGAGTCCAGAAGTGAGCCCATCTCCAGGTTCGGAACCTCTTCTGATCTCCTCCATTTCTAGCTTCGCCACCTCGGAACCCGCCCCGAAGCCCGCTTCCGTCGCAGTTTCAAAGGCTCCCGTCTACGCTCAACCGTCCGCGCATCGTCAACAGAAGTCGTTGGACGAAGTGACGAACATGCTGAACAGGGTCGTGTCGCAATTCGGAAACGAGCAGAGACAGGCTCATCAGCACCCTTCCGTGTACAAACAGCTGAGTCAGCAGTCGTTCGGATCCGTCCACAGCAACAACGCATTCGAGACGATCAATCAGGAGAAGATCAACCCGAGTCGCGTCGAAGCGATGCACAGCATGTTCGAGAGAGGCACGGCTCCCACGTCGTGGAAGATGCAGCAGAAGGAGCAGTTCGAGGAGCGCAACCAGGTGACTACGACGCCGTGTGCAGTGCGTTTCTCCCCGCTTAGTGCCTAGTTGCGTGTGCCTCCTTAGTTAGTTAGTGCAGTGCACTGTTTCTGCCAAGAAGACCGAACTTGACTGTACAGCTCCATAACGGACCCTCCCAATGAAACCTGACCACCTGACAGCCGCACCCATTTTGAAGCCGCAGAGTGAGTATCCTCTCCAATCGCTCCCACTCACAAACTAACTGCCGTTCCGTCTCTCGCTCTCTTCTCCTCCCTCCTTGCCCGTTCACTTTTCCTTCACTTTCAGAAGATGTCACCTCTCCAAGAAGCCACGTATGCCACCCTAAACAGCTATTCTCCGCCGGCCGTTGCCACAACAAACGGCAATGGAATGCAGCGAAACTCGTCGCAGAATCACATCGGCTATCACGAGTACACTCCACAGCTCCCGACCACGCAGCCGCCTCAGAGACCGCCAGGATCTGCGAACTCCTCACAAGGCGGCTACTACTCGTCGAACAGCTCAGGAATCGGCTCCAACTATCCATCGCAGCACCAGCAACAGCACCAGCAACACAACGTGAGTACCATATATCCAGAAGTCGTTCACCTCAGAGCCTTCAGAATCCACGACGCAGTCTGATCATCGACCAGCAGTCTATCTCCTCACGAATGCCTTCTGTTGAGAACGACGACGACGACGGTTTCTACGACAACATTGGAATCGTGAGTGCTCCTGAGCCCAAACCCCTCAATCGCCCGTCTTCTTTTCAGTACGACGATCGTCGTTTCTCTCGTGGCAGCGAGCTGGAGAACACCGCCTCGTTCCGCCAGCTGCCTCCGCCTTCCTCCTCCTCTTCCGGCCACAAGCACAACCGCATCGGCTCCTTCCTGCGCAAGATCGGCGGAGGATCGAGCCGTCCGCCGGGCAGTGCGGCCAGTTTGATGTCTCTCAACAAGATCTCGAACGAGACGATCATGAAGCCGGCGGGGCTCATGAAGAGCAACAGTCTGAGCACGGAGCCGTGGAAGAAGCAGGTGCTCGACGCGAGCATGCCCCGAGAAGGTCTGAACTCGCCCGTCTCCCGTCAACCAGCTTCTCATTTTCAGCCAACAACAATCACAAAACCGGTCTCGGAGCGCGACTCAAGAATTCATTGTTCGGCTCCAGAAAACGATTGGACGGTTAAAATCTCTTCGTTTCTTTCACTATTAAAACTATGTATCTTCTCTTTTTGCTCAATTGTTCAGTTCATTAAATATGCGGTTTATCGTTCTTTCCTTCTTCTTTTTTTCTCACCCAATAATCCAATTCAGTCGAGTAAAACGCTTCAAATGAGCCATTTTTGAAGGTCTTTCCTCATATTTTTGCACTCTTGTTAACGTATTTATCAATAAACTCTCAAAAAACAGCAATCGTGTTTCGGGTCTCGCAACGAAAAAACGAAAACGCACTGGGCTTTGCCGCTCTGCGTCTCTTCGCTGGGAAAAAAAAGAAAACCAAGAGTATTTATTTATCAATTGATTCGAGAGAATCGAACGCGTTTCTTTACACTTCTTTTTTCAAATTTCGTTTCAGTTTTGTTTTTGTCTCGCTCCAAGTTCAAAACGGGGCTAAGACACCATTAGTTGATTCAAAAGGTTACATTCTGTTCTTGTCTCGAAGGGTCTCGCCACGAAAAGAGAAACGCGAGGGTGATAAGTGTCTCTCTCGTGCACTCTCTTGGCGACGGACACACCGGGCGCCGCTCTTCTTTCGCTTCGTCGTCTCCGTTCTCCTTGTCATCACGGGGGCAGCAGCACATCACTCACGGACGACGACGCTCACATACACGGGCAGCACGAAAGAAGGAGGAATAGAGTGGGTGGGGAGAGAGCGGAGGAGGCAGAAGTTTCGAAACGAACATCTGCCCTCTCTCTCTCTCTCTGTCTCGCTCTCTGCCGCGCTCCCACTCTTTCGTAATTCATATTCCTAAGAGACGTGTGCATCGAACCTCTCTCCTCGCTCCCTCTCCCTCGCTCCCTCTCCCTCGCTCTCTCTCCCTCGCTCCCTCTCCCTTTCTCTCTCTCTCTCTCTCTCTCTCTCTCTCTCTCTCTCTCTCTCTCTCTCTCTCTCTCTCTCCTCAAAAAAAAACGAGTGGCGTGGCGTGCGTTTCCCTGGAAACCGAATATCAATGCGTTTCGACTGTTGCTCCCCCGAATCTCCGATTCATTCGTCGACTCGCTCCCCCAATTGGCTCCTTTTCCTCGTACTTCCTCGTCTCTTTCATTCATTTCCTCTTCTTTCCCAGGGTAATCAGCCATGTGCTCTCAAGAGTTTCCGGTGTGCGAAGTGTGTCTCAACGAGTACAGTAAGACCATCCCCTCCGTTTTCCCACTCTGATCCGTCCCTCTTTCAGATGAAGATCGTCAGTCGAGAGTGCTCCATTGCGGTCACACGCTGTGCGTGGAGTGTCTCGCCTCCATCATGAGCACCAACAACAAGTGTGCCACGTGTCGTGCTGTAATTCCAGACGTCGTCATCTCGCGTAATATCCAGCTCGAAGGTGAGTAGCAATGAAGTTCCGATTCTGAATCCGATCAGTTACAGATGCGATCAGTTACATCAAGGAACATGTCGAGCCGGAGATGGCGTGCGCGTCGTGCAAGGAGACATTTCAAGTGAAAAGGTACTGAAAGACACTGCTCAGAGAGTTTTCTGCGCAGTTTGCTGTCCTTCCGGCGGTTTGGCCGTCAAAATCAAGCTCGGCGCACTAACGGCGCAGTGCCGTCTTGGTTTCGAACGATGCAGAAGGAAGGCGAGGTTACGGGAGGCGCCGGAAGGCTGCGCCCAACACATGTAGGAAGGAAGGACTAGGAAACACTGGCGGTGGCCGAGTTTCCGGTTCGACTAGCGAGGAATGAGAAGGGATTCTCTGTGGACTTTTTTGAAAGGGAAACGGGTGCATCAGGAGCCACGATTCTTGTTTTCAGCATGATGATGTGCGTCTCGTGCCTCGTGGACAAGAATCCGGGATCGCAGAAGAACGTGAGTGTGACGTCTTCTGGAATCGAATCAGAAGCGCCTTCTTCCAGAAGACCGTCCCCATGAACGAGTTGCCCTTCTGCACGCAGTGTCTGGTCGAGGATCACGTGAAGATCGGCCACGTCGTGCACAACTACGAAGCGGTGCACGTGAGAGAAAGAGGAAGAAGAAGTGAATTGAGAAGACGTTCCGATTCCAGGAGCATCTGTGTGACGTACTCGAGGAGAATCAGGTGGTGAACGGAAGAGTCAAGAAGCAGTGGATCCGTGACGTCATCGGAATGACGTTGCTCGATGTGGAGCTGGAGAAGCAGAAAGTCCGTCTGCAGGAGAAGAAGGAGGTCGCCGAGGGGAACGAGAAGAGGAAGGGAGCGTGCGACAAGTGCCACCAGGCTCTCCCCGGCACTTCTGCTCCCCTTCAGACTCCGCAGCCAGCTGCTCTGAATCCAACAGTTCCACTTGTTCAGGTTCTTTCTCCTTTTCTCTCCACCTTCCCAACCTCCCGATTTCAGATGCAATATGCTCAATCTGTCCCATATGCTCAATCTGTTGCACACCCGCAAGCTCATTATGCCAACCAGGTCCAGTACAACATGCCTCTGTTTCCAGTCGGTCACGCGTATCAGCCAACTTTGAATCTCTATGGAGTCTTCGTCGATGAGGCCGGTCGGCTCATCCAGGAGGGTTACGACGGCAACAATTGGGTCAGTTTCCATATTAACCTTCCCCGTATTTCAATAAATTCTCTTCAGATGGACGTTCCGAACGGTTGCAGATACGTTCGCTTCTCGTACCGCCCCTTCTAAACGATGTGTTAAAAACAAAACGGTTGTTATTCCAAAGGAAATTTTGAAAGCGTTGAAATGAATAAAAAATAGATTTGTTAGTTTTATGCTGCTGTCTGCTCCTTGTCTATCTTTTCCTCTTGTTCGTCCTCTTGGTCGTCCTCTTGTTCGTCCTCTTGTTCATCCTCTTGTTCGTCCTCCTGTTCGTCCTCTTGTTCGTCCTCTTGTTCATCCTCTTGCTGTTCCTTCTGCTTCTCATCTTGCTTCTCCTCCGGGATGTGCTCTCGAAAGTCCGCGTGAATCTGAATAGACTCCAAAGCCTTTTCCGCTTTGTCTAAATCCTCTTCTAGATAAGTGACTATATCCTTGTTATCATGAGTTCCACGACTTTTCACAGCGACTTCGGCCATTTTCGAGATATTCTGGAATCCAAAAAACAGGAATAGCAGGCAGAAAAGATCTCACTTCGTCGTAGTCCTTAACGCAAGCCTCGCATTTTTTGAAAGCCGCCAAAGTCTCCTTAGCTTTTTTTCTCCATACGTCAAGCTTCTTCTCGAGTCCTTTAAACTTCTTGAGTGTCTCGTACTCCGACTTCACTTCCGGAAACTCCACAAACTTCTGATGTCCGACTTTCACGTGCATTCTGAGAATGCATTCCGCACAGACTGACGTGCCTTCCAAATTCAAGTCGTCGACATCGGCAGTGCTTAATGTTCCTTTCATCAATTCGTCTACTTTCGGACAACACGAAAGACAGAAGTGCATTCTGAAGAGAACTAGTATGCATTTGAAACTTAAGCTTCGCTGTCCCACTTCTCACAAGGAAACTTCGACTTGCACTCGAAGCAAGTCGATTCTGCACTTCTTGTCGGAATTTCCATGCAGCCCTCTATTTTTTTCTTGTCGTTTGTGATTATCAAAGCGCGAAAACCGGCCTGAAATAACCTTCTTCGACGGGACACTTCCCGCTCTTACCTGATATGTTTTCTCTCTTTCCGACAGAAAATTAAACAATCCGCCTACATGGTTGGAGATATTTTCAAACTCTTTTTTGATGGAGGTCATGGTTTCCTGTTGAACATCGGTCGACTTGGCAGTTCGCAACATTTCTGTCATCTTATCGACTTCCTGATAAAATCTTTCGATAGTCATCTCGATGCTGTCGAATTGCTTCCTGAGCTGCGCAACCTGCTGCTCGAGCTCGTCTTCTAAAAGATTGACACTTGTGAGATGGTTTTCGAACTGGAGTCCGCTAGAAATCGGGAAGAACGGCAACGACTCGTGGCCTCTCGATCCGTGGTATCGGATCGAGCAACTCGCACAGTGGACTTGGCTTTCTATATCTTTTTGTGCCTGGAAGCGAAGTGTCTCGAAGAAGTATCAGAAGAAAACAGACGTACTTTTGAACTGATGGCGTCGAGGATGTCGAATTGAAAAGTGTCTCTAACACAGTTTCTGCACACGAACATTCTGGAAATGATCTGAATTAGAATGCTCCGGTATGTTGCTTACTCGGATTCAGAACTTTCTTTCTTGCAATGCACGCACTCCACCGGATTCTTCAGTTTCGCTTTACTGCGGAGCTGTTCAACCCATGTCATCGTTTCTGAAATCAACCGAGTGTCCAAAACTCGGGATTATTTTTCAACCTTTGAACAGAAAATTTTGCGGCGGCTCTTTGTTAGTGCTTTCTTTCTGAAAGTAAATGGGTTCTCTGAAACTGGAGAGTCTTTGCTTACGCGACAAGTCGGGCATGTGAGATATTCATATGTGTATCCGTTTCGGTTTTTGAGCTTATTGATGCAGTCTCTGCACATCGAGTGGCCGCACCCCAATACATTCGGTACTTTTCCGTTTTCAGCCACTTTAAAACTACCGATCAATGAGTTTCTGGAAAAATCTCACCGAATTCTTCCTGACAGACGGGGCAGACCGGTCCTTCGAGATCATTCATTCTGAAGTAGAAACCGGAAAGAAACGACTAAAAAAGACAATGAGCAGACAAGTGAATAAGTAGGTGGAAATGAACCAAGAGAGCATTAAACCCAGAGGAGTTGCGTAATGACACCGAATAATTCATTTTACAGTATTGTATATAAGACAATTTGGTTATTTGTTAATAAAATTTGAAACCCGAACGAGCAGATTTTTAGTTGTGAGCTTCTTCTTGGTCGGCGAGGTACCTCTTCATAATTGACCGTTTTTTCATACACTCGTTTAGCAGCGCGTCGAGTTTTTTGCCGCGCTCTTCGTCCAACACTCCTGGCATCGTGTGGAGCAGCAGAGTTCGGTAGGAGAGACCCTTCAGTATTGCGTAGAGTTTCTTTTTCATGCCCCGATCCAGAGCCACTTCTCCCCCGCCTTCCTGCTGCAGGCTCATTCTGTGCAGCGTCTGGATGTAATCTTTTCGGATCATGTGAATGATCGATGTGTCGGCCTCGAGATTGTTCGATTCTAGCCAGCGACGAGCCGATTCGTGCACATTATACGGGTCCGAGTTGTACATTTTCGTCACTTCCATTTCAAACTTCGCGTCGATTATCTTCTGATCGGCTTCTGCGAGCTGCAATTGCAACCATGCGATCTCGTTATCCTTCTTTTTCAGGGTCTCTTTGGCTATTTGAAGTTCGACTTCAACTAGATCCATTTGTCTCGTTTCCGTACTGTCATGATCGATGGCGCTTCTAATCATTCTGGCGGCTTCTGAAATATCAAACGCCGAAATTCTGAAAATTCACACCAGAGTGTTATTTTAATTCCCACCTTCTAGTTGATAGGATCTCGAGACGTCGTCGCTGCAGAAGGTTTTCTAAAAACTGAAAACTTGAACGGTCCGATCCGGAACATCCGACTCACGCGGCAAAGCGGACAAAGTCGGAGTGTCGTGTGCAATCCGAGGATCTTTCCGATGCAATCTGCACACAAAGTGTGCCCACACGGAATCGCCATCGGGGTGTAGTTGGTCGAATCTGCGAAGTCAGTTATTTGCGTCTCGGTTCAGCACTAACCATAATAATTGTTGCAGATGCAGCACGACGGAACTCTCAGCGATTCAATCGACATTCTGAAACTTGAGTTCGGCTGGAAAAAAGAGGAAGAGAACAAAAACAGACATTTCAGCGGTCGCAGCGCATTAGTGAGAATGAGAGAAACACTTTGAAAATTAACAAAATTTCACAAGGAAAACAACGATCATGATTTGAACTGTGGGCGAGTAAGAATGTAAGTCAACATGAAGTTTCGAAATTCGTTTGAAGAATTCGAACTACATCTAGATACATCATCATTTTCTATGAAGTTTCCTGATCGACCAGGCTGAAGGGTCCTCCGATGCGATTTCGCTCTACGTTCCAACCGAGCGGGTCCAGCTCCATCGTAGAAGAACTGCGCAGCTCGTTCTGTTCCACCTGAAATTAACGGATAGCCAATCCTAGAGGTTCCGCTCACTTCTAAGGCGTCCAGACTGTCTTGCATCCCTATCGACATTTTTTGCATTTGGTCCAGAACCTGAAATCGACTTATTCCGATCAAAACGTATTATTGGAAAGTTTCCAATGGAAACTAACCGATTCGATGACCATTTCAGTTTCGCGATGGAAAACGTCTTGTTGCTGCGTGGAAAGCGCCGTTCTGATTCTCTCGAGTTGCGCGTCCATTATCTGAACGAAATAAGTTTGTTGTATCCTTGAATGCCTTTATCACATCAATCAGTTCTTCATTAAACTTTTCAAATTTTTGCATTTTGCTTCTGACATCCTCCGCTTGTTGCTCCAACTTCTCTCGCAGGGCACTCTGATCATGATTGTAACGCTGGAACTGCTGACTTGTGAGCAGAGGCAGGAAGTCGCAGATTCCATGACCGAACGTGTAGTGTTTTCGAATAGCGCATGTGCCACACAGCGCTAGAGATTTGACGTCTTCTTCCGGAACAACACCGTCCATTATGTGAGCGTCGCACTCATTTTCGACGCAGTGCGCGCAAACGAAACGCCTGAACTTTTTCTCAATTTTTTGCTTTTCACATCTGCCTACTCATTTTCCAGGTCTTTCTTCCCGCATGAGCTGCAACTTTGAAAACGTGGAACTTTGGAATCGGCAAGGTCTCTGAGGAATTCGCTGACTGGGTTCGTTAACTTCGAAGAAGCACGCATATTATCGTCACAACCTTCCTGAAAATGTATTTTATATTTTCTGAATCTTTCGCATTTTCTCACATGACAGTAGCAGCAGGGGAACCTTTTTTCGAAGCTTCGGCCAGACGTTTTTTCTGATTTCGCGTTTAAATCAGAGGAATCTTCTGAGAACGTCATGGAATACGTGGCAGCGTTTGGAGAGCTCGGAGTCGTCAACATTGCGTGTTTGCAGGCGAAGAAGCAGCGGGAATCGGGCTCCTGATCTGATTTATTTATTATCTGTTTTTTTTGGAGTGATCCCCCGGTACGAGACTCCGAAATAATGCGCCCCGCCGCGCGCTATTGTTTAGCGAAATATTCGCCGCGCGAGATTTGAAACGAATAATTGCGGACAGAGAGATTGAAAAATTTTATTCGTTTCAAATCTCGCGCCCAACATTTTTCTAAACAACTACGCCTGGCGTGGCGAGACCCGTTATTTCGGAGTCTCGTCCAGGGATCACTTCAAAAAAAACAGATAATAGGACAAGACATTTTTTGAAATGCCCAAAAAAACGTTTTTGATTGTTCGCAATTTCAAGCGTGGTGAGAGACCTAATGACATTCTACGGTATGCGCCTTTAACATGTACAGTATTCGTTTTAACAGTTGTGAATGTTTTGAGGATTTTGAAGAAAACTTGTGCGATTGATCTTCATCAGATATTTCAAACTCGCGCGAATAAAGAGAAGCAGCAAATCGAAATAATCAGGAGAGTTCTTGTCGTTGCTTTCCCTCGTTTCGGCAGAGTCACTCGTTCTTCCTTGCCGAATAACTTTCTGACATCATGATCACTCGTCGTTCTGAAATGGAAAGTCTGAACCGAAAGTTCCATATTCCTTCACGTTTCACAAATTCCAGTGTATTTGCAAATTTCATCCCTGTACATCACGACTGGCGCCATGAAATCGGCTTCATTAACCGTTCCCGGCTGACAATCCACCCCTCTGCTCAGAACTGCAATCAGAGTGATCCGTCCGGCGACTTCTGCGACGGCCCCTGCTCCGCTGTCGCCCTGAAAACATGTTCAGTCACATTTGGAAGCAAGACTCACTCGGCATGCTAATTGTCTGCTGTTCGAGCTGAGAGTGCACACATATTTTAAATGCGGACACGACGCTATCTGTAACTTATTTAAATGTACGCAACACTTCTAAAAATGACAACGCTCACAAAAACGTCTTCATAACGCAGAATTCCTGTTGAAACCTCGTTATCGGAAGCTGAAGAAAAAGACATGATAATGATAAAAGACTACAAAGTTACGATCGTATCCGAAACCGAAAGTTCTGAGCGGGTTTGCCACACGAAGTCCTACGTGATTGTCTGAAAATATGTTCAAGTCTGAAAATGTCTGGAAACGGAGACGAACATGCGAGACATGCGGGATAGATTTCTTCGGAGAAGAGTATTTCTCTGTCCATTTCAACTATGGCGAAGTCGTCGTTCAGGAACGCGTCCTCGTTGCCGCCGGCGCAAAGTCCGGGAAGAACGACTCTTGCCACGAATCGGGTGACGAGCTCCTCGCTCAGATGGATACCCGCGCAGGCGCGGGCGTTCCGACACTTGGTCGCGAAGTGCAAATTGGCATCGTCCAATCCACGTGGCACCACGAAGTCTCTGAATGTCTTCCTCTTTCTCACTGCCCCCTTCCCCGCTTTTCTCACTTTCCGAGACAGTTTGAGTAGTCGATATTCTGTCTATTTGCCACGTAAGTGTAGTGGTTGTTCGCGAAGTCGTTCACGAAACAGTGACGGGCGGTGATGACGTGGCGGGAAGAGACGAGTGTTCCGGTGCAGTGCATCAGACCGTCACCTGAACCTTGTGCTCCGGAAGTGAGAACGAGTCTTGTGCTCACCGTTGACCACATTCACTGCGACCACCCACGGAGCCTCCCAGTGGTCCGCTTTCTTTCCGTGCAGCACTTTCCGTTGGGTATTTTCTGAATACTCCTTCCCTGACCACATTTTTTTCTCTGACTACCTCCGCAAATCTGTTGAATCTGCTCATTTTCGATCAATGAAAGTTTTTCTCCTGAGATCCTCGTAACGGTGAATATTGTCCACAACAAGACGATCTTCATTCCTTTTACTTTTCAAAATGAAGGGAAGACGTCTATTCTCTGATTTTGACGCGCAGTTCATTCCAAAATCTTGTTTTCATAATTATGTCATCACTAGTATTTCGCAACTTTTTTCGTTATGTTTGACCAAAGAAACCCGCTTGTTCGGAGCGCTTCCCCGTTTTATAAATAGTGGCTGCTTTTCATTTTTCTGCCCAAGCGTGTGCATTCTGACGTGATGGTGGTTGCACGAGTGTCGTAAGGTTCGGTGCATTCCAGGATCTCACCTTTTCTTGCTACGGTTCTTCTGAAGTTTTCACACTTGATTGAGTCTCTAAATCAATTCTCATTATTATATTCAAAAAATCAGTAGTTGATTTTCTTTGAATTTGAAAACTCATCGGTTTATATTCCTTCCGTAACGTTTGTTTTAAATTACATCATGCGATTCCCTCATATTACTCATCCCTTGTCAAAATGGATCTTGTCTTTCTTCTCACAGAACGTTTCGTTTTATTGCAGAGATGTGGCGATTATGCCGCAAATCGCCAAAACAACTGCGAAACTCGGTGGAGTCGTGCATCAGATCGGCCAACTCCCGACAGTTTTCGCTCAGTTCGTTTAGCTCCGCCAATAAGGATGATGTAACTAAAAATATGTACTTTTCAAACCAAAAAGTTGAAATTTACAGAAATCAGTACTGAAACAACAAGAAGTCCTCCATCTTCTCGCCAAGGATCAGCGGTTCGAAGAACGGTTTTTCAGCCAAGTCCAGCAGACAGTCCGTTACTTCGCCTCGAAACCAAATGATTTGAAGAAGTTCTTCAGAGGAAATACCAACAAAAGCTCTTCGTCTGGAGATAAAAAAGGTGAGAAATTGGAACTTTTGGATAAATAACTTGCGAATTCCAATTCAGAATCGTCTTCGAACGAACCATCAAAAGAGAGCGGCGGAAAGAAGAGCGATGACAACAATCCATTCAATCAATTGTGAGTTTCGAACCGTTTGAGTTTTATTACCAGTCGATTTCAGCCCAGGAGGATGGCAACAGATCGCTGTGTCTGTCGGAATTCTCCTCGCTCTCTATCTTTTTATGGACTATCAGTCGTACCGTGAAATCTCGTGGAAAGAGTTCTACAGCGATTTCCTTGAACCGGGACTTGTGGAGCGATTAGAAGTTGTCGACAAGCGATGGGTGCGAGTGGTGAGCTCTTCTGGAAAGTACGCCGGACAGACGTGCTATTTCAACATCGGCAGTGTGGATAGCTTCGAAAGGAGTCTCGGGGCTGCTCAGAACCATCTCCAATACGATGCTGATCGGCAGATCCCGGTTCTCTACAAATCGGAGTTCAATTTGTGAGTCTGATGTTTTTCTCCTTCGCTTCATTCATCAACTTTCAGTAAACGCGAGATTCCGAATCTACTCAGCGTCGCATTTCCTCTCCTTTTCGGTTATTACATCTACAGAATGCTCAAAGGAGGAGGAGCTGCCGGAGGTGCAGGAAGAGCCGGAGGAGGTGGACTCGGAGGCATGTTCGGAGGTTTCGGACAGAGCACTGCCCGTCTCATCAACAAAGAGGACATCAAGGTGAAGTTCTCGGACGTCGCTGGATGCGAAGAAGCCAAGATCGAGATTATGGAGTTTGTGAACTTTCTGAAGAATCCGCAACAGTACAAAGATCTTGGAGCCAAGATTCCAAAGGGAGCCATTCTAACAGGTCCGCCCGGAACCGGAAAGACTCTACTTGCGAAGGCGACGGCTGGAGAAGCTAACGTTCCTTTCATCACCGTTTCCGGCTCTGAGTTTCTTGAAATGTTCGTGGGAGTAGGACCGGCAAGAGTGAGAGACATGTTCTCCATGGCCAGAAAGAACTCGCCATGCATTCTCTTCATCGACGAAATCGATGCTGTTGGTAGAAAGAGAGGCGGAAAAGGTGGAATGGGCGGACACTCGGAGCAGGAGAACACCCTCAACCAGCTGCTCGTCGAGATGGACGGATTCACGACTGACGAGTCCTCGGTCATCGTCATCGCCGCCACGAACCGTGTCGATATTCTTGACTCCGCCCTTCTCCGCCCTGGTCGCTTCGATCGTCAAATCTACGTGCCGGTGCCCGACATCAAGGGACGTGCTTCCATCTTCCGCGTGCATCTCGGCCCGCTCCGCACTTCCCTTGATAAAACGGGTCTTTCCCGGAAACTAGCCGCTCACACGCCTGGATTCTCGGGAGCCGACATCTCGAACGTGTGCAACGAGGCGGCTCTCATCGCCGCTAGAGACGCTAACGATGAGATCTCTTCGAAGCATTTCGAGCAAGCCATCGAAAGAGTCGTCGCCGGAATGGAAAAGAAGACACAGGTGCTCCAGAAAGAAGAGAAGAAAACTGTCGCTTATCACGAGGCGGGACATGCTATTGCCGGATGGTTCCTGCAGCACGCGGATCCGCTCCTTAAAGTTTCGATCATTCCGCGCGGAAAGGGACTCGGATACGCACAATATCTGCCTAAGGAACAGTACTTGTACTCGAAAGAGCAACTTCTCGACCGAATGTGCATGACATTAGGAGGACGAGTCGCCGAAGAGATATTCTTCGGAAGGATCACGACGGGAGCTCAGGATGATCTGCAGAAAGTCACCCAAATGGCCTATTCGCAAGTAAGTAACTTTATTTTCGAAAAAAAATCAGAGAAAAGTGTTGAAATTGAACCAGATGTCGATCTGAAACTAGTTTTCTTTTCGGAAAGTTTTTGGAACAGGACTCACTCAGTCTAAAACGGGAGCGTTTTTGTCGAGTGATTCGGTGAGTCCCTCGCAGATCGTTGATGCAATCCCAGTGCTCGGATCAACAGTGCATGTGCATTTGACGGGCGCCGAGAGAGCAAAGTAGACGGAAAAAAAGAGAAAAGCGAGAAGAAACAGTTGGAATTGCATGCTGTGACACAAGAATGAATGCGGGAAAGAGCAAGGTCCCAGAGGTTTCTAGACATATGAAAATGATTATGCTTTTGTTAGTCTCTCCGAAATAGTGCCGAGACGGACGGAGACCGCAGAGAAAGAGAAAGAAAAAGAGACAAACATGTGTGTGCCCGAAAACCCATTTATTACCGAAAGAAAAATAAGTTAGAAGAAACAGAGAAACCCTCAAAAACTTTGAGATAAATTAGAATGGATAGTTGGTTGAAAAGAGTTACTTGCGAGTGAAGAACTGGTAAGGCAGCGGGTAGGCTCCCTGGTTGGAAGGTGTCTGGGTCTTGTCTGGGTTTTGTGTTTGTGGTGGGTTCGGGAAGATTGGCTGGCTTGGTCCCGTCGGTTGCTCAATTGATGGTGGAGCCTGGGCGTATTTCTCAGCTTGGTTGCGAACCGATGGGACAATCACGAAGTCACGTCCTTCCTTCTGAATTTTCTTCAAATTAAGTTATCCCAACAAGTTTCGTACGGTAATATCAATAGTGAAGAAGCCATCAAGCGGTCCTCTGCGCTGCGGCAGAACGTATCCTCCTGCTGGCTGCACAACGTTGTTTCCGTCATCCTTGCAGTTTTTCGGAGCTTCATTCTTTGGAACACATTTTTCGAAGACCAAGTTGAGCTGAAATATCGTTTTGTAGCGCTATCTGGCGAGTCAATCCTACGTAATGCTTCCAGTCAGCCTGTTGAGAAGCACCGTTAGAGTTCGAGCATTGTTTGACACTTCTCTCCAGTGGGCTCAAACCTCCGATGATTGCTTCCACCTGTTCCTGGGCTCTGAAGAGGATTATTCGATTTTAGTTTGAGTTAGCATAGTGCGATATCTCACGCTCTTGTGGAGTTACGGGCTTCATCAGAGAGTCGAACAAGTATTTTGAGCGCTTCCACTGTGAACTTCGGAACGTCAGTTGCTGGGTCGGTGATGATCTCGTCGATCTCTTTGTAGGTGACATCCGAAGCGAAGACAGATGCAACGAAGGCGAGAAGAAGCACAAGTTTCATGCTGATGTAGAATGGGAGAGCTTGAGAAGTTGATGCTTCACCTGGCAAACCGCTTCCCTTTTATATGGAAGTAGGCGGAGCCCGAGGTGTCTGTGGTACTGATAGTACTCGGGAGACTCCGGATGAGTCATTTCTTACCCCATTGTGTCCGGGCACACGGATGTGCGGTATTAGTCAGAGTATACGTTACAACGAGAAATTAGAAACTGCCTGAAAAGAGGACACTCTTCGTATCGAGCACGTATTGTTTGCTTTCAGGTGGTCAAGTACGGAATGAGCGAGAAGGTTGGACCTCTTTCGTTCGAAACTCCGGCCCCAGGAGAGATGGCCTTCGATAAACCGTACTCGGAATCCACTGCTCAGCTTATTGATCAGGAGGTTCTCAATGGAAAAGGAGATGGCAATTAATGACATATGATTGCAGGTTCGAGATCTGGTGATGAACGCACTGAGAAGAACTCGCGATCTGCTTCTCGAAAAGCGAACGGACATCGAAAGAGTTGCCCTGCGTCTGCTGGAAAAAGAGATACTTTCTCGCGAAGATATGGTGGAACTGGTCGGAAAGAGGCCGTTCAGCGAGAAGAACACGTATGAGGAGATGGTTTCGGGCACCGGAGGTCTCGACGAGAACATCGAGTTGCCGAAAGGACTCGAGAACTGGAACAAGGAGAGCGAGAAGAGCGAGAAGAAGAAGGAGGAGTGACCGGATCCATCTGGGATCTCCCCCCAACATCACACGGATCTCGTTGTTTCGCTGTCTCTATTAGGCCGCCTCTTAGGATTCTAGACTTATTTCTATCCCGAGTTTCTGTTTTTTCTTTAATTTTTCATTCAGCTTTGACTGGTATCACTTCCCTTTATTTCTGTTTTTCGTTCCTCGTTGTTTTTCGATTTCTCTCTTAATTTTGAAGGTTCTAGAGTGTGAATTCGTCGTTTCTTTATTAGTCTTGTAAATTAATCATAAAAATAATTTCTCTCATCGGTTCATTCCTTAGCACATGCTTTTTACTTGCATTTTTCGTATCTTTGGCATCAAAATTCGTGTTATTCTGCTACGGAAACCCCGATAGTGTTTTGCAGATGAGCGGGAAAGGACGTGGCGGAGGATCCTCGAACACGATGCGGAGTGTCGCCAACGCGTTGGGAATCGCCCGGTACGACATGGCGAAGATGATGTCACAGCAGAAGATCGAGCCGCCCGCACTCTATCCGGTACGTCTTGCGTCCTCTTGAATTCAGAAGACGTTCTCGTTTCTTAGAAAGTGCAACGAGACCCGGTTCCGCTGGAAATGACAACCGATATGTTGTACGTGTCACGACTGAAAGTGGAGTTGGATCAGAGAATGCGAGACTCGCAGTTTTTCATCGAAGCAGATAAGGAAGACGAAATCAAGCGATATCTGGACAAATATTCGGTTATCAAGAGAGAAAAACTGCAAATTGGTATGCAGGACACAGCAGAACAATTCAGAAGATCGCATATTTTCAGAAATGTCACAGATGCCGTCGGAACTAGTCTGGAGACGAACAAGTAAGAAGATCAAGGATCCGGAAGCGAAGCGACGAAAACTGGCGAACGAAGATTCGATGATCAAAGAAAAACTGAAGAAGTTAGAAGAGAAGGAAGGGCAAAACAACGAGGAAGAAGACGAGGAGAAGCAGGATGAAGACGTGAGGGTTCTGAAGAAGTTTCCTTTCGGGAAGAAAACATTTCAGAACGATACTGGGAGCGAGAAGTCTGCAGCAGAAGAGGAAGAGAATCCGTTGTCTGATGATGATAATCAGGAAGAAGACAACGACTACATCTCCAACTACTTCGACAACGGAGAGCACTATGGGGATGCCGGAAGTGACGAAAACATGGACGGAGACGAGTACTGACATTCCACCGAAATTTGTTGTTTTTTTTTTGTTATTGTTTTATGTTCCAACGAATTCAAAATACATCACTTGATATACATCTTCAGCTTTGTAATATTTGAATCCTGTTCCTTTGTGGTCAACTGGCTGAGAAAACCGTATCTATATGCAACTGCGCTCCATTGAGATTGCAACGAGCACGCCGTTTTCCCGCGAAATACATTTGAACAGCTTGCATAATCTGGTCTACATTTTACATCACATTTTCCAGAAATCTTGTCACACATCTACTAATTGCTAGAATAAGTTGAGAACCAGCGATGGGAATTAAAAAACTCACCGAAGTGATCGGCGACAACGCGCCGTCTGCAGTCAAAATTCACGAAATCAAGGCGTTTTTCGGGAGAAAAGTAAGTTTCCCGTCCAATTATTTCATTTGAAATCCGTTTTTTTCCAGGTCGCAATCGATGCTTCAATGTGCTTGTATCAATTCCTGGTGGCGATCCGTCAGGACGGATCCCAGATGCAAAGCGAGGACGGTGAGACGACGAACCATCTCATGGGCATGTTCTACCGGACCATCCGGATGATCGACAACGGAATCAAGCCGGTGTATGTTTTCGACGGGAAACCGCCAGATATGAAGGGTGGGGAGCTCGAGAAGCGGTCGGAGAAGCGCGCCGAGGCGCAGAAAGCCTTGACGGAGGCGAAAGAGAAAGGCGACGAGAAGGAGGTCGAGAAGTTCGAGCGACGGCTCGTGAAAGTCACGAAACAGCAGAACGATGAGGTCAAGAAGCTTCTCAGTCTGATGGGCATTCCTATCGTCGAGGCGCCGTGCGAGGCGGAGGCGCAGTGCGCTGAGTTGGTCAAGACTGGAAAAGTGTACGGTACCGCCACTGAGGATATGGACTCGCTGACATTCGGATCCAATATTCTCCTGAGAGACTTGCTAGCTCCTGAGGCGAAAAAGAAGCCGATCAGAGAGTTCCATTTGGCTCGTGTGCTGGAAGAAATGAAGCTGAGCGAGGAGGAGTTTGTCGATCTTTGCATCATGCTCGGATGCGACTACTGCGGAACCATCCGAGGAGTCGGACCGAAGAAGGCCGTAGAATTGATCCAGAAATACAAAAACATCGAAAAAGTGCTCGAGAATATCGATCAAACTGTAAGTTTCAGTCTTATCTAAGACAGACCTGATTGACTTATTTCAGAAATATCCGCCACCGGAAGACTGGCCATTCGCTCGTGCTCGGCAGCTATTCCGTGAGCCGGAAGTGACGAAAGGCGAGGAAGTCGAGCTCACTTGGAAAGAGCCGGACGTTGAGAAAATTGTGGAATACATGTGCGGAGAGAAGAACTTCAGGTAACTGTTCTCTGAATAACAGCAAAATCAGCATTCTTTTTACAGCGAGGATCGCATTCGATCCGCTCTGGCAAGAATGCAGAAGAGTCGCAAAGCCGGTACTCAAGGACGCATTGATTCGTTCTTCGGTGTCTCTTCGCAAGTGAAATGTGTGACTGCTGCGAAGAGAAAGGCTCAGGAAGAAGCGGAAAACAAAAAGAAAGGAAGCGCGAAGAAGGGAGCTCCGCCGAAAAAGAAAGCCAAGTAGCCTGGAAACGAGAGAAATTAACGATCTCACACTCTCACATGTTTGTCAAATAAATGATCATCTTTATTAATAGATATTATTATGGTCTTCGAAGAATATTATCATTATTATTTTTTTAAAACCACACGGCTGAGATATTATTAACTGAATTTAGACTCATGATTAAATAAAACAAACATACTAGACAAAGCGGGCTGAAGGGTCAACTAGAAGATAGATTTGAAGATTTCCAGAAGGATGATGGGCCACGTCTGAATGAGTGCGAAGATAGTGAGTCCGATGAGGAAGATGATGAGGAGCCAGAGAAGGATCTGGAGCCCATAGTAGTGCCAGAAGTACTTGATGCACGGCTTGATCCGCGAGACGAGCCACGAGTTGGCCCACGCTTTCCGTTCCGGTTTCTCGAGGTACGGACTCTGGAAAACAGTCTTGAGATCTCCAGAGTCGGCATGAACTGCTCACGTGATTCGGCTCGGCGCGCTTCTTCCCGACGGGCTCCTGGTCGGCCTCTTGTTGCGTGAGCAGCATCATGTCCATCTCGACAAGTCCCATGATCCACCTCGGATTCTCTCCGACGTCGTCGTTCTTCTTCTTCGCGTTCTGCGGCTCGTCCTGAAACGAAGACGTGTGTGTTCGGCCCTTTTGAAGTGTCTGATTACGTGTGGGTATTCATAAGTGAGCATCGGCCACCATCCGTACAAGTTGCGAGATTCGAACAGATTCACAGTCTCATCGTAGCCTTCCGGCTCGACGAAAAGCTGCAAAAGGCGTTAAAAACGACATTCTGAGTGGTTTCGCTCACCACGGGCTTCGGGAACGGCTTCTTCTTGATCTTCCTCCTTCCACACAGACACTTGGTCTCGTAGCAGAAGATGCAGCACTTGCACAGGCACCCTTTGCTCGTCAGACACTTTGGACACTTGCAGCTCTTCTTGCGCTTCTTCGTCGAGTAGACCCCCACGTCGGCCGGAGAGCCGACTCCTTCGATGAAGTCGAGCAGGTCGAGCTCGATGTCTCCGAGCAACCGATCCTTGCGGAACTTGTTCTTGTCCCACAACTCGATAACGAGTATCGGATCCACGAGCTCTTCGACCGGCTTCCGGAACAATCTTGTTTTCGTGTACGCCACTATCTTCTTCTCCCACGGATTGTAGTCGAAGTTGAGCAGCATGCGCCAGTTGAACTCGCCGGATCCGTCGAGAACTCTGAAACACTCATCTGAATCTTGCGAGTTTCTTCTCGAACAACCTGAAATGAGTGTCTGTCTTGTGTCCTCTCGTCATTCCGTTGATGAACGCTTTCACGTAGAGATCCGAAACGGGCTCCGCGAAGCTCCGTTTCACCGGTATCGCCCCTCGAACATCCATGATTGCAATGCGAAGTTGATAGTTGATCGGTTTGCGAGGTGCAATGTTGAACGGAGCCGGAATGGCTCCGTGCTCCAGAGGGAAAATGTCGACAAACATGCGCAGCTCTCCCTTCTGAGTCCGTCCGTCTTTGTCGCAAAACAGTGGCCTCGACTCGACATGCTCGGGGACCAGATTGATTTTGCGGAGGATGAAGAGGGCGATCGTTTCGAGCTGCGTACCCTGGATCCTCCGCTTCGCCGCCTTTCTCAAGTCACCCTCGGCCGTCTCCACCACTTTCTCGGCACTTTTCACCTTCCGCTTCGCGTCTCTGCTTCTCTGCTTCTCCCATTTCGCCTTCTCCTTCTCCAGTTCCAGGTCCACTTCATCATAACTTCCAGTCGATTTCTCGCCTCCTTCTGCGCTGTTCTCGTACGACTTCTCGTCACTTTCTTCCTTTCCCGCCTTCTGTCTCTGTCCGTTCAACATTGCGAGTTCCTCACTGAAAATCGAGAAAGTCAACCGATTGGTAGCTATTGTGCCCACTTTTCATTCGCCTCCGTCACTTCCGAGTGCCAAAAAGTGACCTTCTCAATCGTGATTCCGAACTCATCCTCTTTCTCTCCCTTTCTCGATTCGATCGTCGGCGGCGTCAACATCATCTTGAAGCAGTACCTGAACATCCAATGAGAAAGTTCTCGCGCCCTCCCACTCACATCTTCAGAATCTCCAGCGGAGTCATCTGGTCCCTCCACTGCTGTTCTCCTTGCACTGTGTACTGTGAGCTCAGTCCACACGTGGCTCTCCACTTTGTTAAAAGGCGATTCTCGAGGTCGATCTTGGTGGAACCGATCTCCTGATCCGAGAGAATGCGTCTCTTGTCCATCACAGTGATCTCTAGATCCTTCTCCAACGGAATCATAACAGTCATGTCGATTCGCTCGCCGAATATCGGATCGACGCACTCGGAACGGTACTTCTTCTTCAGGTTCACCGACTGACTTCCGCACTTGGCCTTCACGTACGAGTCAACTCTCCCTTTGCGCGCGTTCGAAATCAGTCCGTTCGCTTCGATGATGTACACCCGGACGAGACACTTCGTCGGGCCGACAAAGTCGACGACCGGATTGATCGCAGCTGGCATCTTGTCCTTCTTGATCTTCGAAATGAGCAGTCGGCACTTGAGCTCTCCGGCCTTCTCCTTCTCCTCGGGATCATCAAAATCTCCTTTCACCGACTTTGAAAAAATGAACGTGTCCAGGAAATCGGAGAAGTTGTTGTACCCGTTCATTTGTTCGAGAGGTTTCCGAAAGACGCGGAGGTACTCCATGCCGGATTCCGCGTACCCGGGGGCTCTGTGGAACTGTGCCATTGACGAGTAATACCGACTCCACCAGTCCAAAGGAGTCAGCGGATCCTTCGAGAGCGTCGCGACTCGCACCATCTTAACCACTTTTTCATGCTCTTCCTCAATCACCGCATCGAACTTGTCCCATTTGTCAGTTTGATCACCTTTTGTCTGAAATAGAGAACCGGTTGTTGAAAGCGTCTGAACACGTTTGAAACCTTGGGGTTGATGCATGACACGTATTTGTGAAGATCCGTGATCAGACAGGATCCAACAAGAGGTTTCCTGTTGAAAGAGCGCGCATCGTAGAGATTGATGACGAACGGCGGAGAGAGCTCGAGTGCCGATGGGAGCACCACCTCGGCGAACACGATCATCGGCTCCGGGAAGTTCGGATTCTTGCGAACATCCATCAGAGGATCCAGAGTGAACTCTTGGTCTCCGATTGTCATTTCGACGAAAGGACGACGGACGGCAAGAAGCTGAAATGTAATGAGATGGTGACTCGTTTCGAAGAGAGCTCACCTTGTGTTTCGAGAGGTTCCGCACTCCCCAGCAGAGGAACTGGATATTGTACTTGTCGAACTGCGGACGGAACTCCGTCGGAATCTCCCTCCTGTCCTTCGCATTGTGCTTCTGTCCCGGCTCCAGCGGCAGCAGATCCCTGTCTTCCTCGGAGTAGAGCTCGAAACACGCAAGAACAGTTCCTCTCGTTTGTCCCTTCGGAAATTTCAACGGGAACCAGTGTGGTGCTCCGCGAGCGTCCGTGTTCGAGCAGACGACCGTCGGTGTCGTCTCGAACCTTCCGAGATTCGCTTCCTCATTGTTCGGACACTCTCCGACCACTTCGACCGACACGACAGGCGGATGCTTCATGATGTCTCGAGTGCCTCCAGCTATCATCACTGATCGAAACATGACAGTCTCGTTCCAAATCGGGTTCTGCGAGTTGTCGACGAGAAGAGTCTGCTTGGTTTCATGGACGAAAGAGATCCGAACGAAGGCACGTGACGAGTTCTTGACGACCGGCAGCAGGTCGTTCGCCCACATGATGTAGCAGCGGAGTTGCCACTTCCCGGTCACCATCTGATACTCGTAGAGACGCAGCAGCGGACATTCCAGGTCCGGTCTGAAAAGAGAGATTCCGGTGCGAAACAGCAGTGCGACTCACTCTTTACTATCCACTTCCATGATGTACCTCCGTCTTCGGATCGAATCGCTTCCGTCTTCTCCATCGTGATACGGTCCCCCCTTCTTCCTTGAATACTCCCAATTCGTGTCTTCCAGTGTCTCACGGAAATGGTCAAAGTTCTCGAGCTCTTTCGTGTACGCCTTCAACTTCGCCTGTCTCTTAATGCATCGGATTCGGTAGTTGTGATGCTCCTTCGCGTCGCGATCCGTGGCCACTCCGTTCCCGAAAAACACTCCGTTCGCCGAGTATATCCATCCTTTCTCATCGCCATTGTTCCTGAACTTGTCCGGCACCCACGAAGAGACCTCCCATCCTTGCGCGGCTCTGTTCAGCGCCTCCATCGTCAGCTCGTTGCCGTAACAGTCCGTGTACTTCATGTGCTTCCACGAGCCGCCGTCCCCTCGCTTCTGCACCTCGTACGCCTTGTCGTGTCTCGTCTGGTGTCCCAGCTTCTTGACGAACATCTCGCGTGTGTTCATGACGATCCAGTGGCCGACGGCGTGCCATCCCTCCACCATCTCCGCCCCGCTGCTCATCTTCTTCCCTTCGCCGTTCACCAACATGTTCGTGTCGTTCTCTTTCCACTTCATCGTGATCCCCTTCGTCTGCACCTCGTACACTTCCATGAAGTTCCTCACTTCGGCCGGCTGTACGTGTTCCGCCCATTTGTGAACGTTATCGTTCCTTCCGAACCACATCTTGGCATGGAGCACGGCGACGAACTGAAATAACTCTGGCTGCACTCATCCAACGACGATCTTCTCTCACCTCCTTCCTCCGGTTCTTCTGATCTAGAAGCGTCGGCCACTGAATGTTTATCGGTCGCGTTTTCCCGCACCACTGTCCGGACTGCACCTCGTCATCCGATTGAAATATCTCGGAAATAGGAATCTTGGCGAAGCCGATGAGCTTTCCGTAGGACATCATTTTGATGAGAACGGGAGGGAGAGAAATTTGGACGTCTTCCGCCATTTCGATGCAAAGAGATCTCATCTGGAGAAGCAATCGAAGCAGTTTCGCGTCGACTTCTTCACTCGAGTAGTCCGCGTGGAACGTCTCGTTCTGGAAGTGATCTTTCAGTTTCAGGATCCGGTTCCTTCGGGATTCCAGCATGCTTCGGTCCAACTCGTTGCTCATCGAAAAGCGTGCTCCTCTGAAAGAATTGCGAGTTCAATAGAATACATCTATGCTCTCACTTCAGATATTGACTTCCCATCTGAATCATCTGATCAAGATAGTCGAGACCTTCGACTCCGACTGAAGCGACCCGATCGATGGCTCCGTTTCCGATCCTTCTGACCTCCCAGATCATGCGATCCAGCATATTCGTCATTTTCATCAGCACGTTGCTGTGCTCGATACGATCCTCGATCTCCTCGAAAACCCCGCTCACCGCTGCCACCGGACGCAGATTTCCCCAAGGCATTGCGTAGTATTTGCAGCCGTCGGTGTTCGGAGCAGCCTGGAAAAGATGGAAACTGGAACAGAATATGGGAAAAAGGACACCGACTGGAAGAGTGGAACTGTTGCAGAACTTCACTTCGGAGTTCATGCTTCCGTACGGACCGATCGAAACGAGAATGGAAATGGGATCGGAAGCGAACTGCGGATTGATCATGTTGAGGGCGCTCATCGAGCAGAACGAGTTGTACTGCTGTGTGTTGTCCATGAACCTCTCCGACTCTTTGATGAGAGCGTGCTCGAGATGCATCCGTTGAGCCGACGACTCTCCCATGTACTCGACACAGCTCGCAGCCATGAACAGGCGACCGATGAACCTGTAATCGCGTTGTTCATCTGAATTCTCGACTCACCGAAACCTGCTCCCTTCCTGCTGCGCCCCTTTGGTTCCTTTCGTGAACAGCGTGAATCTCGTGACTTTCTCGCAGTCGAAAAAGTTGACGTAGGCGGGTCCGAACGTCGGAAGGAAGCCCGTTTCTCCCGGCTCGTAGATCTTTCTCATCGGAATTGTTCCTTTTCCGATGCAATTCTTGCTTCTTCCTCGTTTTGAATACAACGAAAGGACGATCTGAAAACATGATGAGCTTTTCAAAAACCGAAGTGACAACCTCTGAAATAACAGTCGGCCACTGAATCGGAAGGTAGATTTCCTGCTCGAACTTGACGGAGGCGGTCGTCGCCTCGTCTTCGAGATACGCGTCTTCTTGACTCGTCTCCGCTTTGTGGGGTCCGCATTGCACGACGACAAAGAACTTCTGCTTCTTCTTGATTTTCTTCTCATTGATCATCTTGCGAATCAGCTGCTCAACAGAGAACAAACGAAGTTTCAGAGTGTAGTCTGTCAAGTGGGCACCACTCCAGATTTGCTCTTTTCCGTCGTCGTCGATCAGCTGCGGAGGTGACTCGTCCATCCGGTAGACACTGAGAGACACTTTCAGAAAGCCGCAATTCTCGTAAGCAAAGTCGTCCGGCTCGTCCTCGTAGATGCCCGGAAATCCGAGAGCGACCCACTTTCCGATGACCGATCTTTCGTTCGAATGGATCACTTCGGAGAGGTAGCACGAGAACTCTCCCATCGTTTTCTCGCCCAGTGTGGTCGGACGAACGAGCTGAAACGGATGAAGATAGAAGCTTTGAGCCGAGACCGATTCGTACTTTGAGAGTGAGAATCTTCGCTCCGATCTTCTCTAGTGGCTGCTTCTTGACCGTGTACAAGATGTTTTGCTTCCATTTCGGGACGGCATGAGTCACCGAACGAGTCATCTTGGACTTTCCGTCGAAAATCGTCCGAACACGAACCTGCCCTGAACTTGCACTCCTTCTTATTCCTGAAAGTTCTTCCGCTCACCGGCCATAACGTCCTTCGCTTCGATCACTCGAATCAGAATGTTCCACGTTGAAGGTTTGTCGGTGTCTCGCAGCTTGCGTTTCCCGAAGTTCTTTCCGTCGTCCGGAAGCAGTTCCAAGTCGGAATCGTCGTCCGAGAGATCCGTCATCTCCGATCTTCCCGCACTCGTCGTCGTCGTCGCGTTGCTCGTCTTGCTCGATCTTGTCGATCCTTTCTCCGAGTCCTCTTCGTTCTTCTCATCTCCCGACTCCTGGAATCCAAAAACGTGAGTTTCGAGAGAGAGATGACGCATACCTGATCACTGGAAGATTCTCTACCGCTCAGCTTGTTTTTCACATTTTTCAGCCTATTCTTGACGTTCATCGTGAGCTCTCTCTGAATTTTCATAAAAATCTCTGTAATTCTCTTCCAGACTGCCCGATGTGGAATCCAAGTGGCAAACCAAGAGGTCACGCGGAAACTCGTGAGAATTTTCACGTGAATGACGAAAAATAGAAGAAAGCGAAAAAGAGAAGAAAAATAATTCAAAATTTCGATAACGACATTGAAATTTTTCAAATTTCTAATGTTTCTCACTTTATAAAGTCTCTAAAGAGTCTGTCTGTTCTTTTCACAGAATCTGGTTTTTTTTTTCAAAAAAAAAAATTTTTTTTTTGAAATTTTGAGGTTTTTTCTTTAAATAATTTGTCAAAAAATAGGTTTTTTCTTTAAATAATTTTTCAAAAAATAGGTTTTTTCTTTAAATAATTTTCTTTAAAATGATTTTTTCAAAACAAAAGTTGTTTCTTTAATTTTTAAAATTTGTTTCTTTTTTGTTTCTTTATTTTTTAATTTGTTTCTTTATTTTTCGGAATTTGGTTCTTTTTTTTTAATTTGTTTCTTTTTTTTTTTTAATTTGTTCCTTTTTTTTTAAATTTGTTTCTTTTTTTTTAAATTTGTTTCTTTTTTTAAAAATTTGTTTCTTTTTTTTTCAAAATTTGTTTCTTTTTTTTCGAAATTTGGTTCTTTTTTTAAAAATTTGTTTCTTTTTTTTTAAATTTGTTTCTTTATTTTTCGAAATTTGGTTTTTTTTTTTTAAATTTGTTTCTTTTTTTTTTAAATTTGTTTCTTTTTTTTTTAAATTTGTTTCTTTTTTTTTTAATTTGTTTCTTTTTTTAAAAATTTGTTCCTTTTTTTAAAAATTTGTTTCTTTTTTTTCGAAATTTGTTTCTTTTTTTTTAAAATTTGGTTCTTTTTTTTTAAATTTGTTCCTTTTTTTTAAAAATTTGTTTCTTTTTTTTTTAATTTGTTTCTTTTTTTTTTAAATTTGGTTCTTTTTTTTTAAATTTGTTCCTTTTTTTAAAAATTTGTTTCTTTTTTTTCGAAATTTGTTTCTTTTTTTTTTTAATTTGGTTCTTTTTTTTTTTAATTTGTTCCTTTTTTTTCGAAATTTGTTTCTTTTTTTTTTAAATTTGGTTCTTTTTTTTTTAATTTGTTCCTTTTTTTTTTAAATTTGTTTCTTTTTTTTCGAAATTTGGTTCTTTTTTTTTTTTAATTTGTTTCTTTTTTTTCGGAATTTGGTTCTTTTTTTTTCGAAATTTGTTTCTTTTTTTTTTAAATTTGTTCCTTTTTTTAAAAAATTTGTTTCTTTTTTTTCGAAATTTGTACAATTTGTGTTCGGAGTGAGGCATCCCGAATCGAACTGCCTTGCAGCGACCCATGACCCGAACTATCAAACTCTGGCCGGAATCGGAAACGACTGTTTCGACAAGAAGAAGTAGTTCGAAAGAGCACAAGTACAGACACAGAGAGAGAAATGATATGCAGCGAAGCGAACGTTTCGGACTGCCGTTTTATTGTAGAAATAAATATTTCGTATTGAAGCGCTTCGGATGCCACTAATTTTACCCCTGGTACACCTTTATTTTTTTCGTGACCTCTGCGCACGCGCCTCGCTGCCGCTTTTTCGTGACCTCTGCGCACGCGTCTCGCTGCCGCTCGACACGCCAATCCAGGCCCGCAACTCGCACAGGAGGAACGCAGCAGCCGCGCCCCACCGCACGACCCGCGAGTTTCTCTTATTATTTCTAGGGTTGGCAATGGGGCGCCCCGCTTTGGGGGCGATGGGGCGGCCCCGCCCCACATGCGGGGCGCCGGGGCCGCCCCCGCCCCGTCGAATGGGGCGATGGGGCCGCCCCCGCCCCAGCGGCCTGCACACGGCACATTGCGGTGGAGTTAGCAATGGAGCGCACTAAATTTGCAGAATGAGGAAGGGCGTCCAGGAATAGCATTTCGCTATATCTTCTGAAGAATTGAATGGGGAAAATTTTGAGATAGAAAGGAATGAAATAGGTGGCAAAAGAAAGGCTCTGATAGGGTTTGAATATCTGAAGAGTTAATACATGTATTAACTCTTCAGAGGAAGGGAAAAATGCTGTTTTCTCTTCGCATATCGACTTTTATGCTTATTTTTCGCAACTTATAGCGAAAATCAGAGAGAAAAAACTCATTATTCGTTTGAAAACCAGAAAAAACCTGAAATTCAGTACTAAAAATCGCCGCCGCCGGCGCCAATTCTGCAAGTGCGCTCCATTGCTAACTCCACCGCAGGGTGCCGTGCTGCAGCATTTTTCGAAAATTTGCCCAAAATAGTCCGTTCGAGCTCATTCTTGAAGCATTCTGTAGACAATTTTGTCATTCACGCAGTTATTTGTCAAGTTTTCGAGATTTCGCATTCATAAAAAAGACAATTACGAGAAACCTGACCATTTTAACCGAAGGTATGACGAAATTGTCTACAGAATGCTTTAAGAATGGGCTCAAACGGACTATTTTGGGCAAATTTTCGAAAAATGCCGCGGGCCGCCCCCGCCCCAGGAGCGGGGCGCCGGGGCCGCCCCAACGCCTATTTTGCCAACCCTAATTATTTCTATAATTTCCCCGCGACTCGTGTTTTGTCCCGTTGGTCGGCCCGTCACGGCTATAAAAGGCAGTGACGCGCCGACTCTAGGCAGTTCTTTCATCCTTTGTCCTAGGACCAGTCCCCTCTCCCCTCTTTCATGTCGCGTTAACTCCGTCCTGCAATAAACAGTCGCTAACCCAAGTCTAAACCTCTTCTATTTACAGCTAGGCTTAACGCCACGCTAACGCCGCGAGCAACAGATGGAATAAATTAATGTTATCATATTAATAAAATATTAATTGTAATTTTTTTTAAACCGTTCGTGCGATTTGTAGTTCAAGCGGAAAGCCGACCTTCGTCAGTGAGAAAAAACGACTGCTGTTGTCGAAAATTTCTGATTTTCTTCGAATCTTTTTCCAACTTTATTAATTTTTTTCCTTTTTCCAATAAAAATGTCAAACGAATTTTGGGTTTGTTTTCGAGAAATGCGAAGAAAAATGGCGTAATGAAGCTGCGAAGTTGTTGTTTCAGACAGAATGGATATAGAAAGTGCAAAAGCCCTCTTCCTGTGCTAGCCCGGCGAACCGCCCGGGGGGGAAAGAAAGAGGGCGGAACGCCGAACTAGCCCCTAACCCCGCTCTCACCGTGCGGGAACGGCGCGGCGACAGGACAGTCCCCGGAGGGGGACCGTCCGTCGACGCTCGGCTCAAGACAGTCCGAGGGACCGTCTATCATCGCCCGCCGCTCAGGAGCCTTTCTCCGTCATCACGGCTACCGCTCAAGGGCCGGAACCCTATCATCGCAGGCAACGGTACCGCTCAAGACACAGAGTGCCAATCATTGCAGCGTGCGCACCCACCGGGTTTTGATCCCGGGGCTCTCGGCCTGACGGTCGAGCGCTCTACCACTAAGCTATGGGTGCACGCCGAAAACAGTGCGTGTTGGGAAAAAAGAGGAAAGAGGAAGGAGAGACTGACAGGGTCCCAATAGAAGGAAAGAAAAAATTCCAATGAGGAAAAAAAAGAACCAAATTCCAAATAAAAAAGAACCAAATTTTTAAAAAATAAACAAATTTTAAAAAAAAGGAACAAATTAAAAAAAAAAAAGAAACAAAATCAAAAAAAAAAGAACCAAATTAAAAAAAGAACCAAATTTTTAAAAAAAGAACCAAATTTTAAAAAAAGAAACTAATTTAAAAAAAAAGAAACTAATTTTAAAAAAAGAAACTAATTAAAAAAAAAAAACTAATTTTAAAAAAAAAGAAACAAAGAAACTAATTTTAAAAAAAAGAAACAAAAAAAGAAAAAAAAAAAAGGAACAAATTTAAAAAAAAAGAAACAAATTTTTTAAAAAAAGAAACAAATTTTAAAAAAAAGGAACAAATTAAAAAAGAACCAAAGAACCAAAAAGAACCAAATTTAAAAAAAAGAAACAAATTTCGAAAAAAAAGAAACAAATTAAAAAAAAAAAGAACCAAATTTTTAAAAAAAGAACCAAATTAAAAAAAAAAGAACCAAATTAAAAAAAAAAAGAACCAAATTAAAAAAAAAAAGAACCAAATTTAAAAAAAAAAGAACCGCATTTAAAAAAAAACAAAATTTGAAACAAAAAGAAACAAAATTTGAACAAAAAAAACAAAAAGAAATTATGAAAAAAAAAGAATTTTTGAAAAAAAAAAAGAAATTTTGAAAAAAAAAGAAACAAATTTCGGAAAAAAAGAAACAAAATTTGAACAAAAAAAACAAAAAGAAATTATGAAAAAAAAAAAAATTTTTGAAAAAAAAAAAAAATTTTGAAAAAAAAAGAAACAAATTTCGAAAAAAAAGAAACGAATTTCGAAAAAAAAGAAACGAATTTTGAAAAAAAAAAAATTTCGGAAAAAAAGAAATTTCGAAAAAAAATGAAATAAATTTCTAAAAAAATGAAACAAATTTCGAAAAAAAATGAAACAAATTTCGAAAAAAAATGAAACAAATTTCGAAGAAAAATGAAACAAATTTCGAAAAAAAATGAAACAAATTTCAAAAAAAAAACTCAATTTCAAAAAAAAGAACCCAATTTAAAAAAAAAATTTTAAAAAAAGAACCTAATTTTAAAAAAAAGGTCGAAGTGTGATATAAAAAGTGCAAAAGCCCTCTTCCTGCGCTAGCCCGGCGAACCGCCCGGGGGGGAAAGAAAGAGGGCGGAACGCCGAACTAGCCCCTAACCCCGCTCTCACCGTGCGGGAACGGCGCGGCGACAGGACAGTCCCCGGAGGGGGACCGTCCGTCGACGCTCGGCTCAAGACAGTCCGAGGGACCGTCTATCATCGCCCGCCGCTCAGGAGCCTTTCTCCGTCATCACGGCTACCGCTCAAGGGCCGGAACCCTATCATCGCAGGCAACGGTACCGCTCAAGACACAGAGTGCCAATCATTGCAGCGTGCGCACCCACCGGGTTTTGATCCCGGGGCTCTCGGCCTGACGGTCGAGCGCTCTACCACTAAGCTATGGGTGCACGCCGAAAACAGTGCGTGTTGGGAAAAAAGAGGAAAGAGGAAGGAAAGACGTGACTGACAGGGTCCCAATAGAAGGAAAGAAAAAATTCCAATGAGGAAAAAAGAACCAAATTTAAAAAAAAAAAGAACCAAATTTAAAAAAAAAAGAACCAAATTTAAAAAAAAAGAACCAAATTTAAAAAAAAAAAGAACCAAATTAAAAAAAGAACCAAATTTAAAAAAAAAAGAACCAAATTTAAAAAAAAAGAACCAAATTTAAAAAAAAGAACCAAATTTTAAAAAAAAAAAACCAAATTTAAAAAAAAAAGAACCAAATTTAAAAAAAAAGAACCAAATTTTAAAAAAAAAGCTCCAGTGTACGGAGCTTCTCAGTTGAGAGCAGGCACACACAGGCACAGATAAGCCCCGCCCCCTCATTACAGATAAGCCCCGCCCACTCGACGACAGAGTTCCTGGTCCCTTCGCTTCCAATTCATTCACCTTCCAATTCATCGGTTCTTTTTCTATTTATAAATTTGGTTTTTTTTCTTTGAAATTTGGTTCTTTTTTTTTAATTTGGTTCTTTTTTTTAAAATTTGGTTCTTTTTTTTTTAAATTTGGTTCTTTTTTTTTTAAATTTGGTTCTTTTTTTTTAAATTTGGTTTTTTTTCTTTGAAATTTGGTTCTTTTTTTTTAATTTGGTTCTTTTTTTTAAAATTTGGTTCTTTTTTTTTTAAATTTGGTTCTTTTTTTTTTAAATTTGGTTCTTTTTTTTAAATTTGGTTCTTTTTTTTTTAAATTTGGTTCTTTTTTTTTAAAATTTGGTTCTTTTTTTTAAATTTGGTTCTTTTTTTTTAAATTTGGTTCTTTTTTTTTTAAATTTGGTTCTTTTTTTAATTTGGTTCTTTTTTTTTTTAAATTTGGTTCTTTTTTTTTTAAATTTGGTTCTTTTTTTTTTAAATTTGGTTCTTTTTTTTAAATTTGGTTCTTTTTTTTTTAAATTTGGTTCTTTTTTTTTAATTTGGTTCTTTTTTTTAAAATTTGGTTCTTTTTTTTTTAAATTTGGTTCTTTTTTTTTTAAATTTGGTTCTTTTTTTTAAATTTGGTTCTTTTTTTTTAAATTTGGTTCTTTTTTTTAAATTTGGTTCTTTTTTTTTAAAATTTGGTTCTTTTTTTTAAAAATTTGGTTCTTTTTTTTTAAAATTTGGTTCTTTTTTTTTTAAATTTGGTTCTTTTTTTCTTAAATTTGGTTCTTTTTTATTTGGAATTTGGTTCTTTTTTATTTGGAATTTGGTTCTTTTTTTTCCTCATTGGAATTTTTTCTTTCCTTCTATTGGGACCCTGTCAGTCTCTCCTTCCTCTTTCCTCTTTTTTCCCAACACGCACTGTTTTCGGCGTGCACCCATAGCTTAGTGGTAGAGCGCTCGACCGTCAGGCCGAGAGCCCCGGGATCAAAACCCGGTGGGTGCGCACGCTGCAATGATTGGCACTCTGTGTCTTGAGCGGTACCGTTGCCTGCGATGATAGGGTTCCGGCCCTTGAGCGGTAGCCGTGATGACGGAGAAAGGCTCCTGAGCGGCGGGCGATGATAGACGGTCCCTCGGACTGCCTTGAGCCAAGCGTCGACGGACGGTCCCCCTCCGGGGACTGTCCTGTCGCCGCGCCGTTCCCGCACGGTGAGAGCGGGGTTAGGGGCTAGTTCGGCGTTCCGCCCTCTTTCTTTCCCCCCCGGGCGGTTCGCCGGGCTAGCGCAGGAAGAGGGCTTTTGCACTTTTTATATCACACTTCGACCTTTTTTTTAAAATTAGGTTCTTTTTTTAAAATTTTTTTTTTAAATTGGGTTCTTTTTTTTGAAATTGAGTTTTTTTTTTTGAAATTTGTTTCATTTTTTTTCGAAATTTGTTTCATTTTTTTTCGAAATTTGTTTCATTTTTTTAGAAATTTATTTCATTTTTTTTCGAAATTTCTTTTTTTTCAAAATTTCTTTTCTTTTCAAAATTTCTTTTTTTTTTTCAAAATTTCTTTTTTTTCAAAATTTCTTTTTTTTTCAAAATTTCTTTTTTTTTCAAAATTTATTTTTTTCAAAATTTATTTTTTTTTCAAAATTTATTTTTTTCCGAATTTTTTTTTTTAAATTTCTTTTTTTTTCAAAATTTCTTTTTTTTTTCAAAGTTTTTTTTTTCAAAAATTCTTTTTTTTTTCGTAATTTCTTTTTTTTTTTTCGAAATTTCTTTTTTTTTTCAAAATTTCTTTTTTTTTTCAAAATTCGTTTCTCGTTCTTTTTTTTCGAAATTCGTTTCTTTTTTTTCGAAATTTGTTTCTTTTTTTTTTAAATTTCTTTTTTTTTTTCAAAAATTCTTTTTTTTTTTCGAAATTTCTTTTTGTTTTTTTTTGTTCAAATTTTGTTTCTTTTTTTTAAACATTGGTTCTTTCTTTTTTTTCGAAATTCGTTTCTTTTTTTTCGAAATTTGTTTCTTTTTTTTTTTCAAAAATTCTTTTTTTTTTTCGAAATTTCTTTTTGTTTTTTTTTGTTCAAATTTTGTTTCTTTTTTTTAAAAATTGGTTCTTTTTTTTTTAAATTTGGTTCTTTTTTTTAAAAATTGGTTCTTTTTTTTTTAAATTTGGTTCTTTTTTTTTTAAATTTGGTTCTTTTTTTTTTAAATTTGGTTCTTTTTTTTAAAATTTGGTTCTTTTTTTTTTAAATTTGGTTCTTTTTTTTAAAATTTGGTTCTTTTTTTTTTAAATTTGGTTCTTTTTTTTTTAAATTTGGTTCTTTTTTTTTAAAATTTGGTTCTTTTTTTTTAAAATTTGGTTCTTTTTTTTTAAAATTTGGTTCTTTTTTTTTAAAATTTGGTTCTTTTTTTTAAAATTTGGTTCTTTTTTTTTAAAATTTGGTTCTTTTTTTTTTTAAATTTGGTTCTTTTTTTTTTAAATTTGGTTCTTTTTTTTTTAAATTTGGTTCTTTTTTTTAAATTTGGTTCTTTTTTTTTTAAATTTGGTTTTTTTTCTTTGAAATTTGGTTCTTTTTTTTTAATTTGGTTCTTTTTTTTAAAATTTGGTTCTTTTTTTTTTAAATTTGGTTCTTTTTTTTTTAAATTTGGTTCTTTTTTTTAAATTTGGTTCTTTTTTTTTTAAATTTGGTTCTTTTTTTTTAAAATTTGGTTCTTTTTTTTAAATTTGGTTCTTTTTTTTTAAATTTGGTTCTTTTTTTTTTAAATTTGGTTCTTTTTTTAATTTGGTTCTTTTTTTTTTTAAATTTGGTTCTTTTTTTTTTAAATTTGGTTCTTTTTTTTTTAAATTTGGTTCTTTTTTTTAAATTTGGTTCTTTTTTTTTTAAATTTGGTTCTTTTTTTTTAATTTGGTTCTTTTTTTTAAAATTTGGTTCTTTTTTTTTTAAATTTGGTTCTTTTTTTTTTAAATTTGGTTCTTTTTTTTAAATTTGGTTCTTTTTTTTTAAATTTGGTTCTTTTTTTTAAATTTGGTTCTTTTTTTTTAAAATTTGGTTCTTTTTTTTAAAAATTTGGTTCTTTTTTTTTAAAATTTGGTTCTTTTTTTTTTAAATTTGGTTCTTTTTTTCTTAAATTTGGTTCTTTTTTATTTGGAATTTGGTTCTTTTTTATTTGGAATTTGGTTCTTTTTTTTCCTCATTGGAATTTTTTCTTTCCTTCTATTGGGACCCTGTCAGTCTCTCCTTCCTCTTTCCTCTTTTTTCCCAACACGCACTGTTTTCGGCGTGCACCCATAGCTTAGTGGTAGAGCGCTCGACCGTCAGGCCGAGAGCCCCGGGATCAAAACCCGGTGGGTGCGCACGCTGCAATGATTGGCACTCTGTGTCTTGAGCGGTACCGTTGCCTGCGATGATAGGGTTCCGGCCCTTGAGCGGTAGCCGTGATGACGGAGAAAGGCTCCTGAGCGGCGGGCGATGATAGACGGTCCCTCGGACTGCCTTGAGCCAAGCGTCGACGGACGGTCCCCCTCCGGGGACTGTCCTGTCGCCGCGCCGTTCCCGCACGGTGAGAGCGGGGTTAGGGGCTAGTTCGGCGTTCCGCCCTCTTTCTTTCCCCCCCGGGCGGTTCGCCGGGCTAGCGCAGGAAGAGGGCTTTTGCACTTTTTATATCACACTTCGACCTTTTTTTTAAAATTAGGTTCTTTTTTTAAAATTTTTTTTTTAAATTGGGTTCTTTTTTTTGAAATTGAGTTTTTTTTTTTGAAATTTGTTTCATTTTTTTTCGAAATTTGTTTCATTTTTTTTCGAAATTTGTTTCATTTTTTTAGAAATTTATTTCATTTTTTTTCGAAATTTCTTTTTTTTCAAAATTTCTTTTCTTTTCAAAATTTCTTTTTTTTTTTCAAAATTTCTTTTTTTTCAAAATTTCTTTTTTTTTCAAAATTTCTTTTTTTTTCAAAATTTATTTTTTTCAAAATTTATTTTTTTTTCAAAATTTATTTTTTTCCGAATTTTTTTTTTTAAATTTCTTTTTTTTTCAAAATTTCTTTTTTTTTTCAAAGTTTTTTTTTTCAAAAATTCTTTTTTTTTTCGTAATTTCTTTTTTTTTTTTCGAAATTTCTTTTTTTTTTCAAAATTTCTTTTTTTTTTCAAAATTCGTTTCTCGTTCTTTTTTTTCGAAATTCGTTTCTTTTTTTTCGAAATTTGTTTCTTTTTTTTTTAAATTTCTTTTTTTTTTTCAAAAATTCTTTTTTTTTTTCGAAATTTCTTTTTGTTTTTTTTTGTTCAAATTTTGTTTCTTTTTTTTAAACATTGGTTCTTTCTTTTTTTTCGAAATTCGTTTCTTTTTTTTCGAAATTTGTTTCTTTTTTTTTTTCAAAAATTCTTTTTTTTTTTCGAAATTTCTTTTTGTTTTTTTTTGTTCAAATTTTGTTTCTTTTTTTTAAAAATTGGTTCTTTTTTTTTTAAATTTGGTTCTTTTTTTTAAAAATTGGTTCTTTTTTTTTTAAATTTGGTTCTTTTTTTTTTAAATTTGGTTCTTTTTTTTTTAAATTTGGTTCTTTTTTTTAAAATTTGGTTCTTTTTTTTTTAAATTTGGTTCTTTTTTTTAAAATTTGGTTCTTTTTTTTTTAAATTTGGTTCTTTTTTTTTTAAATTTGGTTCTTTTTTTTTAAAATTTGGTTCTTTTTTTTTAAAATTTGGTTCTTTTTTTTTAAAATTTGGTTCTTTTTTTTTAAAATTTGGTTCTTTTTTTTAAAATTTGGTTCTTTTTTTTTAAAATTTGGTTCTTTTTTTTTAAAATTTGGTTCTTTTTTTTTTAAATTTGGTTCTTTTTTTTAAAATTTGGTTCTTTTTTTTTTTAATTTGGTTCTTTTTTTAAAAATTTGGTTCTTTTTTTAAAAATTTGGTTTTTTTTTTAAAATTTGTTTCTTTTTTTCGAAATTTGTTTCTTTTTTTTAAAATTTGTTTCTTTTTTTAAAAAATTTGTTTCTTTTTTTAAAATTTGTTTCTTTTTTTTCGAAATTTGTTTCTTTTTTTTAAATTTGGTTCTTTTTTTTTAAATTTGTTTCTTTTTTTAAAAAATTTGTTTTTTTTTAAAATTAGTTTCTTTTTTTAAAATTTGGTTCTTTTTTTAAAAATTTGGTTCTTTTTTTAATTTGGTTCTTTTTTTTTTGATTTTGTTTCTTTTTTTAATTTTTTCCTTTTTTTAAAATTTGTTTATTTTTTAAAAATTTGGTTCTTTTTTATTTGGAATTTGGTTCTTTTTTATTTGGAATTTGGTTCTTTTTTTTCCTCATTGGAATTTTTTCTTTCCTTCTATTGGGACCCTGTCAGTCTCTCCTTCCTCTTTCCTCTTTTTTCCCAACACGCACTGTTTTCGGCGTGCACCCATAGCTTAGTGGTAGAGCGCTCGACCGTCAGGCCGAGAGCCCCGGGATCAAAACCCGGTGGGTGCGCACGCTGCAATGATTGGCACTCTGTGTCTTGAGCGGTACGTTGCCTGCGATGATAGGGTTCCGGCCCTTGAGCGGTAGCCGTGATGACGGAGAAAGGCTCCTGAGCGGCGGGCGATGATAGACGGTCCCTCGGACTGCCTTGAGCCAAGCGTCGACGGACGGTCCCCCTCCGGGGACTGTCCTGTCGCCGCGCCGTTCCCGCACGGTGAGAGCGGGGTTAGGGGCTAGTTCGGCGTTCCGCCCTCTTTCTTTCCCCCCCGGGCGGTTCGCCGGGCTAGCACAGGAAGAGGGCTTTTGCACTTTTTATATCCATTCTGTCTGAAACAACAACTTCGCAGCTTCATTACGCCATTTTTCTTCGCATTTCTCGAAAACAAACCCAAAATTCGTTTGACATTTTTATTGGAAAAAGATTCGAAGAAAATCAGAAATTTTCGACAACAGCAGTCGTTTTTTCTCACTGACGAAGGTCGGCTTTCCGCTTGAACTACAAATCGCACGAACGGTATAAAAAAATTACAATTAATATTTTATTAATATGATAACATTAATTTATTCCATCTGTTGCTCGCGGCGTTAGCGTGGCGTTAAGCCTAGCTGTAAATAGAAGAGGTTTAGACTTGGGTTAGCGACTGTTTATTGCAGGACGGAGTTAACGCGACATGAAAGAGGGGAGAGGGGACTGGTCCTAGGACAAAGGATGAAAGAACTGCCTAGAGTCGGCGCGTCACTGCCTTTTATAGCCGTGACGGGCCGACCAACGGGACAAAACACGAGTCGCGGGGAAATTATAGAAATAATTAGGGTTGGCAAAATAGGCGTTGGGGCGGCCCCGGCGCCCCGCTCCTGGGGCGGGGGCGGCCCGCGGCATTTTTCGAAAATTTGCCCAAAATAGTCCGTTTGAGCCCATTCTTAAAGCATTCTGTAGACAATTTCGTCATACCTTCGGTTAAAATGGTCAGGTTTCTCGTAATTGTCTTTTTTATGAATGCGAAATCTCGAAAACTTGACAAATAACTGCGTGAATGACAAAATTGTCTACAGAATGCTTCAAGAATGAGCTCGAACGGACTATTTTGGGCAAATTTTCGAAAAATGCTGCAGCACGGCACCCTGCGGTGGAGTTAGCAATGGAGCGCACTTGCAGAATTGGCGCCGGCGGCGGCGATTTTTAGTACTGAATTTCAGGTTTTTTCTGGTTTTCAAACGAATAATGAGTTTTTTCTCTCTGATTTTCGCTATAAGTTGCGAAAAATAAGCATAAAAGTCGATATGCGAAGAGAAAACGGCATTTTTCCCTGCCGTTTTCTCTTCGCATATCGATAGAGAAAATACTCTTCATTCGTTTGAAAACCAGAAAAAACCTGAAATTCAGTACTAAAAATCGCCGACGCCGGCGCCAATTCTGCAAGTGCGCTCCATTGCTAACTCCACCGCAGGGTGCCGTGTGCAGGCCGCCGGGGCGGGGGCGGCCCCGCCGCCCCGCTCCTGGGGCGGGGGCGGCCCCATCGCCCCATTCGACGGGGCGGGGGCGGCCCCGGCGCCCCGCATGTGGGGCGGGGCCGCCCCATCGCCCCCAAAGCGGGGCGCCCCATTGCCAACCCTAGAAATAATAAGAGAAACTCGCGGGTCGTGCGGTGGGGCGCGGCTGCTGCGTTCCTCCTGTGCGAGTTGCGGGCCTGGATTGGCGTGTCGAGCGGCAGCGAGACGCGTGCGCAGAGGTCACGAAAAAGCGGCAGCGAGGCGCGTGCGCAGAGGTCACGAAAAAAATAAAGGTGTACCAGGGGTAAAATTAGTGGCATCCGAAGCGCTTCAATACGAAATATTTATTTCTACAATAAAACGGCAGTCCGAAACGTTCGCTTCGCTGCATATCATTTCTCTCTCTGTGTCTGTACTTGTGCTCTTTCGAACTACTTCTTCTTGTCGAAACAGTCGTTTCCGATTCCGGCCAGAGTTTGATAGTTCGGGTCATGGGTCGCTGCAAGGCAGTTCGATTCGGGATGCCTCACTCCGAACACTCACCAGCCATTCCGGGTCCTCCGGCCTTCGGGGTGCCAGCAGCCGGCGCAGCACCGCCTGCCGCCGGCTTCGCTCCGTCCTTTTTGTCGAAGCAATCGTTGCCTATTCCGGCCAGCGTCTGGTAGTTCGGATCGTGGGTGGCCGCCATTCCGGGCCCTCCGGCTTTCGGAGCACCTGCAGCCGGCGCCGCAGCTGCACCGCCCGCAGCTGCTCCGCCAGCAGCGGCACCGCCCTTCTCCTGGAACACGTTGCCGTCGACTCCAGCCAGAGTCTGGTAGTTTGGATCGTGAGTTCCGGCGACGGCGTCTTTGTCGGTCGGAGCCTTCGGACCACCTTCTTTCGGCTTGACAGAGGCCGGCGGCTCGGAAACCGGGTTCGCATTCGACTTCTCGTACGTCTCCAGTTGCGGCTCGCTTTTTTCTTTCTTTTTCCCTCCGCACTGGGCGAGAAGAAGTCCGCTCAAAGCGATCGGAGCAAGGACGCGACAGCCAGTTTCGATGAGTCGGAGCAATGCATCGCTGTTCTCCGTCATGTTGCTCTCTGGAATTGGACTCGTGAGCTTCTGAATTCTGAAGTTCGAGACGAACCAATGATTGAAGAACACTTCTCTCTTTGCAGAATGCAATGAACGAGATACTGAAAGAGAGAGGCTGATAATACGGAAAACAATGATTTATTTGGGATAGCAGGTTTTCACGCGAGAAACAAGAAAGTTCAATGTGGCAAGTGGATCGTCCTTTGCAAATGAGCGATTTGATTCTTCTGAAACGCACAAAGTGTTCGAGAGATCAAGAAAACCGCCTACCAATTGAGCGATTTCCCGATCCTTGGCGGCCAGTTTATCGGAAAGAAGAAGGACGGCGCCCGTCGGTTTCTCCTCCCGCTCGGTGCGAATTTTGAGTCGTTCGAATTTCGCGGAAAGCGAAGAGTAGTCTCTTTCCATCTTAATCAACTGCTCCTGGCTTTCCGTCAGCCTTTCTTGGGTCTGAAACGTGTTCTCTACACTTGCTGAGTTTCTTATCCGGAGTCTCTTACCAGTTGTAGACTTTCTTTCAGATCCTGATAGTCACTTGGATCCGATTTGAGATTATAATTGAAGTGTGATTCGATGGATGTCGCCACAGACTTCCGACTCAGTTTCCTTTCCGAGATGGATTCCATCATGTTTCGAGACGTTGACTTCGGAGAGACATGTGCAAAAGAAGATAGAGAGGAAGATGAAGAAGATGACGATGAAGAGGAAGAAAGAGCGACGACGGAAGCAGTCCGACTCCTCGCACTGCTCCCCGACCTTCTCTCCGCTTCGGTCTGGGTTTCTCTCGAGTGCGTCGCGGGTCTGATCACTGCCATTTCCCTCTTCGTCTCTTCTCTGGCTCTCGTCGTTTCTCTCGCGAGAATCTCGTTGTTCTCGACTCGAATTCTCTCGATTTCTCTCGTGTATCTCGTTTTGACCGTCTCGATTTCCGTGCGAATTCTCTGCAAACTTCGAGTGGCAACAGCCAGTTCTTCGTTTTTCTTCGTGATGCTCGTCTCCAAAACGTCTATTTTCTGCTGCCATTCTTTGCTCGTCTGCAGTTTTATAGCAGCAGGGTTGCTCTGAAAATGACGAATCTTTCCAGAATCTACCGTACCACTCACAGATTTGAGTTTCTTCTGAAGTCGGTCAATCTCGGAGCTTCGCAACGCCTGATCGTTGCGCATCGTCTCGATGACTTTGTCGCGCTTGTCGAGCTTCTCCTGGAAGTCCTTCTCGACGGCTTCCTTCTCTGAAACTCATTCCCTTGGCTCTTTCGAGTTCCCCTTCATCACTCACTCCGAAGTTTGTCTCTGAGCGAGGCGATCACTTCGTCCTGTCTCTTCCTCCGTTCCCACTCATCCGGCTCCTTCTTGCCACTCTTCTTCTCGACCAGCTCTTTCAACTTGCTCAATTCCATCTTCAACTGCTCGTTCGCATTCCGAATCGTCCTGTTCGTCGACCTCAATCTGTCCAGTTCCACTCTCAAATCGGCCATTCTTCTCTCGTCACTGTTCTCATTATTCCTGCGGAATGTCGACAATTCGGCCAGAGCATCCTCTTTTATCTGCTCACAAGTGGTCATCAGTTCGCTGTTCGCCTTCGTTAGCCTCTGGATTCTTGCTTTCAGATCTCGGATCTCAGACTTCTGTCGCATGTTCTCTCCGTCTTTCGAGTCCGATTTGGCGACCACCTCCTGCAGAATCTGCATCTCTTCCTCGAGCCGTCGCATTCTCTCGCTCTTCGCCGACTTGAGCACCTCGTCCACATCTTCGTTCGCATTGTTGGAAGAGGCCTGCGGGGGCGGCAGGGCGGCCTCCCAGTCCGTCTGCACCTCCACTTCCAGATACTCTCTCGCCGAGTCCTCTCTTCTTCCCGTTCCGTCGTCGTCCTCGTGCTCCCTCCTCCGTGTTTCTCTCCTCATTCTCTTTATTTCTGCTTCCAGTTCGCGCACTTTCCTCTCCGTCTCCTTCAGTTTTTCCTCCGACTCTCTGTCCGGCACTTCCACTTCTCGATGCACAATCTCCACTTTCTCGATCACCTGGACTCCTTCGTCGATCTTCTCCCTCAGAAGCGTCTTGTATCTCTCCAGTGCGATCTCTTTCAGTTCCAACTGTTCTTTGTACCCCTGCACCGCCAACTGCGCCGACGTTTTGATCTCCTTGATGCGGTTCTCGAACGGTTCCACGTTATCCTGCACGATCGTCCGCACCACGACTCGATCCGCAGAGGCTTCCGAAGAAGACGTCTCGCTCCTCACTTCCATCTCGTCGTAGTCACTCTCGCGATCCGGACTCTCTTCCTCGTTCTTCTTATCAGATACCGCTTCGCTCGTTCTGCTCTCCTGTTTCCGAAGCGACTCTCTCCTCCCCTGAGCACCAGTCCCGCCCGATCGGAACTCTTTGATGCCCTCCAAAGTGGTGATCAGCTCGAGATTCCACTGCTTCAATTCCCTCAGTTCGTCGTTCATTTCGGCCACTCGCTGCTCTTTCAAATGCGCCATTCTCTCGAATTGCTTCGCTTCTGCACTCTGCTGCGAAGCATTGAAATACGCCATTTGCATCTGTCGCTCTGCCACTTCATTGTTGCTCTGCGGCCGCGTTTCCTGCCCGTCAAACTGGGATAACACTTCGCTGAAAGCAGAATCGAATTTAACACAACACAGTCAGAATTCAAGAATCACTTTGCAGTTTTGAGAGCTCGAACTCTGAGCAGCTCCGTCTCCGCTTCCTCTTTGATTCTGTCGACGGTCTCCAGTTTCGACGTGATTTCCGCTTCTTTCTGTCTCGCATCGAAGATGTGCGATCGGAACAGTTCGAGCTGCTGCAGACTCACAGTCCCCATCGCCTGATCTCTCAAAACCTGAACCACTTCTTCTTATTCTCACTGTTCTCGACACCCTCGCACTCACCTTGTTCTCTCTTTGTAGAACATTGATCACATTCAAAAGAGCCACTCTCTCCTGTTTGAATCGCTCCAGATCTCTGGCTGTCTCTCCGTCTGCGCCTCTCTGCTTCTTCTTCTCTCTCAGATACTCTCTTTCGTTCTCTCTCAACTCCCGAATCGTGTCCAGAAGACGTCGTTCAATCGCTCCCAGAATTGTCTTCAAGTCGCTCGTCTTCTCGATGTCCTCCAACAACTTCTTCAGCTCCTCGTTCTCTGCCTGCAACGTCGCCGCCTCGTGATTCCAGAAGTCGCCCTGATCCGAGACGACGTCGATCATCTTCTTCAGCATGTTCTCCCTCGCTTCGACCTCCGCTTCCGCCGGATTCTTCGCGAACGCAGTCAGCTGCTGTCTCGGAATCTCCTCGTTGTTCGTCTCGACTCCGCTGCCCTCCTTTATGATCCTCTTGTACTTCCGCATCAGTTTGTCGTACTCCTCCGTCGGAATACTCTGGAGCACCCTCGTCTGAAGTCTTCCGATCTCGATCGTCGCCGTGTCCACCTCGTACTTCAGCCGAGTGATGGTCCTCTGATCGGCCATCTCCCTCTCCTTCATCATCTCGCGCGCTCGCCTCATCCCTCCCTCTAGTCTCTCCACTTTCGTCTTCAGAATCGTACACTGTCTGCTGAAGCGGATTCTCTCGATTCGCTCCGTCACGAGCTTCCGCGATGCTTCTCCCATTCTCCGTTCTAGTTCCGTTCCGTCCATGTTTATCGACTCGACAAGTCTCTGCAGTTCCATCGATTCGGTCTCCTTCATTTCGTTCAGAGTCCTTTCTTCAATCATCGAGTTCTCCTTCTTCAAGTTACGGATCTCTCCGTACGCCAATTCCAGTTGAGCAGACATTTCTTGGTACTTCTTTTGAGTCGACTTCCATGACTTTTGCATCTCAACCAGTTTCTCGTCCTTGTATGATATCTCCTGAAACCCGAGCCTCTTAGAAAACGTAGATTTCCCTCACGAACCTCTAGAAGCTGCATCATCTCATAGTAAAGATTCGAGATGAGTATCGCTTGCTGAGCCACATCAGAGTAGTCAGCTGCCGGCGGCGCCTCTTGATAGATCGGAGCTGCCGGGGGAGAAGTTATTCGTCTCGGAGGCTCGTCTTCAATGACTCTCGGAGACGGCCTCGCAGGAGATTCCACCTCTTCCTTCCGATCTTCGACTTCGTCTCTCTGCTTTTTTGTGATCAGCAGCTTGTCCGGTCTCTTGATAACTCTTGGCGTTCTCGGTTTGACGACAGGTTCGTAGGATCCCTCCGCGTACCGTCCGAGCTCGATCTGCAGAAGAGTGCAGTGCTGTTGCAGTTTTCCGATCTGATCCTCCCGGATCTTCAGCTGCTTCTCGAGACCCGAGATGTGTTCTCGAGCACCTCCGAACCTTGTCTGAAATGAAATCGGATTCTGAATGGGACAAGTCTCGTTCAACTCACATCCTTCAGCTGATTCAATTCGATGAGTATTTCCTGATTGTTCCAGTCTTTCTGCTCAATCGTGAACTGCATCTCTTTCATTGTCTTCTTTTGCTTCTCTTTCTCCTCGTTCAACTGCTCCAGCGAGTGCTCCAATTGCAGAATTCTCATCTGCAACGTCGTCGTCGGATCCTGTCCGGGCACATCCGACATTGCCTCTCCGAAGAGGTTGCGGGCGAGAGTCGTCGCCTCGACGAGCTCCTTCTTGAGCTGCTCGAGCTCCTGCTCCTTCTCGCCCGTTCTGTCCTCCCTAATCATCAGCCGCATCTTGTTCGCCTCCTCCACTACTGCCGCCAGCTCTTCTTGTAACCCTCGAATCCGCTCTTCGCCCCGCTCGATCCGCTCTTTCTGCTCTTCGGCTTCCGTCAATCCGGTCGCGTCTTCGAGTGCTCTCAAATCCTCGTCATTCAGGAATTTCGGGACCAGAAGATCAGCCACTTCCATCAAAAAGTTCACTTTATCCACGGGTCTTCCAGAGAGCATGTTCTCAGCGGCCGAAATGCATTGGGGAATGTGCTCGACGAGCTCCTCCGGCAGGATCTGAGTCAGTCTTCGATTCTGATTGTAGAGTTCTTCGATCCTCAGATCCTTCAGTTCCAACTGACTCGTCATATCCGTCAGTCTGAAATGAGTACCCTTCCCATCTGAATCCGGAACCAGAGTCTCACTTGAGTGCCGTCTGCTCGATCATCCTGTTCGCTTCCTCCAACGCGTTCGCCACAATCGAGTTGTACTCCTTCAGCTCCTGATTCTGAGTCTCCGCCGCCTGCAACTTCCCGTTCCTTTCCCTCCAAACTCTCCCATCTCTCCACCTGCATCTGCCGACTGATCGTGATCACTTGCTCGTTCCGCAACTTCAGTTTCTTGCTCTCCCAGTCTCCGCCAGTGTCTTCCGTTTTCGCCGAAAGTCGTCGATTCAATTCTCGAATCGTGTCTTCCAATTGAGCTTTCTGAAATGAGCGGAGAGCGTGAAAGAGTGCGCGAACTCGACCGACATGATCTGAAAGGGCGTCTCGTTCCCTGGTCAGAGTGTCCACTCTCGACGCCAGATTCTCGAATCGGTCCCTCTGATCGGCCATTTCTCTGTCTCTATCGCGATTCGACTGTTGCAACTGTCGATTCTCTTCCTTCAGACTGTCGATTTGCGCTCTGAAAACTCCCCCTTCCCTTCGAGCTTCGTTTCCCGCTTACCTGAATGCTTCCGTGGAGTCTCCGACCTCCGCTTTCGAAGTGATTCTGTCCCGCAACGAATCGATCTCCTGATTCAAAGCGGCCTTCTGCTCTTCCCACTGATCCTCTTTCTCGGCCATCGTCACCGCTTCTTGCTCCGCCACGTCACGCAGTTCCTCGGCCGCAGTGAATCCAAAGCCCATGAGATACTTCGCCCCATTGAAGAGCAGTTCGATTTCCGGCGCACTCTCGGATCCTTCTATCTCATACTGAAACGACTTGATTCCGTCGTTCCCCGTCTCTAATTCTCGTCAAACTCACGTCGGCCAACCTGTCGTACCAAGTCTTGACTTCTTCATCCGTCGGCCCATCAGTCTGGAGGAACTCTTCTAATTGCGGATAGTTGATGGCGGCTAGTTGGGACATCGTAGAACAAGAAGCTAGAGTAAAAATGAGCGTGCGAGAAGGGACTAAGATCCGTGTCTGCGGCTGGTTGCCAGGGGAACTCGAACGAGTGCATTGAGACGGGAGACGGAGAAGCCGTGCGGGGAGGAAAGCCAGGGGCAGACTAATTGCGTGCACTCGCGTAATCCCGCCAGTCTACGCGTTTCCGAAGAGAAACTGGTTGAGATGCATTCGTGACACTCTTCCCAAAAGTTGAAACGGATGTGTCGGGGATGGCATGTTCAGATAGCGAGACGCTCGTCCACTCCGCTTTCCACTTCCTGCTGCCACGTCGCACTTCGTTTTCCGTAGCTTGTTCCTCTGTCTTCTCCCTCCAAACAAGTCTTTCCCACCTCTCTCTCTCTCACTTTCTCTCCCTTTCTCTCTCTCTCTCTCTCTCCCTTTCTCTTTCTCTTCTTTCCAAGAGATCAATCGCTGTTCCGTCTTCGCACGTGTGTTTGTTTCTCCTCATTACAACTGATAAAACTCTCCTTCCCTTCCTTTTTCGATTCTATTTACTCCCCCTCCTCTCCCAATCTTCGCGCACCCTCTTCTGTTGACACTGTCTGCGTCTCTCGTCTCTCTCCTCTCCTCCTCCACATTCATTCCGGGAAACTGCGCTCCAATCGATGTGTGTGCGTGTGTGTGCATCCACCCTCAGCATCTGAAACCTGCAAAAAAGAAGATTCATCGCGTCATCTGCGTCTCTTCTCTCCACAATCCGATATTTTATTGTTCTCTTTTATACCCCTCTTACACAATTTTTTCGATTGACTTTGTGGAGTTTGACGAGGAAAAAAGTGGAAACGGACAACAAAACACGCGGGAAAAAATCGACAATTTTTAGCTGTTTTCGATGTAGATTATCCGATGAGCATCTTAGCCGAAAGACTCGAACCGCGCCGTCGTTTTCAAGAGGAGAGATCGCTCATTCACAGTTTTCCGGAAATTCGAACGATTCTCGTCGATTCCTTTCTTGAATTTGATTCAAATTGCCACGTCATAAGAAAACTCGCCCTTTCCGCCGCAAAACAAAAAACAAAACCCATACTTGTTGACCTCCGTTGTATTGACTGGGGTCAGAGGAAACACAAGCGGTGTGGAATTGAGACGATCGAGGCGGTAGCTGACACAACGAGTCGCCTCGCCCATCATCGAATCGATTCAGTTTTTTTTTCTCACTTGGCCCCCGTCGTCACTTGTCTCAATCCGATCTTCTTCTTTTTCCTCCCCTCGGGGTCACTGCTCACCGACTTTCGAAGAAGCTTCTATCTTCTTGCCGTTTGCAGCTCGTTTCTCTTCTTTCCAACGAACGAATGGACGGGACGAGGCAGTGAGATCGCAGAGAAACGAGACAAAAAGTGGGTGATTGACACGCAGGAAACCGTGCGTTTCAACATCGTCCGAACCACGTTACCCACTTTGAACTTTCTTCTCGTTTCTACATCTGAAGATCCGAGCGAAAAAGAGTTCGAACTGATCTTTTGAGGAGCACTGGGCGGGCTCAACACCCGAATACTATTCCCCGTGTCATCTGGCTTCTTTTCAGCCTTTTGAATGCGCATCCCTGGTTTCTCGTCCTCCACCTCCACCCACCATTTGCTCGAGTCGTCACCCATCGACGACCCAGGTCCTTCAGAATCGATCGCACTTCAAACACGGGTAACCTCGTCTGAAGCCGAGAAGCTTGTCGCCGACATCAGCGACGACAGCGACGAAGAAGAGGAGCTGCACTTCAGAAGTAGCAACGAGGCGGCGAATCCGCACCAGTCGTACCGAGAAATGGTGCTCCGAATCGCGCTCATCGCCATGCTCTACTATCCGCTCTCGATCGGACTCACTTTTTATCAGAAGTGGTTCATAAAGGCAAGACTCTCTCTCTCTCAATGATCTCCTTTTCAAGACTCGATTCCAGAACTACAAGCTTCCGTTGTTGGTGGTGAGCGGTCACTACATCCTCAAGTACCTGTTCGCAGTGATCATCAGATTCCTGTACGAGTGTCTGCGAGGTCCCCGAATGCGAGTCTCGGTTCGAGATCAGTTCCGCTGGCTCGCTCCCATCGGAATCTGCGCTTCCATGGACATCGGCCTCTCTAACTGGGCGCTCGAGTACGTGACCGTCAGCCTCTACACGATGGCCAAGTCCTCGTCGATTCTCTTCATCGTCGCCTTCTCGCTCCTTCTCCGACTGGAACGATGGCGGAATTCGCTGGGATTCGAGACGGGGCTCATTGCCGCGGGCCTCTTCCTGTTCACCTGGAAGTCGTCGCAACTCGACCTGACGGGCCTTTTGCTCGTCGAGTTGGCCGCCGCGTGCACAGGAGTCCGATGGACGGTCTCTCAGATGGTGATGCAGAGGGACGACTCGGCGGTCCGGCATCCTCTCGACATGGTCGCCCACGTGCAGCCGTGGATGATGATCCCGATCGTCCCGATGATCTGGCTGTTCGAGGGATCCGAAATCAACTGGCAGTCCGTCTTCTCGTTTCAAGGATCCTACGATCCTTGGCTCGTGTTGGGCCTGATCGCGGGAGGAGGTCTTCTCGCCTTCTGCATGGAGATGAGCGGTAACATGGAATCGGTTCGAACGACACCCGACGACATCCACTTTCCAGAGTATCTTCTCCTCGTCAACACCTCCGGCATCACTCTCAACATCTTCGGGATCGTGAAGGAGCTGGCGACGCTGCTGCTCGCCCACCTCATCAACAAGGACACGCTGTCGGAAGTGAACATCTGCGGACTGGTGCTGTGTCTGGCGGGCATGCTGCTGCACGGGATGAACAAACGGAGACAAAGGTAGGCTCGCCGCCCGTTTCTCTCTCTAGCGCCTCTCGCAGACTGAACCTCTCGTCGGAAACCGACTACTCGCTCCTTTCCAAGACCGTCTGACTCTCGCGTAAGGACGCCGTCGTACCGTGTCTCTCGTCTCTTTCTCTCCGTCTCTTCCCCTCACATTCTCCCTCGTTTCAGAGCTCCCCGAGCAGTTCACATCCAGTCGAAAAGCGACGACTCGCGCAAGCTCTTGTCCGCCGACGATCTGGACGCTTGATCCGATTCATCCCCTCTGTTTGCTCGTTTTCCCCCATTTCCCCCTTTCTGTCCGGGTTTTTTTTGTTTTGCTGGATTTCGTTTTCCCGCAATAAATGTTTATTCGAATTTTTGACACACCTTTTCCCAACCCAAACGGGCATCTAAAGAAGAAATGGAACGGAAATTGAAAATACGATAAAAGGAGAAAGACCCGGTTGTTTCCGGGGGGAAAAAGAAGAACTTTCTAGATACATTCACTATTATTACGGACGAATGGTCATGAGAAGGTAAAAGGGAAAAGTGGTTTATCACAGACCAATACATAAAAGAGTTGAATGAAGTGGTGTGGAATTTGATTTCTTTCTAAAACCAAAAGACGGTTAATAAGGGGTGGGGGTGGAAAGGAAGGAGAAGTTTCGGAAAATCCCAGTTCATCTATAAAGACAGGTGTCACACGAAGGCACACTAATGCAGTTTCCGTGGAGGACGGGGAGCAAGCGAATCGGAAGCAACCTACGGAGAAGGGAAAAGTTGTTCGGCAAGCGAACCCCAGTTACCGAACGAGACAGAAAACACTACTTCCCGCATATGTACAACAAAAAAGAGCGTATCCCAAAAAGCAATAAAAGAGGAGAAGGTTGAAAAATATCACATTTCTGGAAAGGGGAACGATGGAAGCTGTTATGTGAAGTAGGAACACATAAAAAACAGGAAGGAATCGGCTGATAAATGTGTTCGTGTGGTGAATTAAACAAGACGCGGGAAAAGAAGAAGGGTACCGGTTTCGAGTTGATTACAGATTGCACGTACGCACACGATCTGAGAAGGAGTTGATTTTGGAAAAGTTTCGGGAGGAACGATGTTCACCTGGTCGGCTCTCACTTGCTGAACGCCTCGAACACCGCCCACATCACGTCGTTTCCTTTTTTCTCCGCCTGTTGATCGTAGTCAAGATCGAGCAGACTACGCACTCGTTTCATAGCAACCTGAAATCATTCCTGTTTCGAGCTAACCTTCCTTTAATTCTACTCACCTCATAATCTTGATCGGAAAGCGGCGCGAATGCATTCTCGAGAACATCACTGGCATGTGCCAAAACGATCAGAGAAAGCATTTTCTTGTCCATGCGATGCACATCGTTAGTCCATTTTCCCAGAACGGCCTCTTGCACCTCCTTGATTAGTTTTGTTTTCTGGTTTCCATCGGAGAGTGGGTGAGTGGTTATCTCGAACAGCAAGAAGTTCTGCTTGTCGGTGGTAAGGACGCCCTTCTCGACGAGATTCTTCGCGAGTCTCTCACGAACGTTTCTAAGTTGATAGCGAAGCTTGAGTGGGTTCCACGTCTCTCCAGAGAGGTATTCGATCCAGCTGGTCACCGTCTCTGGCGGGTTCGTCTCTTTCATGTGGCGAAGCGCCTCATCGAGAATCACGTCACCAGTCGGCTCACTGCTTTTCACAGTCACCTTACGATTGAGCAGATTTTTGCGACGCATGCCTCCACCCTCGAGTTGAATGCGTCCACGAAGGACAAGCTCAACGAGCACGCATCCACGAAGACCCGACGATATGCAGTCGTTCCAGAAAGAAGTGTATCCCTCGCGATCCTTCAATCCGAGCAGCAGGATCTGCTCCATCAGTGTCAAGCGTGTTCCTTTGTCATTATCCTCTTGGTCGGATGAGTGTGCCGAGTCACCACTCGCTTCCTCGGTCTTCTCGCTAGTTGCCTGAAATTCCCGTCTAAGTGACTCCCGTTTCTCTGTCAAGACAACAACCTCCTCGACCTTCCTGCGTCTCTGCACCAATTGACCCTCTGACATATCCGATTATTACGGTATTAATCTATCGAAACTTGTGACAACTGCAGCGAGTTCGTTGATCCGAAACTTCTGAAACAAACACACATTTTGAGGCATATCTGTATGGTATCGAAAAATGAGGACTGCACGATTCAAGGAATCCCTACTGTCTGTATCCCAAAGACATCACCCCTCTTTCGTTTCTTTTTTCTTAGATACGGGAAGCAAGGAATTCAAAATCGGCTTGTCTAAAGCTTCTGCCTTGCCTAAAAGATGATATCTATGCGAGGAACCAGTCTTCGTGGATGGAGCCTTCAGATCTTTCCTACGATAGACATCAGAAACAAAGCGATGCGCAGACTGGATAAGCCCGTCCTCCGAAGGTGCATCTTTTTTTTGGAATCAACTATGACAGTGCGTGAGAAAACGAGCTGGCAACCAATATTGATCGAAAAAATCGATTGCTGACTTCGATCGGAAAAGCCAATACATTGAAGTTTTATTCTCCTTCTCGCATGACGAGTTTATAGCGGCGCGTTTCGCACCGACCATCTTTGCCGTCACAATAGAAAGGCTCTTCGGACAAGACAAACAACACTTTCTTCGCATTTCCAGCTATGGCTTTTCGGGAGGGAGGAAGTTTTCAGTACTGAATTTCAGTTCGAAAATTGTCGATGACGTCATTTGACTTTTACGGGCTTCGAATGTTTTTAATTTGAGAAAAAGGGATATGGACGGAAAAAAAAAACTAGAAAGACGCCTTGAATTGTGAATGAAACGTGTCAGAACAAGATGTGAATACGTAGGCACTAGGCAAACGTTTCCATGTGAGCAGAAACAGAGAATGCATCCTGCTTCGGCTTTTGTTTGGACAGCTTTTCAGCTCTTGATTCACTTAAATCGGTTGTTCACGTGATCAAGAACAGCTTGAAAGGGTTTTCTGGTGGAAATTAAGAGACCGCGGAGAGTATAGTTCTGGATCGAACTGTATAGACCGCTTATCAGAGGGCGTTGCTGGAAGGTCTTATCGGAAAGAAGTGGGCGAAAGCTTCCACTTGATGATAATCGATTGGGAATCAAGAGACCGACTCGAAAATCCACGAGCTATTGAATATATGAATAAATGTAATGAATAGTTTGGATGGGAAGAGACGTGGGGCCGCCGCAAAGCCAGTATCGGGAGGGAAGCGTTTCGATTGGAAATATGGGCGAAAGAGAGGCGCGAAGCGGGAGACACGAGGGACGCGACGTGGCGAGAGAGGGAGCAGACGTCGAGGAAAGTGCGTAGAGAGCGGAGACGCAGAGAAACGAGTGACGAGCCAAACGGACGTAAAGACAACGAGGAAACGACACACTCGGCAGGCGAGATTCAATTGCGAATCATCGTGATGAATCAGAAGAGAAAAGGACTACTGAAACAAACAGCAACTACAGGATATGGAATATAGAAACGGAGAGAAAATTGGGGAGACGAGAGAGGAGGTGTTAGAGACGGCGTCCTGAAAAGTGAAAACCACGTGTTAGTGCGCGCGGAAATCGAACAGAACACAGCAGGTGAAGCTAGCTGAAAGGAAAGTTGGAACGATGAAGCGAAGGATAACGGAGAATCAAAAATCCAGAATGTGAACAGGCAGGAGTGGTTCATTTTTGGCGATTGGAAAGTGTACGAATTTAATCTCCGAAAGTCCAATCGCTTGTAATCTTCGTCGTTTCCGCGCGCCGAATTTCACAATTGCAATGAAATCGGGAAGAGAAAGACGGAGACATTTACGAACGATCAGGTGTTCTCGCTTTTGCACTTCGCCAGTGCGGATGGAAAAATGTGTAAAAAACGGGTTTATAAATAAACCGCTCACAAGAGAAATCATAATCTTCTGAATCAGGAATAAAATTAATATATAAGTAATACAAAAGATTGGACGCAAGAATTTTCACTTCGGAAAAAACTTGAACAACGGATCAGTGAGCTCTTAAAAACAAAGTTTCAAAAAACGAGAATAGTGAGATCTGTAATGGGAATTGAAAAAAATCTGAAACAACTTTCAGATTTCTGTTTTTGTCGTGTGCGATAGAGCGCGTATGCATCAGCCGTCAAATGTGCACCATGCGCGTGCGGTGTTTGCGGACCAAACACGCTCGAATCGCAGGTTTCTGAGCGATTTTGAGCAAAAATTTGAATTCGACTCCACACAAGAACGGAGAATGAAGCCGCGTGACACATTGAACGACTCCCGAAGGCAGCTAACTTTTTTCACCGCTTGCACCGCCGGAACCTGCCAGTGTCCAGGATTCCGGCCTGTTCTGCACCATGATGATGAGGTTTTTGTATTATAACGTAAAATCGATGGGATTTTTGAAAAATTGCAGACTGTCGAACGGCGAGCATCTCGGGCTGAAAGAGAAAATGATTACGCGCCGATGATAAGAGATCTGGAACTGCTGGCGAACGAGGAGATCATCGAGTGCCGTTCTTGTGGCCACTCCATCTGTAGGCTTCTGAATATATTCCACAAAAATGCTCGCGTTTGCAGCTTTCCACGCGGAGTCAGTGAAAGCTCTCTCCGAAGAAGACGTCAATGTCTATATGAATCGCGTCACCGATCTCAAAACGCTTTGCTCGAGACTCTCCGAAATCGAACCGACTGACGAAGCACTTCAGGTGATCGATTTCTTCTTTCTTTTTTTAATCCCAGAATTCAGACATTGTACCATACAATGCAAGCAGTTTCCAAGTCGCTGCGGACATTCACACCTGTTGAAATGCCTCACATCGGAAAACCGAGCTTCGAGCCGAACTCACTGAGCTCATATAACCTCGTCAAGAGTTTTATCTCTTCTCGTCCAGTAGACAAAGCGTTCGTTATATAACTTCAGACAAGAAACAACAAAAAGACTTTCAGAGAAAAACAGAGAATCGCCGAGATCGGTACCCACTTTTTGACAGAAATGAATAACTGGAAACTGGAAGGTTATCAAGATCTGACTCAAAACTGTAAGTTGATTGTCAAAAATCAGAATGCAAGTAAATGATTCAGTGGACTCTCCGTTAGAAATGGGAGCGTATCGGATGCTATTCAACAGAATGTACTACTACGTGGTCATGCCTTCTAAATACATTACTTTCAAACAATATCAGGTACAGCAAACCGCCAATTCAAACTTCGAAGCAGATGCTTTTCAGACAGTTGACATATTTGGAGAAAAGTTAGCATCGGTTTTTTGCGAATATCTGGTGAATTCCATCAGATCCGAAACATATCAGCCGTTCGGATTGTCTGAAAGTGACTTCGAAGAGAACACCGGAAACCTAATAAAATTCGCCACTGAATTAAAAAGCTGGCTCCAAGAAGATTCAAATTCTGGAGAGAGTTCATCAACGGCGCTGTCTCAGAAGAGGGAGTCCGCTGCGTATTCGACAGACGACATTGTTCTGAAGTACGTTAAACGGAAAAAAGAGAACGAACCATCGGAGAGCTCTTCACCTCGAGAAGCTTCGTCTTCTTCGTCACTGGGATCCTCGGAAGCTCCTCGAAGACGCAAGAAAGATCGTGGTCCGTCTGCACAGCCTGGCACTTCTAATTCGAATCGGAAATCCCCGGAAACTGAAGAATCGTCGGCCGTGTTGAGGGCTCTGATTCGATCAATCAAGCTAGACGGAGACATGGACGCGATGGAACCGAAGACGAAAATAGAGTTCGAATCGTTAAACACGGAGGTTTCCCGCGGAATGAGTGCTCTTCAAGAAGAGGAAGACGGACTCATAGAGTTTAGAGTCATCGGGAACGACCTTGATCCGTTCCAGCACCACGAGCAACTCGCCCAGCTCGTGGAACTTCAGATACTTTTCGGAGCACAGTTGCCAAAAATGCCGAAGGACTATCTGACTCGACTGATATTCGACTCTCGCCATCAGAATATGGTAATACTAAAAAAAGACGTCGGAGTGATAGGAGGAATCTGCTTCCGGCAGTTTCCTTCTCGTGGCTTCGTCGAAATCGTATTCTGTGCGATCACGGCAATAGAACAAGTGAAGGGGTACGGAACGCATCTGATGAACCACTGCAAAGACTATATGATCAAAAACAAGATCTACCACATGCTTACTTTCGCCGACGAGTTTGCCATAGGATACTTCACGTGAGTCTCAGATGATTTGAGTCTTTAAGAGCTTTTTTGTGTTCAGGAAGCAAGGATTCTCGAATAAGCTCGAAATCAATCCTTCCATCTACCACGGATGGATAAAAGAGTACGAAGGAGCGACATTGATGGGTTGCCATCTGCATCCACAGTAATAGTCCAAACTTGAAGAATGTCTCTATTCCGTTCCTTTCAGAATTTCGTACACAAAGTTTCCTGACTTTTCAAAAGGAATCCAAGCTCTCCATTGCGGATTTATGGTTGAAAATAGTTCCGAAAACAAAAGGAAAGTGTTCGGAGGTTTGGAGCACATGTTCCGAGAAACTTCGCCGGAACTCCTGGACCTAAGAAGAGTGCCCGGTGCGGATGATTTGTCGAACACGGAGAGACTGGACGATCGAGATGGAGATGTCGATTCGAAGATCGGGGGAATTCTGAAGAAACTGAATGCCGACAAGAACGCGTGGCCGTTCGCGAAGCCAGTGGATGCGAAAGAAGTTCCCGAGTACTACGAGTTCACACAGCATCCGATAGATTTGAAAACTATGCATGACAAGTTGAAACGCAAAGTATACGGACACGTAAGCTCTTCTGAGTCATTCTTTTGGAACCCTCTCTAACTTTCAGCAGCACCTTTTCATTGCCGATCTTGCTCGGATGTTCTCAAACTGTTACGCTTTCAATGGAGCCAGCACAGTCTACTATCGGATGGCATACAGTATGAATCAGTTGGCGTTGAAACTCTTGAAGGCGTCGTTTCCGAATAGTCCGTTCTATCCGGAGCTTCCGTCCAAGAGACCAAGCTACAAACACTGATAAAATGCATCCGGAAATACCGCATGCTTCGAAACAAAGAGTAATTTTGTAATTAATTTGGACATTACTAACTTATTTTGTCTTTTGATCTCGTATTTACACATTCTTATGATATAAAAATTGAATGAATCTAAAAGAGAACAAAACAAAAAGTACCGGTATTTTACAGAAAAAAACCAATATGGTCTAGAATTTTTAGAGAAAAACGGCGAAATCAGACGACGATCATGTGGCACAAATTGCACGTTTTGGCACAATCACGGACCATCGTCGCTTGAGAGCCGCTGAAAATGGGTCACAGTCCCAGAAGACGTGAATTCGAATAGTTACCGGCAGATGTTTGGAGACGTCTGGAGCCAGTAGGCACAGCCGGAGAGCCGATCCGCGCACCGCTCCTCTCGGATGCGGCTCAGTTCGCTCTCGCGATCTGAAACTCGGAACGTCTGGAACTGTTTCGGACACTCTTTCTGGAAGCATGAGAGTGTGAGCCCTGACTACAAACTACGAAATGTGATCGTGCGAGAAGAGAAAACCAACTTTACGTGACGCCAGAATGGCCGTGTTGCCATTCACAATCTTACGGTTTCGACGGTTCAACCCTGAATGTTTCGTGTCAATTTCCCGTCGTTTCGAGACCTCCCTCCCCCCCACTCCGTATCAACTGTGCGCAGCGAAATGGCGACTCACTTCTGGAGGATTTCCACTGGTTGGCGACCTCGTCGAGCACCACCGTCACTCCGGCCCACGTCTCCTTGGCCGTCGGAATCAGCTGATTCTTGTCGAGCACAAATCCGTTCCACTCTGGAATTCAGAAGACGTCAGACTTCGGATCGCTCCGAACCGAAAGGACCTATGATACCTTCGTAGCCGGGACGCAGCTCGATCGTGTACGAGTACTTGATCTTCAGCGTCTCCTTCGCCCAGTCCGTCGATCCTCCCGAGAACGCGTCTGAACAGGTTCGGACGTCTTCAGACTGCTGTTCCACTTACAAATGATCTCCGGTCCAGTGCCGTGTCGGTACTTCGTTCCGTACATCCTTCCCAGCTCCTGAACCGCTTTCGCAGCCACTCTTCTCTGAAATCCGTCTCATTCACTTTTCTCTTTCCGACGCCTCACAGTCTCATCGATGTCCGGAGCATAAGTGAACTTTCGGTGCGAGTACGAGTAGATCCAGAGTTGAGAGTACGAGTGCAGCGTGATGTAAGCCTCCATCCGTCCTTTTAGAGACATCAAGAACTGGGAGTACGCTCTGAAAGGAACGGTTCGGAACGATCGGAAATCGTGTCTCACTTAGATTCAGGCTCGCTGAAAGCCGATGATCCGTGGTAGATTTCAGAGCACGGGTAGCGCGACGATCCGATTTCTGCGAATCGGAAGTCGAAGTTCCGGTTGAGGTCCACTCCCATGCAGCACGAATTGCGGGCTCCGTCGAAGGCGCACGCCTTGGGAGACCGCGACTTCCGCCACATTCGAGCCCTCGGATTCGTCTTGTCGGTGCGAGTGAACTCGTATCCGTCGGGATTCAGGACTGGAATGATGTAGAGAACGATGTTGTCGAGGTAGTTCTGGATCTGCGGATCTCCCTCGCGATTGTTGACGATCTGAAAGCCGTGGGTTATCGGAGGGGTGGCAGAAGGAGGAGGGATCACCAGATTGATGAAGTACGAGGCAGTGTGGATGGCGGCCCATTCTCTCGCGTGGATACCCGCGTCGATCACGACGATCTTCTTATCCGGAGTGTCTTTTCCGAACTTCAGTCCCAGAATCTCGCGGCCTTCGACCGTCGTTCCGACCTTGATCACCTGGGCAATGTCCGGCATGTTCTCCGCGATTCTTTGGAGCCACGTCGACAGAACCGAGTACGAGTAGTACTCGCCCATTCTGAAGTATTCATCGAGTGACGACGTCTTCTGATCGGGATTCTCACCTCAGTCTCGAATGGAATCCGACATCATCGTGCAACCGTTTCATGAAAAACTCCTCATCTGAGTTGTGAGTCGCCAGATTGCCTTCCTTCTCGATCAGAAGCTTCTTGAGATCCTCGATGGCCACTTGGAACGTATATCCGTGCTTCTCGAGGTAGTCGTGAAACTGCTCCGTGTGCTCCGGAGCCACCATTATGTCCACGGTCCCGTTGACGACGCTGGGCGCGTGCCAGAAGTCGGCTCGCTCTGTGTCGGCCGTCTCGAAGAGCCGGATCATCTGGAGCAGCTGCTGGTTGGTGGTGGGGAGCACGCGGAACACTTTGAATGCTCCTGGCTCCGAAGAGCACTGGCACGTGGCGAGAAGGAGTAGAAGGCCCGGAAGCACCCGTAAAATCATCTGAAAGTGGTCATTGATGTCTGGAGGGGAAGTTGACAATGAGAAAACGATTAGGCAACCCGAAGAATCATCGTTTTGCCATTCGGCTGTACAAAGGTACGAAAGCGCGTCTGCCGAAAAGACGTATTACAACGAGGAAGAGGAAGAAGAAGACGTGCGAAGGTTGCGATGGAAGGAGGTGGGGCAGCAGAAGACTGAAACACCTTCTGAAGCCTTTTCACGAGGATTACTACAAAGTAAATCCATCAGGGAACAGAAGAGGGAGGAGGAGAAGAAGAATGGCACTCGGGGGGCCGTCGAGTCGCCCTGAAAGTGCAGTCCATCTCGAATCGAAATAGAACCGGTCCTGGGGACGAGGAGAACAAAAAAGGAGTGTGTGTGGTACACTGAAATCATTGTCATCGTCGCGAATTCATCGTAGGTGGGAAGTGGAAACGAGGAAGAAGAAGAAGAAGAAGAATGAGTGCGGAGAGGCTTGTTGTCGAAATGAAAACGACAGGGGACAGACGGTGTGTGTGTGTGTTAACCTTGACGAAAAAAAGACGGGCCGTGTCGTATCGGGGGACTTGTTACGGCAGATTTGGCGAAGTTTCACGCCCCATCTCAGAAGATCTCAAATCGAATCAGATCGACAAGGAGGAGGAACTTGAACTGCGGCCGCACGAATCAAAATCCTGATCACTTTATTTCAGATTCTAGAATCTCAGGGAAGAAGACGTCCGACGTTTTCAGAGCAGTTCCAGAGAGAACGTCGTCGACTTCAGAGTCAGACCCTCCACCGTTTCCTCGGCCTTCCTGCCAGCTTCAGACCAACACTCTTATCGGTCTGTTTTCGATCAGCTGGCTGATAACGAGAAGAGGCTTTTCTCATTCGACTGTAGCAGCTCCATGCCACGCTCGACTACTTTTTTCGTCGCGATTCGCTGTCTCCCGAGCGAACGTTTGTTCACTGAAAGTGTAAGTGATTGAGGTGCCCGATTAGGTGTACTACACACAGCCTTCAGCCTCTCTCTTTCTCTCTCTCTCTCTCGAACCAGTTCTTCTTGTTCCAAGCTGCTGAAAACAAGAGAAGAAGAACTAGGGAAGATGAAGAGAGATTGTGGCGCTTCTATTGCTCCGCGAGCACAAACAGAGACGTCATTCGGAGCCGGGTGTTTGTCATGCATCCTTCTCAGACGCGATGAGTAACTCCAAGTGCGGCCGGGCGGTCTTATCGAAACATCGAGAGACACACGCAGAAAGACAGTTTCAGTCGAGTGCTGCTCACACTCTCGTCGCTTCATCGAGTATCGATCGAATGGGTTCGAAGCCCTCGCACCATCAACACCATCATAATCATGGGAAGAACGGCAGGAAGGAGAGCAAACCGGCCGTGTTTCTCGACAACAACGACCCGATTTTCTTGCCCAACTTCGGAATGAATCGTGAGTTTCAGCAACGTTCTACTCTGATATGGAATCAGTTCGGGTTTTTTTCCTTTTCAATATTCTTGTGGTCTTGAATTGATCGAAGGTTCGGATTCTGCCAGGCGAAATCGAAAATCTTTCGTTTCTCCCAGTTTCGCATCTGTTTGCTCAGAGACGTCACTTTGTGTTTCGTCGTTTCTGACATCGATCACGCCGTTTAATAGTTCTGTTTGCCCCCAGAACGGCCCGTGATGCCGGAAGCCGTTCCGCCTCTCGCGCCGCCCTCGAACCCGCCCCCCTCACGGCCCTCTACCGTCTCGCTGCCTGCTCAAGAAGACCGGCCTCCGCTCCCTCCGAGACGCTCCGAATCCAATCTGGCTCCTCCGGTCCCGCGGCATTCAAGTGAGGGAGTTCGGGAGAACAACTGGGGAAGCCATTTGTTTCAGCATCTTTTCCGAACGTCACCAGAACTCCTTCTGCCAGTTCTTCGAAAAGTCCTCCACAGTGCTCTCCCCGTCCGATCTCGAAATCTCGATCGCACAGTGGATCAGTGCAGTGCATGCATGGAAGTGAGAAGGAAGAAAATAATACCATCCATTCTGAAATCGCTCTTCCAGATGCCGATCACAAAATGTTGATCGTGGAGAACCGATTCATTGCGCAGACTCCTGGGGAGCTCAGCGTTGAAGAAGGCGACCTCCTCTACTTGATCGATCAGAGCAACAGGTTCAGCTTTTCCCACTTTCACTCGCAGGAAAACACTTCCTTTTCAGTGAATGGTGGTACGTTTCGAACAAAAGTCGTCAGTTCAAAGGGCATGTTCCGAAGAGCCACGTGGTGTTCGCGGAAGTGCGCGAGCCCTGGTTCGCCGGCAACATCTCGTCGATTCTGGCGGAGCAGAGAGTGATGCAGGCGGGACTCCCGATCGGAACCTTCCTCATTCGCGAGAACACCAAGAAGGGCACTCTCGTGCTCACAGTCAGGAGCTCCAGTGAGTATTTGTTGCTTCTTCGTTTGTCTCAGTCTCCGTTCCAGATTACGAGCCTCCCAAGGCATACACAATCTACCGGCAGTCGAATCACAACGGGTTCGAGATGAGAGACACGAACGGTCACATCATAATCACTTTCGCTTCTCTCCTCCAGCTCGTCAGCCATTTCAGTTGTCAGTTTCTTTCATTTCACTCATACCAAAGTCTGCAATTCGATTGTTTCCAGGCGAAAGAGTCCCGGGAGAAGTTCAAATCTGCACACAACTGACTCAAGCAGCTCCGCCACTCGAAGAGCCGACGGAATATGTGACGATGAGGAAGTGGCAGGTGAATCGGAAGGAGTTGAAGAGGATCGGAACGATCGGAAGTGGACAGTTCGGAGAAGTGGGTCTGGAAACGAGACGAAAGACCTGGAAGAGTTTCAGGTGTATCGGGCTGAATGGAGGAACAAGGATGTGGCAGTGAAGATGTTGAAAACGGACGGCCTCGACGAGCTGGGCAACAGCCAGTTCTTGGAGTGAGTCGTTTTACAGGTTTCATTCCACGAAATGGACTTTCAGCGAAGCTAAAACCCTGACCAAGCTAACGCACCAGAATGTGATCTGTCTTCTGGCAGTTTGCGCCACCGACCAGCCGTTCCTCATTATCACAGAGTTCATGAAGAACGGCTCTCTCCTCTCATGGCTCCATAAACTCTCGAAAACTCTTCCGTCGGCTCTTCTGATGAGCCGAGAGACGGCCACGAAGAACGTGCTCATCGGAGCAAGCATATCGGCTCAAGTGAGCCTGTCCCCTCTCTCTCTCTCTCTCGGAACGCCTCGTTTTTCAGGTGGCCCACGGAATGGATTACCTCGCAGCGAATCAGATCGTTCACCGAGATCTCGCCGCCCGCAACGTGCTCGTCGGCGAAGTTTCCTCGAACGGCGTGCCTCTCGTGAAAGTGGCCGATTTCGGATTGGCGCGAAGCATGAACAAGAGGAATCTGAACTACGTCACGAAGACGGATCTCCCGATGCCCTTCAAATGGACGGCTCTGGAAGCGTTGGAGAACGAAGTTTTCGAGTGAGATCATTGGTTTCCCGATTTAAGGCACGTTTCTTCTTCCAGCACGAGGACAGACGTCTGGTCGTACGGAGTGCTTCTCTGGGAGATCGGGACCCTCGGACAGACGCCCTACAAGGGGTTGGATCTGGATGGGACGATGGAGTTCCTGCAAGCTGGCCACGTGCTTCCGAAGCCGGAGCTCGTTCCGGATTACGTCTACGAGGACGTCTTCAAGGCATGTCTGCACCTGGATCCCAATCGGAGGCCTTCTTTCGATCGCCTGTTCAAGTACTTTGACGATATCAATTTTAACAGCCTTTCGGCCACCAAAGCCGTCTCTCGTCACTAACCACCATCTCTCGTTACCTCGGTTTCAGTTCTTTATTTATGTTGTAAAATATTCAAATGGAAATTGTGATGATTCGCTTTGAGATTCTGTAATGCGAGATGCTTCTTCATCCAGTATAATCGGCGTGATCGAAGAGAATCTGATCGTACGCCTCAGCCTTCACAGTGTTTCCTCCAAAAAAGCGGCCGTCGAGAGCGGCCTTAGCACGGTCGACTTGCATCGAATCGGCGAACTTGACGAAGATCTTCACGATGCCACTGCCGGCGAAGTTCGCAATGACGACGTCTACGACTGTTCCAAACTTGGAGCACTCCTCGCGAATCTCTCCCTCGAGATACTCGTCAATATCTTCTGGTTTGACCATGTTTCGGAGAACAATGACACTAGATCGGTTTGTTCGCAGCAGCTTGGTCATCAAAAGATGGCGAGCATCGTTACCGCGGATTTCGAGACCTTCTTGAGAGGCAAGAGAGGCGTCCTCGCTGTTCATTACCTCATTCTTCAGTGCATCCGACATCTCTCCAGCCTTCGCAGCAGCCGCGAGTGCTTGAGCAGTGTTCAGTTTCGGCTGAATCTTCTTTCCTTCTTTGACTTTCTTCTGTTTCCTCTTTGGCTGCTCCGCTGCCGCAGCCGCGGCCTCTTTCTTCTTTAAACTGTTCGCTAGCATCAGAGCGCCTCCTCCATCCATCAGTGCCAGAGCCATACTCGCCACGTTGTCGCCGCCTCTTCCTGGTCCCATGATCGCCAGCATCCGACTGTTCTCCTCTGTTTGCTCTTCATTAGAGGGATCCTTCCAAGCAAGATGATCCTCGAGTGCTCCGAACGTGACCGGATCTGCCATTCTCTGATTCTGAACGGCTTTCTGCTGATTTAAAACCTGAGCCATCTTCTCTTCGAACGTCATTTTGTTTAACTTTTCTCTCTTCAGTTTCTTTCTCTGCGAAGTCGAGAGTTTGACACGACCAGTGGGAACGGTAGCGGAACTTCCGGCGGCATCTTCCGCTTCGTCCTCCTCGTCTTCTTCTTCTTCCTTCGACGGAATACTCTCCGCGACCTTCGGAACCATGAACGACGGCTTCGGAACGACTATTCCGATTCCAGGAGGAGCCACCAGTCCTGGAGGAGCCACGAGCCCAGGAACATGAAGGCCTGGAGGCGGGACCAGGAGAGACGGCTTCGGTTTCTCCTCCTGCTCAGTCTCATCCTCTTCGATTTCCATCGGCTCCTCTTTCACTGCCGACTCGACTGGAGTCTTTTCGGGGTTTTCCTTAAATTTCAAATTCGAAATGTTATCTTGCCGTTTTTATCAGACAAACCTGTTCCGTCTTCGGTGATTTCACATTCAGTTTCGTGTCAATGTCGGCTGGAAGCGACGAAGAAGGAGTGACCGGCGAAGCGGCTCGGGGAGCCGGGCTCACGCCTCGAGAGCCCGTCTCTGATGGAGTTTTCTGAAAACGATTCTTGTTTCTTCCGGCGATTCCCGACCCAAAAAACCGTTTCCTATGTCAGAGTTGTACGTGTTTTCCGGATTAAGTGTACAGAAAATTTTATATTCGTTCAATTGCTGTGGTTTCCTTGCACGTACAAACTTTGACATTGAAACAGTTTATTGGATCATTTCATAGTTCAAAGATCAGTGATATAGTTGATTCAGAATGAGGGTGTAGGACGAGTTTATCGTGGCGAGTTGGGGAAGAGGAGGGCACCCACCGGTGAGCTCCCGGCGGCAGCCGCCTCCTTGGCCATGACTTTGGCGGTGATTGCGGCACACGCGACTGAGACACTGGCCGGAATTGCATTAGCAGCCGTCGGTTGAAGGTACGATAGGGCGTCTGGAGGAGTCACGCACTTTCCGACCTGAAAAACAAAGTTTTATACGCTTATACCTTTTCGGGCAGAACTCTTCTCGATTTCTGGAAAACTGTTAGAGAAAAAGCGAGCAAGAAGAACATAAGAAAAACTGGAAAAAAGAAAAGTACCCTGAGGAACTGTCCCCCGAGATCGAACATGTTCATTCCGCCGATGGCTTCATTCTGCGAGTTCAGATTGTTGAACTCGATGTATCCGAATCCACGATGTCCCCGTCCAGATGGACTGCGTGCTAGCTGGCACTTCACCACTTCTCCGAACGCCTCGAAAACACTCTTTAGGTCAGTTTCGGACAGATCCGGGTGAACGGATGCAACGTAAACTCTGAAAGATGTGAAACTCGGTTATCAGTTTCCAGAAGACACTTTTTACCTGAAATACTTCTTCGCATCTTTTTGAACCATATCGATGATTGGCTGTGCCTGTGGCATATTTTGTGGAAGCCGCATCTCTTGAAACATCATCGAGTTCACTTTCAGATTGCGTCCTCCGAGCATTTGACCATTCATCGATTCCTGGGCGAGAAGAGCGGCCTCTGGAATCTCGTATTCAACAAATGCGAACGTTTTGTGGTGCTGAAAACACAATAATTTATAAAATGTTTAGTTTTCAAACTCTTACTCCTGTCGTCGGATCCCAACTCATATTTATAGATTTGATCGGTCCAAAGGGCTCGAACGCTTTGCGCAACATATCTTCGCGGATCTCAAAAGAGATCGATCCAACGTAGATTCTGGACATTATAGAGAGTGCTTGCGCGTACATCTGTTGCTTTTGTTGCTGAAATGAGAACAATTAGCTTGTAGCTCGCGAAAAACTTCTCGCTGACATTCTCTTGTTGTTGCTTCTGTTGTCTGAGTAGAATTTGCTTGATTGAAATGTCCATGGCGTACTTTTTTGCCATCTGAATATCATCCTTCCTCTTCGAGCTCAATTTCGACAAACCAAGTCCAATTTTCTGCGCGTCTCTTTTGGCTCCCGGTCCAACAAACACCTGGAAAAAGTATTTGAGTTGAAATGTTCCGGTGGAACAAAACAAACTTCTCCGTCTTGTGGAAGAACTGGCATGAGAACAGAGCTTGCCGGTTTGAAAACTGGTTTGTTTTCCACGTCTCCCGCGTCCACCTCCATTTTTGCCGTCAATATCTTCAAAAAATTGATGAGGACTACTATTGAAGTTTCAGGTCGTGAGTAAGATGAAACAAAACTTTCAAAAACCGGCCAAATATTTGTTTCGAAACAGTATTGGGAAAATGACAGTTGGCAAGTCTGCTCTAATGCGATAGGCGGAGCGTATTTTGCAAGCGAGGCATGCAGATTCGCAGCAGTGCCGCACGCGCTTGCGAGGCCGTACGTGTTTTCGAACGGAATTCAGGGATTTTTCACAAAGCCGGGTAGCTTCCTGTTTGCAATTAAAACTTTGCAGCATCATGGCTGATTGGCGCCATCATCGAAGGTAAGTATAAAATTCAGAAAAAAATACTGAAGTTATTGACAATTTCAGAGAGAATGGTAGAAATAATGTCAATAACGAACCCGGGAATCGTCCACGGTTTGTTGAAGCTCTCAAGTTCAGTCAGAAAATAGGAAATGATTTTAGTCTGCAGCTGCCTATGGTCAAGCATGTCTCAGGAAAAAAATCGGCTTATATGTTTTTTCTGCAACGTCGTGGATACGCGGAGTTTGTAGTCAAAAAAAATTCTTATTTTGAATTTTCCTTTTGCAGGTTTAGAAGCAAACACGGCTACGCTTTCGAACATCGGAATAGAGCTCATCAAGATCTGATGAGCGAAATTTATAAAGTTAGCTGAAGCGGGAGTACTGGGCTAAAGGAATTCAACATTTCAGAGTGTTCCTTCTCAGCAGATAGACGAGTGGAAACGAGAAGCGCTTGCGTTCAACAGTAACCGTCACGCAGTTAAAGTATGGGCGTGCGCGGGAAGCATGCTCAGTGTTTTTTTTTCAGGAAAATCGTGACCGAATCGATTGGAATAATCGAGAGCTTCGCCATCAGAATCGTCATCTCTATTCTGCGCAGCGGAAAGCTCACGAAGCGAGCATCAAAGCATCTACTGGCACAAATTGGGAAATGAAACCATTCAAAGTTGCATTTCCTGTCACGACAGAAGACTTAAAAGCAATCACAGACAGCAACGGAAAGAATGCAATGTATGATCTCAGAGGCTACCTCGATCACCCAGCTGGTATGTGGACGGGTGTAAAGAAGAAACCCCATTAATTGTTCAGACATGTCCGGAAACCCACTCTTTGCCAATAGCTACACGCATCACCTGATTTCCGTGTTTCCCCTGTGCTATTCGTACCGCGGCCACTCGGTGAGATGTTATCCGGCCGAAATTTGTATCACCAACTTCGATCTCCGGACTGGCGTCAAGAGTCACAATTCGATTTTCGTGCAGTTTAATGAACCGTGGTGGCTGGAAGGCGGCAACGACACAATGTCCAGGGCGGAATTTTGTAAGCGTGATTTTTCTAAAGTTTACTGTTCAATTAACTTCGCAGCGCATCTTCTTGGAGTTCCCGAATCCGGACCAGAGAATGCTCTCAATCCATCGCAAGCTTTCCACTGGGTGGTCAATCAGTTAAACCGAAACACAATGAGACGCTTTTACTGCGATTTCGATCAGTACTTCTTCGTGGTAATCTCTTTGTATCCTATTTATTTCCTCACAGCTTACTTTTTCCAGTATTATGGCCTGAAAACTCTCGCGGACTACACTGGAAATAACGCCCAGCGATTTTTCAATGACGCGATCCACGAACATCTCGTCCCGATTCAACGGTTCGCCTACAACATAATAGAATATGCTCCGTTGAACATCAGAAAACAAGATCAATCGTGGACGATGGAAAACGTGAATGATCAATTCCGCGTAAGAAAGCCTACCATTCGTTCTGTTCTCTAATATTTCTTTCCAGATAAAAGATCTAATACCTTTGATCGATCAAAATCACTACTGCGAGAGGCACGAGGTAATGCCTCTCAATTCGAGGCTGATGTGTGCAAGAGCGCACAATGCACGTCTTCTGTAAGTGTTTGGGCCCGATTCATTGTTCATCCCAAGTAAATTCAGCTACCACTTATTCATTGTGATGAAGGCGCACCATGTGACAGGCTTCAGATATCAATCCTGTCATGCCACGTGCATCCGCGAAAGAGATGATTCCGATTTGCCTGAACTGTAAGAATCCATAACAAGTTTGGTTGTGCAAGCTTGTTTTTCAGGGCTGTCGCTACAACTAAATCAGATAGAGAAATGGATCAAATTCGAGCTCAACTTCGGCGGGGGGGAGAACAGCGAGCGAACTTAGAACTAGAAGAAGTACTGAACTCAGACAGCGAAGATGACGATGAAGAATACGCCGTTATGTACGGACCGAATCTCAACAGTAAGGATCGCGTCGAAATCGCCAGCACAAGAGTTTTGCATTCAGACCGTCATCACGATCAGCAGAACTTCCGTCCCTGTTCGAACTCTCAAGATCTCACGCTCGATCAGTTGTACCCTGGCATCCAGCCAGCTCATCAACCCAATAACCCTCGCCCACAACAGCCGGGACTGCCAGAGAACCACACCCCTTCCGCCGGAGAAAAGGTCCGGAAGTACGTGCGAAACTGAGCAAAGGGGAGAAAATATAGATTTGCTTCCAGTTACGTGATAACCACTGAATATCCTGATTATTTCAAAACCCCGGATTTCGATGTATACCTAGACGAAAGGGAGAGCTGGTTCTTCCACGAACGTACGTTAGAAGAGTATGCGGATGGATACAACTTGTGAGTTTTAGCTTTCCAGCTCAATATGATTTTTTTCTTTTTGTTACCAGGTTCCGGCACCGTTAGAAAAACGAACTCCACATGCTGAAGAATGACTGAGGTTTCCAATACGCCATCCAATCGCATTATTTTCATTAACATTCATTAACTCCAATCTAATAATTTCCAACTGTAATTTTATCATATTTTATTGCAATTTACACATGTAATTTTTCTCTTGTAATCTTGGCAAAGTATAAATTCTGACTTCAACGCGGGTGCATAATGCCACGACCTCCGTCCACTTTCAGAAGCTGTCCTGTCGTGAAGGAGCTCTTTTCTGAGGCAAGGAAGAGAATGGCTTCGGCGACTTCCGAAGTGGTTCCCGGTCTCCCGAGAGCATGCGTCGTCTTGCTCCTCTCCAAGAAGTTCGCATACGTGGCATCATCCTGTCCAGAAGCTTTGTGGATGTTCGTGACTATAACACCCGGGCTGAAAGGGGCACAGTTAGAGAATGGAGGATGGAGAACGCTCCCACCAGACAGCGTTGACTCGAATTCCGTTCGGAGCCATTTCTAGGGCGAGACACTTTGTGAACTGATCTACGGCAGACTTGGACATGCAGTAGTAGGTGACTCCAGCGAACTGCAAGAAACGTAAGATTTGCGGGCTTTTTTTCGAGAAATATCCTACAGGGCAGGGTCCGTTGATGCTGCTCACGTTGACGACGGTGCCCTTGGTGGAGATGATGTGCGGGAGGGCGGCTCGAGTGAGACGGACGAGACTGCGGACGTTCACACTCATCAGCTCGTCGTACACTTCGATTCCCGACTCGAGCACCGGTCCCGCACGAAGAATTCCGGCGGAGTTGATCTGAGAGCACACTTAAGAGAGAGATCGGAAGAACACGAGTCGTACCAGAGTGTCGATTCTTCCGAACTTCTGCACGGTCGCGTCGACGATCGTCTTCGGAGCCTCGTCTGAAGCCAGCTCGACGGCAGTGATTAGAATCTGGAAAGACCCGAACTCGAAAGACAGTCAGAATAGTAAGACAAACGTACGTCGTCAGCAGAAAGAGCTCCCTCCGAAACGCAAAGAGCGGCAATCTCTTTTAAAGCGTCCAAATTGCGGCCAGTCAATGAGAGCTGATACTTGTGTTTGGCGAACAAAAGAGCCGTTCCACGTCCGATACCGGAGCTGGCTCCTGGAAAGAAACATCTGGAAAGAAATAGAAAACGATGCGAGCAGACCTGTGATGATGGCCACTGGCATAATTGATTCCGGATTGATACTGGAAACGAAATAAGTTCGGGAGAGAGAGAAAGAGGAAAATGTTAAGAAAGAGGTATTGGAAGGAATTCTGGAACCAAAATCGATGGTAATGGGATATGATAAGAGTTAAGTTTATTCGCATCTACGTACAATTTCTCCTGAGAGACCTAATGGTTGGAAACAAATGAATCAACGGGGATGCATGATTCCTCTGCCGCCGTCCACGCGAAGCAGCTCTCCCGTCGTGAAAGAGCTCTTCTCGGAGGCGAGGAAGAGAATCGCCTCGGCCACTTCGTCCGCTTTTCCGGGACGCCCGAGCGCGTGCGTCGTTTTGCTGCGCTCCAAGAACTAAAAATGTATTGAATCGGGGAGATGCGATGAAAGGAGAGAGAAAGCGAAGTAAGAGAATTCAAGGTCGGATGAGACTTACCGCCGAATAAGTGGCATCATCTTGGCCTGATGTACGATGCAGGTTGGTCACAGTGACGCCCGGGCTGGAAAGATAGAACTCAGAATGAGAGAAGAAACAGATATTACGAGTTACCAGACAGCGTTGACTCGAACTCCGTTCGGAGCCATTTCCAAGGCGAGACACTTTGTGAACTGATCTACGGCAGACTTGGACATACAGTAGTAGGTCACATTCGGAAACTGCAAGAAACGTAAGATTTCCGGGTTTTTTTTCGAGAAATATCCTACAGGGCAGGGTCCGTTGATGCTGCTCACGTTGACGACGGTGCCCTTGGTGGAGATGATGTGCGGGAGGGCGGCTCGAGTGAGACGGACGAGACTGCGGACGTTCACACTCATCAGCTCGTCGTACACTTCGATTCCCGACTCGAGCACCGGTCCCGCACGAAGAATTCCGGCGGAGTTGATCTAAAATCACAATTGAGAGATCGGAAGAACACGAATCGTACCAGAGTGTCGATTCTTCCGAACTTCTGGACGGTCGCGTCGACGATCGTCTTTGGAGCCTCGTCTGAAGCCAGCTCGACGGCCGTCACAAGAACGTCATTTTTGTCGCTTCCCGCGCTGACAATCTGTCCGGCGAGTTCGTTGAGAGCCGCCACATTTCTTCCGGTCAACGAGAGTTTGTAGTTGTTGCGGGCAAGCAGGAGAGCCGCCGCACGACCGATTCCCGAACTGGCACCTGAGAAGACGAGAGATCAATCACTTTCGTTTTCATTTCCACTTCTACCTGTGACAATGGCGACCGGCATTTCGGAACGAAGAAGACAAAGAGGCAACGGCTGCAAGATGAAGTTACACTGTTTGTTTCCAAAGAAGAAGGATTCGAGAATTTCGAAAAGAGAAGAACGATGCCAGGAAGGAAAAGATAAGAAAGGGTGAAAAGGCGACGATAAGAAACAAAGAGATGAGATAGAGAGAGAAAAAGGAAGAAAGTGAACGATGTTTGTTGACGTCATCAAAGATCACAGATCCCACCCTATTCGATTCGAAGAGGTATCCCACTGGACCCTTCCTCCCATCTGTTTCTTATCCTCATCTGTTTCTTATCCCTCATGCCACGTCACCAAGTAGCTCCATAACCCTGTGTTCTTTCATTCCGAAGATCAATCAACAAACCATTCTCAAACGACCTCTCTCGGTCTCTCTCTCTCTCTTTTCTTTTTTTCGATGGGGCGGAGTGTGTGTGTTCGCAAAAAAAGAGAAGACGGCGGCGAATCGAGACGGTCATAAAAGGAAACAGCCGGGGGAATCATTGATCTAGTTCCGAACACACCATGTTCAAATTCTTCCTTCTCGTCGCTTTATTTTCGTCGGCATTCGGTCAGTTCGAGAAACATTGGAGTCCCTCTCCAACACATTTCACATTTCAGGAGGATGCCCGAGCATTTCGTCTCTTTATCTGCCGAAGAAGGTGAACTGTCCCCTCTGCGAGTTCTCCCCGTTCTCGCAAGCTCTCTCCGGATCGGGCTCCCAGTTCTCCATCAAGTGCCCATCTGGATCTGACGTCTGGTACTACAATGAGCAGGGACAAGAGTTTGTGACCCCGATGAGCAAGGTCGGATCGAAGGGAAGCATCAAGTGCGAGGGATCCAAGTGGAAGATCAGCGTGCCCGGACAGAGTCAGACCCTCGCTGCGTTCGCTTGCGGGTCCTCGTGAGAAGGTATCTGATGTCAGAACCAGTTGATATATCAGAATGAATGATTGGACAGTTTTTAAGAATATTTTTTAACCGCGCACAGTATGAAAAAAATGAGAAGAGGCACAACTCAAGAAAGAGAAAATGAGAAATAATCACAGAAGCAATAATATTGATAGCTGACAGAGGAGGCTGGGCAGGGGAACCGTAGAAAGGCGGGATAATTGATGCAATCAAAACGGAGGAAGCTCATTTTGGCGGCTGCTATATTTTTTGACTAGAAATCATGACAAGAATCGGAAAAAACGAATAAATATAAATTGTTTCTAAAACGTTAAAACTTTTGATTCGGTGAATCCTGTGACATTTTAGTGAAAATGTCGGGAATTTCAATCTGCACCGACACCTCGTCACTCGAACCTCGACGATCTCGACGCTTCGGCGTGGGGGCGATAGATTCGGAACGACTCTGAAATAAGAATACAAGAGGATATTGATTTGGAATTACAAATGATACTTTTTTGAACTTCTCGATGGTCTTCTTGTTGTCAACTATCTGCAATGTGGCAATGACGGCGGCTGCCAACGTGGCATCAAGTGGATCGAGGACCGCTCGCTGAATCACTTTCGGGATCGTGTTCCGATGGTCGAAGATCTGAAGCTTCTTGAGAATGTCGTCCAAGACGGGCGGTGTCCATTTGATCCTGTCAATGAATCTGACTCTCGGATCAACTTTCCACTCGTTGCATGTGAACTTTCGAGGGTCTTTGCCTCCTTCGGAAGCGACTGATTCTCTGCTTGAGGACATTGCCGGGGATGAACTGGACGTAGTGGAAGCAGGTCCGGAAGTCTCCTTCAGATAGCTCTTGAGAAGTTCCGGCAGGAAAGAAACCTGTGCGTTGAAATTCGTCTCGATGGCGACCTCACTAAAGAAGTCGCAGACGAACGTCGTCAAAACTTCCATCGGCATCTGGAACGCTGCCTCGTATTTGTCGCCGTCGTCCACTCCGTTCAGCTGCTCCGAAGTCATTTTTGCTTCGAGACCCGGAAACTGGAACAACTCCATGACGCTGTGATTGGTTGCCGGGGGCATTTCGGGTTTTCGAGGAGTTCCGGGTGATCTGAACCGACCGAAAGAGCTCATTGAGCTCGGGGAAGCAGAAGCATCGGGTGTTTTCGGAGAGGGAGCTGCGACGTCCAACTGGTTGTGCTTCTGCTTAGTCTTCTGGGCCGCGTGGTCCGGTCCGATCGTCTTCATTACATCTCCGATGAAGAACTCGAGAATGTCTTCGGTTTTCTGAAGGTGTCGCGAGTTATTCAGACGTGTCTGAACCCTGCACACATTCGCTCGATTTTCCTTCTGATCGTCTTTTCTCGAACCGAGTGTTAACATGAATGTCTGCTTCAGAAGGATTCCGATCTTTTGCTTTTTCACATGATCGAGGAAATCCATTCGAGCCTCCGGATCAAATGAGATGCATGCGTCTCGCAGATGGAAGACAGCCCACGTGTCCGCATTCATGTCGCCCTTCATCAGAACCAAAGAGATGCCCCCAGCTTTCAGTTCCATGTGTCCTCCGACTTTGGCGGCTTCTCTCTCCATGAGACCCATTAACTGCTCGTTTAGTTGCATTTCGGACATATAATCGAGTACTTTCTCCCAGAAATGAGTCGTCGGTTTTCGCGTTTCGACGACTACGTGATGATGCTTCTTCAGATTCGCCGATGCGAAGTTGCCGAGAAGTATGCGAGAATTCTTTAGTTGTTCCTGAAAAAAGGGAAAGTAGAATAAAAAGGAGGGATCCCGCTCACTTCGATAAAAGATATCAACCGATGTACAATCGCTGCCACGTCATCAACGGTCGTCTTCGTGATCACGACCTGCAGATCCTTCCATGAGGCGAGCACATTCATTCCGAGCGCAGATAAAGTCAAATGGTCTCCTTCCCGGAACTCGGTGTAGTAGTCGTGGACGGTAAATTTAGCGCAGCTCCACTTGGCTATCAATACCCTCCTGCTCATCCATTCAATGTTTGCCGAGATCCAGTCCAACTTCAACTTCGCCTTGTTCACCGGCTTCTTCTTGACATCCGCGTGCAATCGGTGCTCGCCGACAACTTTCAGAGAGTTCAGTTTTATTATTCCACTGATGGCTCCATCTCGTGCACAAAGCTCACTGGATCCGAGCACAAACGTCACATTGACATCACGTTCGTTCATCGAATTCAGCTTGGCATCCCCCCACAAAAGACCTTTGGACGCCTTCCACGTCGTCTTTCCCATTGTGTTCGACATGAATGCAGTCACTTCGAACTCGTTCCATTGAATGGCGGCCAGAACAAGAGCGGTCCATGGTTTCCTTTGATGCGGAATCATTCCACTGGATCCGGTGCTTGTAGTGCTCGCAGGAGGAAGAAGTTTTTTTGGATCTGTCGGAAAGCGGCTACGAGTAGTTCCAGTCAAATCGCTGATGTCGTCTCGTGCTCGCGGAGCCGCTTGATCTCCAAAGAATACTCTTCTCGCAATGGCGGCTCGGTACCACGGCTTTGGGAATTGAATGAGCTCTCCGAGCCGTCGGAAGTTGTATTCGAATGATGCCTTACTGATTTGTGATGAAAAAACGAACCGAACACGGTTATCTGGTTCTGTGGAAGAGTTCTTGTTTCTCGATATCACAAACGAAAGCAAATCAAGAGAGAGTTGGAGTGCTCTTGACGAATCAAGTTCCGGCTCGAGGGGATTGAAGATCTTCAGACTGAAACCCTTGAACTGACCGGAGATGTGAATTCCTCCGACGTAGTTGTCGATATTGTCTCTGGTCCGTTTAGAAGTTAGCTCGAGAGTCAAACGTGGCAGAGTGAGCAGACAGTCTGCCTGCGTCTGACTTCGCGTCGTCGGTTGCTTCCCGTCAAATCGAATAGTTGAACTCTGGACATCCAGGTACAGCACGAAATCAATCGGGAAAGCGGCCGTGTCCATCGCCACGATGTTGTGCACTTCGTGGTTAGTATCGTTCTTCCCGTCGTCCAGCACCGAGACTTCCTGTGTGAGGTTCTGAGAGTGGAAGACTGCCGAGGGAGGGAGCGGCTCGAGAACTTGTTCGAGATAGGTTGCCAGATGCGGAGTCACCACTGTCTCGTGGGGCATCGAAGCGAGTCCGACGAAAATGTAGAAGCATCCTCGTTTTGCAGTTGACGCTGGATCCTTTCCTCCGGCCATCTTTGGCGGCTGGAATCGCGTCTTTCGTCCAAGATCCCTGTGCAGCTTGTCTGCGTCTGCTGCTAATCCCTTCGATATCTTCTCTCTTCTTTCACGATTGATATTGTACATCTCGTCTACAGTGCGAGCAGATGGATCCGACACGTGGTACGCTTTGATCTCAACGCTCGGAATGCTAAACTGAGTGAACGTGATGACGGTGGGCTCGAACATCGCTTTTATATCTTTGGTTCCGATGTTCAGCCGCTTCAGAGTGTCCCGGATACCCGGAAGAGCTATCTGCTGTCCTTCCTTTTTTCCGGTTCGCACAGTGCAATTTCCAGATGTGATGTTCACTTTCACATCCAAATTGAAATTCACCGTTTCGCTGTCAATCGCATGCCCCTGTTCCTGAGCCTTGTCTTCCGATGAAGTTTGCTGGGCATTCGAGCTTCGTCTCGACGATGATCCTTTTCTGTTCATAGCGGGAGTCTCTTGGATCGAATTCTTCTGCGCGTTCGTTCCACGCCTCAACTTCTCCACCATATTCCTTCTGAACGCCTTGAACCGAATCAGTTCGTACTGTCTCAGTTTGTGTTTCTCTGCCTCCAGTTTCTTCGTCGACACACCACGTGCGGCCAGCTCGAAGACTTGTCTCGAGTGCTCGTGCATCTTGTTCTCCATCCACGGAACTTTCTCTTCTGCTTTCAAATTCTTCAACTCCGCCGCTCCTTCCACTTTCTCTTCATCCGAATCCAATTCCTGTTGATCTCCCCATATAGACATATCGTCATCATCATCTTTTCCAATCATTGAAAACGTGTTCACCAGGAGCTTTGCAAGTTTTCCGATTCGAGTGTCTAGATCAATCTCGACACCACGCATATCAGCAGAAACACTGAGCACCCATTTTGCAGGTCCGGAGCCAAATGATTCGGCTTTCGAGCACAGCTGATATGTTCCCTCAGGGAAGAAGAAACAATTCGACTGATTGCTACTGGCGGCATCGAGAAAGCTCTGTGTGAGTGCCTGCTCGTCGAAGTCATCAATGAAGGAACATTTGAAACCGACGAACGAAGCTTTACAAGTGAGCTCTTTTTTGACGAGCACCGAGAGTTCCGAATTCTGAAGAGAGAGAACTAGAGCGGGCATTCCTTCGGTGACATCGTGGCTGTAGAGCGGCATGCACATGTACATCCCGTTGTTGATGGCAAGCGAGAGATTCATATCAGCATCCTCGGCTAGTTGCGTGGGAGAAAACATGCTGCCGGTTCCAGCAATGCTTGCTTTCTTCGTTGTCTTCTCCTGTACCACCTTCTCCCGTTCATTTCTCCAGTAGTCGTACGTGTTCTTGTAGTTCAACCACAGAAGGATCGCCTTGTCAATAGCAGCTGCTTTGACGAGGAAAATCGGACGATTCAGGGAAATGTGATACGAGTAGGAGCTGTTGAACATGTTCCGCTCTTTGTTTTCGACTCGAACCTGCGTCATGAACGTCGCAAACTCTTGAAGATCCGTCGAAGAGTCGTCGTGCTGAATCGGTTTAACAAGTTGCCCGAGTTTAGCGTTGAAGTGGATGACGGCGTTTCCGTATATACGTTCTTTTGTTCCTCCTTCCTCTTTCACCACCCACTTGTTCGTCAATTCTCCCTCTAAGCTGTCTATAGTGAGCCGGACTGCAGTCTGGGTGGGCGTGGCTGCGGTCAGCTGGAGCCATGGAACCGGTTTCTCCGGGGCTGGAGGAGGCGGGGGCGGCTGTCCGTTCGTCTCAGAACTCGATGCAACGCCCGGTGTCAGAGATCTTGTATTCGGGAGCCGCTGATCCTTTGCATCCTCTCTTTTCTTCTTCTTTTCCTTTTCTTTCTCCTCTTCCCTCTCCTTGCTAGGCGGCTCTTTCGTCTGGATTTTGATGGTGAACAGCAGAGGCGGTTTTTCATTCTGGAGAACGGTGGCGGACGGACGTGGAGCAGGAGCCAGAAGTTTCAGATCGGCAGATGAACTGGTATGAGGATTTGTGTGTTGTGCGGGCATCGGAGATCTCGCTGAATTGGTGCCTGACGCGAAAGACGAAGACCTGATGCGATTGATGAGAGCAGTGAGCTCTGTTCGGAATGAATGCTCGGCGAACATGAGCTGATTGAGAAGTTCGGTGGTGAACATGTGGTTGACACCTCCGAGGACAACTGTCATCGCGAGACTTCCGCCCTCTCGATAGATCAACTTCTTGTCTGTACTCGGCTTGTGGGGTGCAGTCCCTTGTTCTGTCTGGAAGATTCCGAGACACTTAACAGAAGGCAGTTGCAGCCGGAATGTTTCTGTTTTTCCGCCTTGTCCGGTGACGCAGAACTCGAAAAAGTGTTCATCGAGATGAATTGACCAGTTCGCCTGGATTCCGGTTACTCCCTTGCTTCTCGCGCAGTTGATCCGATATTTGGCTTGCAGACTTGGAAGTAGCTGAATGTTCATTTCGATGCTCGTCAACTCAATTGTGAAATTAATCACTGCAACAGGAGCGCTTCGAGGGCCATTTCTTTTTGTTCTTGTCAATGGAAGCACGCCAGAACCTACGCCGGGTGTCGGTAGCTGTTTGAATGCGAGGTTCTCTCGTGAGATGTACGGAGAGTCTGCTGCTTGATGATCCGAATGTCTCCGATCCACAATCTTCTGGAGAAGGGGCTGTTCGAAGACCGGGAAAGGAGTGGAAGCTCTTAGAGGAGTCGAGGCGGGCTGAGCAGCGAGTCGGTTCAGTTGTTGCTCGAGCTCTTTTCCATGACGCATGACCACGTCGTGGAGTGAATAAGCAGCCATCGGCATGCTTCCTTCCAGAGCTCCTAGTAGGAGAGTCGCTGTCGTTTTAATCATTTTAGTTGAACCTCCCACTGAGCTGTTCGATCTATTCGTGACTCCTTCTTTCACAGACTCTAACGATCTGAAAGAAAAAAGTTGAAAACAATGAAAAAGCAAGGCTCATACTTGTGAATGTTGAAGCTGCTGGAATTCAGAATACATCTTAGAATATCCGACTTCTTGTTGGCAGTATCCGCTTCAGACAACGTCAGCTTCATTTTTCTGAAATCTTTCTTTATCGTGAATGTAATTTATCATCTATAAGCCTCACGTCAGTTTGATAGACAAATCCAGAAGTTTAAATTGTGCGGCCGACGTCGTCTTTTTCGTCAGTGTGGCCGTCCGTTTCTCATCTGAGCTCGCCGCTGATGTCACTGCGATGGCAACAGGTTGAACGAATGGAGCATCGGGCATCGGGCTCTTCGCGTGCGAAAGATAAATTTCGGAGATGGTCACTGAGACGTACAAGTCGTTGAGTACGGACTCCAGGACCACGGAGGAGACTGATACGCTTCCATGAACCATAACCTTCACTTTTTCCAAAATGTCTTCTCGACTCGTTCTCATTCTCTGCATGTGCTTCTCGTAGTCTCTCGTCATATCCAGAACTTTCTCGTCCCACTCGGCACTTTGATCATACGTACCGCACGGAGAAAAAACTTTCGATTCGTTGCGTGGGGTCGACTCAGCTGCCGAGTGCATTCTCAGCTCATTTTTCGCCTCTATCGCCGCTCGGAGCACCAACGAGAGCTCTTTTCCAAGTGAAAATGTGGCCATCCCGATTAAGAATCGGATCATCTCAACGTTTCCGCTGTAGTTGATTGTCCACTGTCCGGAGAGCGGTATCTTACGCCGTTCGTCTCGTTCCATCTTCCACAGCATCTCTCCGCTCACTGCTGCGTTTCGAACAAGCATCACTTTCTGCTGCGCCGGTGTGATGTATTGTCTCAAGTGGTCCGTTGAGCTCTTGATACTTTTCGCCATCATACGAACTTCAACCTCGCTCACAAGAACCGAGTAATCGAGGTGCCAATGATCGTTCTCCACACTGTCTAGAGTCGTCCATTGCAGTTGAGCCCATCGGTAGATGTTGTAGTAGTAGGCCTTCTGTTGGATGTCCATCGGATTTATGTACCCCTTCAAATTGATCTCCTCTGCAACGACATCTCCTCCGGCCATCTTCCTCCTTCGCAGTGTCGATTCTCTTTGGGCGTTGCGCATCCAAGTGTACAGATCTACTTTTTCGTCTTTCTTCGGCTCATACTCCTCGTCCACAACATCTTCGTCTTCCCATTCACTCAACGACATCATTCCTGACCCTAACTGTCTTTCGACATCTTCTAACTGTATCACTTGATCTGCTAACTCGTCCTCGTCTTCTTCTTCTCCTCCTCTCATTCTCAACTTTTTCAGGAGAGGAGCTGGAGAGATCCGACCTCGTTTCGATCTGGGCTGCTCACTCTTCACCTCCATCACCACTCTTGTTTCCTTTTTCGGAGTATCTTTTTTGGGTTCCAATTCTTTCTTTCTTAATCTCTTGCTTTTTGTCAATGCAACAATTGCCGCCTCGTCCGGCCCAGTTACTTTGAATCGATTAGCATCTTCGAACGATACCAGTTTCAATTCTTTTCCGACATCCGATTGCCAATGGCTCAAAAGTGCCATCAGTGCAGTCTTCCTCGTTTCTTCCACTTCAAACTCCGGCCGGATGTCCAACCGATGGCCGATGACTCTTCGAGCATTTTCGGCGTGCGCGAACCACCTGAAGAGTGTCTTCAGAAGAATGCACGACGGACACGACGCTTGATGTGCACTGAGGATTCTCGTGCTTCCCATTCGATTTTTTCCGACTTTCACGACCACCTTCTCATCCGTAGAGTCCAATGCCAGTTTTAACACCTTCGCCATGGCCACACTCTTCCAGCACTCCAGTTTGTGAACCATTTTCTCGACAGTCCCGACGAAATTGTCGACGACACTCAGCCACGAGACCATCACAGGAGCGAGTGCTTCGTAAATAGGGAACTCGTCACCAGCCGTCAATTCCTGAGGTCGCGCCATCACAAGATGCGTAGTCACAGAACCTATGGCCGCTTTCAAATAGTGCTCGCATTGCACCTTCTGCTTCTTTTTGATCGGATGAGCTGCTTCTCGGATGTTCGTTCCCGAATTCACTCCGATCGTCGGCGTTTTTGTAAGAGGCGTCGGAGTCGGAGCGAGTGGGGTATTGAGCGGAGTCAGTGTTGCGTTCGATTTCCCGGACATGAAAACGATGATCGGACGACGCTCGAGGAAGATAGAGGTGTCGGAAATACTGAAATCGAGCATGACCCTCGGCTCCAGATTGTTCATCCTCCGGGCGATCGCACAAGCCTCCCAATTGTTGGCCGTCGTTGTCGTCCCACTGCTTCCGAAGTCCGGAGCATCACGATTAGTGAGCTGGAGGAGTTGAATAGTAATGGCACTCCCATTCAACTGGTAGAGAGTGCTCGAGAGGTTCGTCTGATCGACTGCAGAGAGCGTCGGTTTACCTTCATGGACGAGTTTCGACTGAATAGAAGCCTGATCGATGAGGACCAGCCCGATGTTGGCTGTGATATGATCGTTGATGTTCGACTTAAGGACATTCTTTTTTATTCCGCACTGGAAGAGACCGATTGTGACACGTGGAAGATCTACGGTGATGTCGATTTCGGGTAGAGGATCCGAATCGTTTTCTTCGTCGACAAAGAGACTCTCAGTCAGAGGCTGCCGATGCTTTTTCAGAACACATTCTCGATAGCACATGTGAACGAGAAGACACGGATTGATAGCAGAGATGGAATGGCTTGCCGCAGCGACGAGTCTTTCGATGGCTTCGATTCCGATGGGCGATACAAAGACGTCCAGTGATTTGGCGGCGACACCGCTGATCGCAAGCCGTCTCTTTGGAGATGCCAGATTCGCTAGGACATCTTGTTCAACAGTGTCCTTCTTATCGACAACATTAAAAGCGTTTCCAGTCTTTTTGTGCTTCGTCGTGAATTGCACCTCGTTCACTCCACGAGTGAGTGGATCACTTATGATTCGTGTTGCTGGATGATCTCGGCACCATTCAGCAATGGCTCCGGGTTCCCCAAACGAAGGGATTGTGATAGAAGTGGGCATCTCTACACGCACGTTGTCTACGAACTCCGCATAGCTCGCCGTCATCTCCGGCGACTGGAGGGTGCGGAGTCGGGGGGTCTGCTGAGAACGAGCAGAGTGGAAAGACTCGGTGTCGAGGGACGGCTCTCTTCTCATCACAATCGTCACGTTGTCCTTCTTCGGTTTTTTGTAGAACATGTGCGGATGATTACTCAGAATGATCTGATTTTTCTCAATGATACTTTGAAGCACTTTCGGCTGCCTGTTCGGATCCTTTTCAACTCCCGGAACGAAGAACTTTCTCTTCTGCGATGTTTGCATGAATGTGGAGCCTCTGAAAGAACAAGTAACTGATTCTCTCCGTCGTTTATGATGGTTACTCACATTTCATCGAAATCCCCGAAGAAGCAGGTGTTTCCGAAGCATGCACATCCCCAAACTGTGTGATCTGCCCACAGGAAGTGCAATCTTCTTGTGTCCGAGTCGTGAGTTCTCACAAACTCGAGACGTTGCTTCTCGTGTCCCAGTGGTTCCGTCCTCGGATTCGGCAGCTCGATGTCAAGAGAAACTCCTCCGATGGCCGCGTTCGCTCCCTCGAGCCACACAGGCTCTGGCTTTTCTCGAACACGGACCACTTGTCGAATGGCGATTCCAGGTACTCGGACACAAACATGCTCTGTGAAGCGTCCCTCGTGAGCATTGCAAACAGTCACACGGACGGGATCGGCGACGATATGAAGGATTGTCTTCTCTTCAACAAAGGCCAAATCGACACAGTCGACTGAGACCCTTATCTGTCTATATTTCATGGCCTCTTCCGTTCGACATGGTCGCAATGGTTCATTATAACGTTTACCGGCAACAGAACAGGCCTTCGTGAGCTGTCCGTGTTGACAGAACTGCATTCGATCAGGAACTTTCGTTGCATCGTCAGGAGACAAAATGAGCATCAGAAGAGACTCGACAATTTGATGAAGAACGAGTGCATGCGAGGGAAAGTCGAGAGTTCCGGCGATGTCTCCAACTAGGATCTCCATTATCCATCCGTACTCGACCAGTCCCATATTCCAGGCGACCTCTTTCGCAGAGTACATCGCGTGTCCTCTGAATTGAAATCCCGAAAGAGTGATGCATCCGGGACCAGTTCCATTGCTAGATCCATCTAAATACGCGCATGCGGGGCTCACTCCAACTTGAATCAGAGCCTGCGTCTTCGTCTTTTTCACCTCAACAGCCACTTCTTCGACGAAAACCACAGGAACTTTCTCGGGTTCGGATTTATCGTCGACGGCAGGCGAATACAGAAGCATCTCTGCGCGAATGTTGCACACTCGCACTGTCACGTCCACATTCATCGTCCGGAACCACTCGACGGGCTTCGAACCATTAGCACCAGTTTTGTCAAAAGCGGCCTTCAGTTTGATGGGATCGTCTATATTGTTGATTTCATCGTCTAGTGACGTCATCTGAGAAGAGATTTCAGTGAATAATTTTTTTTTAGAAAGACTAACCGAATCGTACCATCCGAAATAGTTATTTTTGAGCTCGAAAAGCAGTTTTATGAGTAATCCGGTAAACTTCACATCAGATCCTTCGATCAGAATATCAACTCCCAGAAAGTCAGGCTCGAGCTGTAATTTCAGATAGACGATATGATAATTTTCATTGATTCTCTTGACTTACATCCCAAGGATGATTGACTGGCGATGGTAAATAATCGGAGAGAACCGAAAACGGAATGTCCGAAGGGATATTGTCTTTAACGACGAGAGGTCGGTAGTGATGATCGAACTTCATCTCGACAAGCTCAGTTCGCCATAGTTCGAACCAAGTTTCTCTGTCTGTCGAATGCGTTCCGTGCTTCGAAGGCGAAGCATAGGGATTGCAACGAGCCAGTCTGCAGAGAGCAGCTCTCATCGGAGCCGTCGCCGAATCTGGCGGGAATCTGAAAGAAAGAAAACTATGCGTGGGAGAAAGATGAAGACTCACTTGGACCGCATTGCGACTCCTTTTTCTCCTCGCAGCTCGTACTTCATCACCTGTGTCTGCGGGAGGAAATCGATGAACGGCAGTTCGCAATCGAAAGACAACTTCTCGCCAACTATTGCCACCTCCACGTTCTCCGTATTCATATCAGCCGTGTCGACCCAATTCGACTCGTTCAACAGCATGATCACTTCGAAACTATCCACAACTCTCATCTTGTTGTGCACTCGGAACGGGACGAACTTCGCGATGTCTGACGGTTCGTCGCCGATCCAATCGTTCACAAGGTCTGTGAAAAGACGCTTGTGGTCCCAGACGAACCAGGCGGCGGCATTATGAAATGTGTAGTCAAGGTTCCACGTCTGTTCTCCATTCCACGTCAGAGGGTAAATGAAGCTACCATCGACGGAAAACTTCTGACACTCGATCAGCTTCGTGAACACAAGAGAGGTGGTCGCCTCGAAGCTGAGAACAAATCATATTATTGCATTTTCCGTGTTTCAGAACTCACTTAAGAAACTCAGCGCGCATGTTCCAATAGAATCCCTTTTCAGTCGTGATCCACAGAATCGACATGTCAATGTTGCTCTGCGATCCGCACCTCGTCCGGATGCTCTCGAGCTGTCCTCCTCGCATGAACCAGATGTCCATGCACGTCTCCTTCGTCAGAATGATCTTCGCATTGTGCTTCACGTGGATCCGTTTTTGACCTCGCGTCGGCATCACCGTCGGCGACACATTCTGATAATCGGGCGGATAGAAGAACGTGTAGATGGAGAATCTTTGTTGTTCTGCCCACGGACCGTACGAGAGAACTGTGTTTGATCCGAATCGCCACTCGGACGACCAGATGGGCACTTTTGAAGTGATGCTCTGCGGCTCGTCGTCTGTCACGTATCCGAGCAAGTCCTGCTTGAACACGAATTCGAGAGAGGCGCTCTGGAGAAGAGGACATCCGTCGTTGCCTGTTGTTCGAGGAGGCTCCTTGTCTTTGGAAGTGAACTCGAACTCCTCGTTTTTCACAAGCGACATCGCCACGTTTTCCGTCTCTCCCTCGAATGTCAGAAGAGCACGATCGTTAGCGGATTCAGTGACGCTTGTTTTGCCTGTATCATAATTAAGATTTATCAACGTTTTTTAGTAATACTGTTCAGTAGGTTCTGTTCGAAAACTTACTGGTCATGTTCTCGAATCTCGTCCACAAAGCATAGGGAAGATACTTGTTTCCTGCCAAAATAGATCCGGCCGACACTTCGATATTGACAATTCCAAGAAGGTTCCACATGTTTTCCCATACATCAGAAGGCGGCGATCTGGAACTAACTACGGATGTTGCGAGAGCGATTCATGAGATCCTTACGTGTCCGGAGGTCTTGGAGGTCTTTTCGCATCGTTCATGTTTGTATTCTCGAAGAACCAATCGAACCTTCGTATCCTCGCGATTTCTGCATATTTCGTGAGGTTGTTGTAGACGTGGACTTGCAGTCCGTTCAAAACCACATGCAATCGAGACGCTCTTTTTCTGTAATGGTTCAACTGATTCAATCGAAGGAAGGAGAAGAAACGGACGTCATGAGGTTCAGATGACGATGCTCGACGGGCTTCCAGTACTTGAAGAGAAGATGACCATCGGTCACTTTGATTGTCATGTCTCCGTTATCGTAAACCACATTCCGGAACATTATCTTTCCGGCGTGCAGTCCGGAGATCGAGATTCCACCGATCCGGAAATGGATCCCATACTTCGATAGTCGGAAGTATCTGAGAACTCCTTTATTTCGTTCGATTTCGACGAAACACTTACTTGTCGATGATAAAAGTGAAGAAAATAGCGCTGACTCTAGAGAAGAATAAGACGACGAAAGTGCTCCATGCGAGGAACAGTGCGATCGCACCCACCGTCACCCAGAACGACACTTCGTTCGGATTGATGGCGGTGTCGTCGATGTTGATGCGGATGTCGAAGGATTCCGACATTTTCGGCTCAAAACCCGTTTCGAATGGTGGACATGCGCTGAAATAAGAAGTTGTGAAAAGAAAAATCAATAAAAGAGGAGAGAAAGAACCAAAGTGACAGCTGGATTTCGGAATTAGGAGATTCAAAAAATGTTTTTTGGAACAGTCTTATTTTTATTAAGCTCAAAAGAATATTGCGTTTTCAAAACTTCTGTTCATAATATGTCAAAACTAAAACAAAAATAGGTGATTTTTTTCTGGAAATGTTCTGAAATAACTTTAGAAGGCAGGAAAGTTGGAACTATTTCGTTGGTTTTGAAGGTTCCAAACGAACTTTTTTCAACTGGACATCGTCTTGATTTTGAAAGTTTACTGTAGAAATACAAAAAACCGTTCATTATTTGAAATCTGTTCAGAACAGTGAGTTCACAAATTGAAAAAATGTGAAAAAAAACGTCGATGAGGCAGAAAAGTTGAGTTTTCTGGAATTGGAAATTCAGGGAAACGGACGGCTGAACTGACCGGTATTGGGGAGAAGAGTGCAAACGCGCTCCACTGAACAGCCTGAAAAGTCAACTCAAACGCGTCGGACAGATTTCAACTTTCGGGGATGCTCTTCGAAGAAGGAGAAGCTATTTGAAAAAAAGTTTGAAAACAAAAAAAATACTTTATATTTCCGTGACCACTGTTCGATAGGAATGGGGAGAGTGAAGCGTTCGAATCAGTTCTGATCGAATGAAAAATGGTCGATTGCAACATAATCGGATGGGCTAACATCATTCTCGTATTCCACCTCTGCCTGCTCATCGTCGTTCAGCCGCAAGGATCTTCAGCTCAAACTGTTGCTCCGAACAACGTGACAAATGGGACAGACGACGACAGCATGACTCTGATCGTTTCGAACGGCACTTCCAATGCCAACGTTACTTCGGTTCGCGACAGAAAGATGATCACGATGCTGCCGAGAAAGAAAGTCGTCGCCGTTGCCGTCGCGTACCGTTTCAAGTGAAAACGCGCTCCGAGTCTCCTCCCATCCGATAATTTTTCAGTATTCTGCTCGTCGGCGGATCCTTCAACATGCTCATTTCTCTTCTGAATCTCATCATCGCTCTCCTCAACTTTTATCTTCTCATCGGAAAATACGACACGACGCTTCGGCTGACGGTGGGGAAATTGAACCACGCCCTCCAGGAGATGTCCACTCGCGACTTGCACCCCAAAATCAAGAGTTTGTGGATAATGAAAATATCCTAACCAGCAGCGGTTTGCAGTGTCTTTCCACCGCAGAATGATGCCCGATTCGCCATTTTTCCCTCAAGTCCTGCAGCGCCTCAAAGAGCCCAGTCCAATGTTTGACAGCTCGAACCACTTGCTGGATGGCCAGAAAGAGGCACGTCTTCGAAAGGTTCACGACTTGGAGCAGAAAGAGAAGGAGGAGAAGGGCAAGTCGGGGAAAGGCAAGTCTGCGAAGACGCCCGCCGCCTCGAGCGGAAAGTCCGCCTCGAAACCGACGTCTTCTGCGAACCAAAAGAACAAGTGATTACTTTTATTAGCATTAGTTTGAGCACGACTCTTGATTGTACATTGTTCGGAATAAAAACGTGTTCATCCAGTCAGTGGTCCGTTCACGACTCCTCCGTTAAACTCTATCTTAACATTCGAAGGATCAGGAGTCGTGGAAGCGTTGGCTGGAGGCAGCATGGCACTGGCCACACCTCCGACGGCGTTCGAGAGAGGCGCGGCGACATAGCCGGAACTGTTCGAGGCGGTCTCGTTCGCTCCTCCGACGAGGTTGTTGATCTTGTCGCCGGCGTTGCCGAGCATCAAATCCTTGGCGCCTCCGATGATTCCTCCGATGACGTTGCCGGTTCCGTTGAGAAAAGACCCGACCGCAGTTCCGTTCAACTGTTCGCCGATCCATGTCTGCGATGAGTTGAGGAAACTTCCCGAGTGCTCCTTTGTCTCGTTCCACGCGTTCGAAACGAAGTCTCCGGTGCTGTTCATCGCTCCGCCGATCCACGTCTTCGTGTTATTCAGAAGCGAGGAGCCAGTCTCGTTACCTGATCCTAATGAATTCCACGCATTCGTCAGAAAATCTCCAGTGCTGGAAACAAAAACAACACATTCTGTTTGGTTTGTTCTTTTTTTGCCCACCTGTTCATTTTACCCTCGAACCAGTTCTTCGTGTTGTTGATGAAGTTTCCGGTTTGATTCGAGCTCAGATTCCGATCTATGAAGTATCCGGTGGTGTTCAAGAACGAAGAGACAATGCTGGAAGTGTTGCCTCCTCCGACGGTGTTTCCGAGGAAGGTCTTGGTGTCGTTGAAGAAGTCGCCCGTCGAGTTGATCACACTTCCGACGAGTCCTCCCATCGGACGAGCCGTCGTGGTTGTGGAGACGTTGTCGGAAGAACTGTCCCCTGATGACGTGGCATTCCGATCGCTTCCTCCGAACACCGAATGCCACGTCGTGCTGATCCAGTCGCCGGCTTTCCACAGTATTCCTGAAAGACTCGTAAGTTTTATGTTGTTATGTTTGAATGTATTCACCTGGTGCTTCTGTTGTCGTCGAGGAAGTCATTCCTGTGGATAACGAAGATGGAACGTCTCGTTGGATCGTCTCGTGGTTCAACGGAACGGGTGTTGATGAGTTGGACGAGGAGCCGATGAGAGCTTCGATGATCGGAGAGCTCGTGAACTGATTCAGTGGACCTCCGACGATTGAGTAAGTGGGGGCGGCTGCCAAGTGTTGAGGAACTGAAGAACCGGGAGACGGAGTTGTTCCGACATACCCAGAAGAAGAAGTGGGAGGCGTGAAGACTAATGGAGAGGATCCGAAAGATGCAGAAGCGATAGTAGGCATAGAGAGAGCAATCGGGACGGGAGAGGCAGAAGGCGGTGTCAATACAGATGATGTAGCAGAAGGAACTGATGACGTCGAAAGTGCAGAAGAAGGTGGTGGAGCCATAGTAGCAGACGGAAGGTTCAGGGAGCCGAAAAGAGGACCAGTGATCATCCCGAGAGCGGCAGGCATAGTGCCTGTCGGAGTGGCCAAGGATCCGGTTGGAGGTGCCGGAGAGGAGGTGACTCCAGGAGAAGAGACAGTACTCAGTCGTTTCGTGGTGGTGGTTGTAAGGTACCAGGAGTCGGACAGAGTGAATGTTTCCGGATCATTTGGCTCTGCTTCCGTACTTTCATGCATTTCTGTCGCCAGTTCTTCCGTTCCGAGTGGTTCTTTTGTAGTTGGAAACGGATTCGCGGGAATGATCGGAGGAGTGACGGCGCCGGAATCGGAGAGAAGAGCCCGAGTTGTGGGAGCTGAAGCTCCCCACACACTCGCAGTCGCAGATCCAATGCGACCAAGAGTGGTGGGGCTGGCAGTTCCCCAGACACTGACTGTTGACTGAGTAGCACCGGGAGCACCAGCGATCACAGTCGGTGCCGCGATGGGGTTTGGAGTCGTTGCTGATGCCACACTGCTCACTGTAGTAAGCGTGGCTCCTGTAGCTGCAGTTGAAACCCACACACTGATTGTCGGTGCTGCCAGTGGTCCTGCAATTGTCGCACCGGGAGTCCCCCAGACACTGACTGTAGATGGTCCTGCTCCAGCCGTTGCTGAACTCGTAGTTGCTCCACTCACTGCAGAAGGAGTAGCCCCTGAGGTAGCCGATGTGCTCCAGACACTGACGGTCGGTGCTCCAGCTGGGCCCAGAGTAGTTGGAGTTGTGTTTCCCCAGACACTGGCTGTGGAGGGCGTTGCTCCAGGAGTGGGACTGGTGCCCCACACGCTCGAATTCGATGCTCCAATAGGAGCAGGAGTGGTAGGGCTGGCAGCTCCCCAACCATTGACTGTGGAATATGTTGCTCCTGTAGCTGCAGATGTGCCCCACACACTGACTGTTGGAGCTGCGAGTGGTCCTGCAGTTGTCGGACTCGCAGTTCCTGTGACACTGACCGTCGAGGAATTGGAGGCTTGAGGAGTTCCCCACACGCTGACAGTCGAAAGACTCGACGAGGCAGTGGTAGTTGTCGAGTTCATTTCGGCCGGAGTGCCCATAGTTGGGAGTGAAGCTGCTGCTGTTGATTGCACGACAACTGGAACTGGAGTGCCGAGAGGGACGTCTAACAGTCGCGTAGTTCCCATTGTGCCCGACGTTGTCGGACTCGACGTTCCCGAAGAACTCAGTGTGGATTGACTAGACCCAGAAACAGTTCCAGCTGTTCCGGAAGACGTTCCCAGAGTGATCGGAGAGAGAGTGATCGGCGGAGCAACGGTAGGAGGAGCCGCCGGGATGTTTGAGATGTTCGGAGAGTAGGCAGAAGGCCAGATGAAGCAGAGAGGCGTTTGAGGGTAGAAGTAGGCCATCGGCAGAGCATCGGAGGTTGTCGTGTACACTGTGTCTGCAACTCATTCTTGTTCTCTTTGTGACAGCTTTCCGATCCGTTCCCTTACCGACATCGTAGAACTGGAACTGCTTCCAGAGAGGGAGAGTGGCCCCGCAGTCGCCGAGTCTCTTCGCACAGTAGATCGTCTCTCCAGTGTCTGCGTACGCTTCGTAGGGACGATTCGGTTCGTTGCCCGTGACAATCAACTTATGATCGAGTCGATCTGAGATACGAGACAGTTGCAGGTGCATCACCGAATGACTCACGGAAGTATCCGGTCTGGTTGTCGAACTGTTGCTGCAACTTGACGAGACAGCTGCATGCGGTGCTCTTCGAGGAAGTGAGCACCTTGCCGAGAACGCCCGTCTGATTGTACCCGACGAGACTCGGATCCGTGGAGGCGAGCGTCGTGAAGTAGTGGTCTCTCTCGATTCCCTCTCCGTTGTTGTCGTAGACCTTCAGATCGCTCAGTGCGGAGAGAGGAGTGTCGAAGTTGAGGGTGCCGCACGTCGGTCGGCTGGCCACTGAAACCCCCAAGGTCACGAGTTGATCTTTTCGTTTCGGTCTCTACCGGTTCCCGTTCCCATCGGCCATGCGTAGCAAATCGGAAGGAACTCTTGATTGTAGCCGTCGTACACCACATCTTTCTCGAAAGAATACGCATGAACTGGAAAATAACAGGGTCAGTTCTCGTTTCAGAGAAACACTCACAAACTCCGCCGTTCGATATTCGGTAGTATCGGTAGACGGGTACCGTAGCCCCGCAGTAGCCGTACTGGGAGGCACAAACAAGAGTTGTTTTGTTGTCTTTTCTGAACAGAACCCGCTTATTAGCCAGACACGACTCGAACCGAACTCACACATAATGCGAGGGTAAATAGAACGAGTGATCGGTGTCAAAGAAGAGAACGGTCGTCTCGTTGCCTGAAACGCTCCGGATATGTGAGAAAGACACGATCGATACCTTGGAAAGTGTCTGTGTACCGATTGAGGGTTACGGTACAAGTGACCGGGCATGCGGACTGGTTGCTCGTGAGGATGCGGATGGAATCGGAGACCTGATCGTATGAGTTCGACGGAGCCGACGGCGAGATCTCGAACGAGACGTGGTCGTCCTCGAGAGCGTACTCGTTACTGTAGATTTGAACTGTCTCTGAAACCCGAAAGGTCTCTCGAAACTTCGAAACTTCCAAGGCTCACCGATAACGTCTGTATCCGCTAACTTTGACGAAAAACAATCTTGCGATCGAACATGGTAGAGGAGTTTAGATAAGAAGAAGAATGTGAGAAAGAAGCGTCTCTGCGAAGAGAGCCCCATCCGCTGGCGATCTTCGTCTGAAAAGAGAGAAGAGTGTCTCTGAAAAGGGGCGGCGGTGTCCATGGAAACAGATGACGACGAGAGGGAGTCTATCGAAACAAACAAACAACACGACTTCCGGCCGGAGACGTGAGTAATTCACTTCTCGCCAATTCGCCGGTCAAAAAGTGTTGCTTCATGTGTTTTGGCGGTTCAGCGGATTGGGAGTCGAGCGGCGGATTTCGTTGGTATTTTCGAAATGGGCCAGTCTTTGGCCGAACAAAAAGGACAGACGGGAACCGATATCGACACAAATAAAAAAGAGATTTTGAAACGAGGAAAGTAGATGCGACGACGAGCGAAACGGTTGGAAGGCGATATTTCGAAGAGAGAGGTGATCTTGAGGCTGCTTCGCGAGAATCAGTCTGAAATTGGAATGGTGTTTTCTAGTCCCTCCTTCTCTTCCATTCGGTTGGCCAGCAAGTTCGGATCGCTCAAAATAGAGCGACGGGTGGAGGTGTGCATCGACGCGACACTTCCGGTCGATCGCTCGGCTGCTCCCAATTATTCTGCCACTTTCTCTCGTCTTCGCTCCCGGTGACACGTGGCATCATCATCATCATCATCATCTTCTTCTTCTTCTTCTTCTTCTTGTTCCGCTTCTTCTTCTCCTTCTTGTTCCTCTTCGTTTTTTCACGGAGCCACCTGTCGCGCGTCGCGCCGCCAATTGTCGTGCCGCGGCAATCATCCGTCGTGTGCTTTCCATGGAGCACGGGCCGTGCTCCTCGTGTTTTTGTGTGTTTAGTGTGTGTGTATGTCAAACTGATGATCAATCGACGACGCAGGGACCCCCGAGCCGTTCCCGCGGATCCTCTTGTTTACATCAGAGGCTGCCGATGCTTCTGCAGGTTCTTCTGCTCGCATATTACCATTTCGCCAATTTACGTGCTAATTCGTCTCACTTCCTTTTGCTGACTTCCGAAAAAGAAACAAACAAGAAGAAGATGAGAAGAAAAAGAAGAAGGAAGAAGAAGAAGAAGAAGACGTTCTTCCGTTCTCTGGGGAACAACCTGCCGACCACATTCGGGCGACAAATTGAGCAATCCGGAGGCCCGCCGGCTCATCCTCTTCTCTTTTTTTCTCGCAATGCGCACCCCATCATGCACTTGTTTCCACTCTTTTTAGCGGAGGATGAGCAAAGAGAGAAAGAGCTCCGGGATTCGAAGGGATGAGTTGCATTCAGTGGAAGCATAGAGTTCCCGTGTCCGTTGGAGGGACTAGAAAACTCTGGGGAGACGGAATCTAGTCTCGCTGAGCCGGTTCGATCTACTTCTCGCTGTGCATGTTTCTGATCTCTTAATGCTCAATGACGATCGCAACTCTGAGAATCGAAGAGAAACGAGAGCTTTGATAAGGCTCTCGTGCTCTGTGGCTCTTTGCTCGCCGAGCACATACCGTATCCCAATCCTCGTGCCTTATGCGTTCCTCTTCTTCCTTTTTCGCTTTCGAGAGAGATCTCGCTGCTGCTGCTGCTGCTGCTGCTCTTTTCATATTTCCGAAAAGGAAGTTTTGGCCCTCGCGAGACAAAATAAGTGTGTTCGGATTGGCCGATGATGATGACGGGCGGCTCTCGGCGGCTCCTCTTCCTTTTCTCCCCCGCTGCTGCCGCCGCTGCTTCTGCTGCCCCTATTTGTGCGACCACCGAATCTCCGGGGAGTCAACCCCTTCTTTGCTCCGGACGCCGCCGCACCATCGCGCGAGGAGCCACCCGAAACCCGGGGCGCGGCGACGACGACACTCCTCTAATGCTCTCCCTCTCTCATTCATTCAAACCCTTCCGAGCACACGTCTTCTGAAATCCTCGTCTGCACTCATTCAATCATCATTTGGTTTTCGGCTTAACTGTGTCGTTTCCCCCCTCTTCGTTTCACTCGTTTTTCGCCCCCCACTCGTCCGAATTCCTCCTCTTCTCCTTCTTTTTCGCCTCCTTTCTAGTCCGTTCCGCTGTATCGGCCAGAGGGCATCGAATTTCACGCCAGTGCCAACTTTTGCCACCGAACATTTTTATTTCATTATTTTCATGTCACTCTGAGTCTCTTCTCCAAAACCATCTCTCTCTTTTTTTCGATGCGATTCTGCAGATTCTTCCCTCGCCCCTACAGTAATCCTTTCACCTCCTACTTAAAAGTAGCTACTGCTTTCCAAGAGTCTATTTTCTTTTTCATGAACTTGTTTATGTAGGTTTCCATACTATTCATAATCTGAAAAGTTCTAAAACAGCAGATATGATCTAGTTCTCAAATCGCGAACTCTCGCTCAAAACCGTACCGTTTGGTCCCGTCACCTCGTTTTTCAATGAGAAACAGTTTCGAGTTTTTCCACCTGATACCCGAAAACATCGGCTCCGGAAGAGATATCAGGTTCTCGGAACACTCGTCCGAGTCTGATCATCAGATAAGATTGAAGTGAATGAGGTGTCACAGTCTACAGTACCTCCTCCTCTCTCGATTCAAATCACGCGAGAAACGGCCGTCTCAACGAGTTTCGTCTCTCTGCGGCAGCTGGCCGTTGTGAATGGCGGAGAAAAGAAAGAAAAAAGAGGAGATTTGGGAAATTTGAAGGCAACCCGATACCTGGCTCCGTGGGCATATACACATCGGGTCTTCTTCTTCCACGTCATTTGTCAGTTTTCTATGGCCGAGCGAGGGAGGGAAATTAGTTTTCGGAGGTGCCGAATGTGTCAACTGATGTCACACCGACTTTTGTTTATTAGAAAGAAGAAAAAAAAGAAGTAGAAGAAGAAGAAGACGATACCGATTTCGCGTCGTCTCGAGAGAAAGGCGGCACGAATGAATAATTCGGCGAGTTATGACGACAGGAGACGGCGGGGGAAGACCTCTTGCGAGGTGAATGCGTGCGCTTTCTCTTCGAATGTCTGTGACCCTTGAACAGAGCATTCAGGCGGCGTCGTCGAGTGTTTTCGGAGTGCTCGCGGAGCAGCATGCGAGTGTGCTCCGCCCGCCCGGAGAGACTTACTATCTTATCAGCCTGCTCCTTTCTTCTTGTTTGCTCTCTCTCTGTCTCTCTGTTGATGACAAGACGAAAGACAGTAACACTCTCGTTCTCTGTCACGTGTCATCGGGAGAAGACGTGGAGGAGAAGAAGGGGCAAGCGGTTCCCACGACTTCTTATCGCTCGCGTCTTGTTCTTCTCCCTCATCAAAGCCCTTCATCCGACTGACACACTCCCTGCACACTTGCTCCGTCTTCCTCCTCCCATCAAAAGTTCCACCGAACCTCTCTCTCTCTCTCTTTTTCTCTCTCTCTCTCTCTCTCTCTTTCTGTTTTAAAAAGAGAGAGAGAGAGAGAACCCTCTTAACCCATCAAATGGACTGGCGAGTGCAACGACTAGACTCTGGCTCGTCATAAATCAAAACAGTCACTATTAACACTTCCCTGTCGTTCTTTCACAAAACTGAGCACTCGTTCGCGGAGTTCCCCTCCTTTTCGAAAAAGAAAATCGAGGTCCCTGCATTCACAACACTTGAGAATCCGTGTGAAACCGTGTTCGCTTCCCCTGACGTCTCTGTTTTCGAAACTCTTTCGCCGCCCCCCTCGGTTCCTTTTTTGTCCATCTCTCTCTCTCTGCCGTTTCGCGAATCCCGCCTGTCGCCGTCGGTCGGATAAATGTCCTTCAATCGCCACCCATCTGCAACATTTTCACCCTATTTGCACACGATTCGCTCGTAAAATTGGCCGTAAACTTTCAGTTTTCGCGAGAAGACCCGTGCCATCCCACACACACATCCTCCCCTTCATACATCCGCCATTTTATTTTCGCGCCTCGCTTTTTTATTTTAGTTTCCGAAAGTCTTGCGTTGGTTATTTCATCTTCTCGCTCAGCTAATCACCTAATTATGAAAAGTAGTAGAGCAGAAAATGGGAGCGAATCATTAACGGCTCGTCGCGTCGGACGTCGAAATCCCTGACGGAAATAGGATTGTGACGAAGACGTCACACGAGATTTCGCTCTCTGAACTCTGAGAAGGTATTCGTGACGAAGGCGGTGTGATAGTAACTTCGCTCCACTGCACACACTGCTTGGCACCAGAAAATCTGAAACTCTCTTTTTCGTTTTCACTCTGCGTCTCCCTCATTACCTGCATCTCTCCAGATTTCCGAAATCCCATTCTCTCTCTCTCTCTTGGTTTGAAGCCCATTTCCGTGTTCTCGCCAATCCGATTCCATTTCCGTGCAGGTGCCCCCCTCCACCGTCCAACTCGATTACCCTCTTCTTTGCTGCGATTCCAATTAGTTGCTCCAGATCAGACCGCCTACTCCTATGTGAATGCGAGGAGCGGCACGACACGTGATCTGCAGCCGCCGCCGTCGTCGCAGCTAGTCCGTCTCTCATCCCACGGCCATGCGAGTGCCCGTCGTACGACGGCGCCTCCAGCATCACCTTCCCTTCCTCTTCCTCCTTCTACAACTGCTCGAAGCACGGTCGATTCTCCGGGGAGACCATGTTGTGCACACTCCGCTCGGCACGATTCGCGGAGTCGGACAGACGATCGACGGCGCGAAGGTGTCCGCGTTCCTGGGAGTTCCGTACGCGAAGCCGCCCATCGGCTCGCGACGATTCAAGATGGCTGAGATGATCGACCGATGGAGCGGCGAGCTGGAGGCGCGGACTCTCGCCAAGACGTGCTACCTGACGACCGACACCACGTTCCCGCAGTTTCCAGGAGCCGAGATGTGGAACCCGCCCGGAGCAATATCGGAGGACTGCTTGAACATGAACATCTGGGTGCCCGAAGAACACGACGGCTCGGTCATGGTGTGGATTTACGGAGGCGGATTCTTCAGTGGAACACCCTCCCTGGATCTGTACAGTGGCACCGTGCTCGCTGCGAAAGAGCACACGATTGTGGTTAACGTGAACTACAGGTAACACATCTTGAAAAGAACGGGGAACGAGAGAAGACGTTCAGGCTGGGTCCGTTCGGATTCTTGTACTTTGGAGACGACTCGCCGATCCAGGGGAACATGGGTTTGATGGATCAGCAGCTGGCTCTCCGATGGGTCCACGAGAACATCGGGGCGTTCGGAGGAGACCCTTCGAGGGTCACGTTGTTTGGTGAGTCGGCCGGATCCGCCTCGGCGACTGCACACCTCTTCGCTCCGAACTCCCACAAGTACTTCCGTAACATCATTGCCAAGAGCGGCTCGATCATCAACTCGTGGGCCTCGGCGACTCCGCCCACCATGATGGACTTGTCGCTGCGGCTCGCGAAAAGAGTGAACTGCAGCTCTGCCGACATGAATGTCGTGGCCAAGTGTCTCCGAAGTGTGCCCGCGCACCTCGTGCAAGCGGAGGCTGACAACATTTCCGGAGACATCGGGCCTCCGATGACTTTCGCCTATGTCCCAGTTTCTTCGGACGCCAACTTTTTCCAGGTCAGTTTCACTTCGAGTCTCTTCAATTTCCAACCGAATTCAGGGTGACGTATTCCAAAAGCTTGCCAACAAGCAGTTCAAGAAGGACGTCAACATAATATTCGGGAGTGTAAAAGACGAAGGAACGTATTGGCTACCCTACTACATGTCCCTTCCGAAATACGGGTTCGCCTTCAACCACACCATCTCCGCCGAGGATCCGCACAATCGAGCACTCATCACTCGCGACCACTACGTAGAATCGATGAAGGCGTTCATGCCGTATTTCGCCGGCTCGCAGCTCGTTCTGAATGCGTTCATGAACTCGTACGAGCACATTTCGACGAGCAACGTGCCGGAAGAAAGGTGGCGAGACGGAGTGGCTCGGTTCCTCGGCGATCTGTTCTTCACGTGCTCCCTCATTGACTTTGCCGATCTGATTTCCGATAACATTTTCGGAAACGTCTACATGTACTACTTCACATACAGGTAACCGATTCGATTCGATTCAACTCCAAGGTGGTCTCGTTCAGATCGAGTGCGAATCCGTGGCCGCGATGGATGGGTGTGATGCACGGATACGAGATCGAATACGCCTTCGGACAGCCCTACTGGCGACCTCATTTGTACGATCCGACGCAGTTGGAAGACGAGAAGAAGCTCTCCTCTATCATCATGCAGATATGGGCCAACTTTGCGAACACTGGGTGAGTGCGGTGGAGCGCATTCGCAACGGCGTCGCCTCTTGCAGCATGACCGACTCTTTCTGGCCACGATACAATAAGATCGAACGAAAGGCGATCGAACTCGGCGAGAGTACGCTTCACGGCAAGAACCGAGTCATTTCGGACGTGCACGGCGGATTCTGTCGGATGATCGACGAGGCGAAGGCGTTCGTGAAGCAGAAGAACGGTCAGTCGAACACGTCTCGACCCTCTCCAATCGTTTTCTTTTTCAGCGAACGACTGCCGATCGACGCGCAAGTCGGACTCGTCGTCGGTGCAAACGAGCTCGTCGTCGGGCCCCGCCTACCTTTTCATTGTTTCCTTTTCCATTGCCATCTCTTGTACCAAACTGTGATAAGTGTTTCGCCTCCCTCTCTCATCTGTTAGCTGTTGAACTAATATCTCCGTTTCGTTCGGATCTCACTCTGCTCCGTTTTCACTTCCCTCCTCCCACCCATTTCCGTCGCGCATCGAAGTAGACTCTCCGCTTTCCCCCTTCTTCCAAACGGCGTATCTTCCTCTCTCATCAGATTATCAGTTAACGTATTCGCTATCTCTCTCTCTTCTTCTTCGTTTTATCTTCTCAGATTTCCCCTTTTTGCCCAATAAAAAAACTCTTTGCTCATTTGAGTCGCACTATCTCCTTCTTAGCGGAACTTCTGTCTTTCTGTTTCAAAACAATAATCCTAGCTTAGAATAGACACTTTAGAACAACATTCCCAAAATGTTCTCAAGCTGTTCCTTGCTTTTGCTGTTTCTTTTTTTACAAATAATAATTAATAAATCAGTTTTCTATCTGCTCTCCTTCTATTCATCAATAAAAGTTCATAATCATCGGAATCCGTATACCTTATGGATTCAGGCACAAACGTACTGTAGTGAGAAGTAACCAATTGTGCAGTTGTGCGTAATGTTTGATGCTCGGTGTTCGCAGTGAGGTAATTCGCAGCAAACTTCAAAGGAAAAATGCAAGAACAAAAAGCAGTTCCGTTTCATAGTTTGACCAAGAATCGTCGTTCTTCCGCTCTTGTCAGTCCCAAAATACATTTCCCGTATTGTTTCCGTCCAAATTCTATCTTCTTTGTGACGGATTCTGCGCGCAGAAGTAATCAACTTTAGAAAAAAAAGAACCTCGATAAATTATCTTGATGATTGCGACCCGTGCCGATCCGCCCCGCCCTTTTCTCTTTCAAAAGAAGCCTCCGTCTCTTCGCAGTCCGCAATTTTCCGTCGCCGTGTGCATTCGCGTCGATTCCTGCCGCCGTGCCCTTGTCAGCTTGCAAGCGGTGTTTCGTTTCTCCTCTCTCTCGCCTTCTCCACTCGATTACATCCTCTTTTTTTCCGCTGCCGTCCATCTCCCGAACGCTTTTTCAACTCGACGCTAGTTTTTCAGGGTATTTCGATGGCCGAAACACATGGAGTGCTGTCGCCGGAAGCGGTTACCGAGCGATAGTGAGTCCGCACTTTGTCCAAAAAGTTTCTTGTAAAAAATCGCGTTTTCAGTGTTATTTCGAGCAAGAACTCGTGCATTCCACTAATTGGACCGAATGTGACGATTCAGCTGAGCTGTCCGTCGGATGTTGATAACGGACGCCTTCGCGACTCGCCGAATGTGCGAACCAAATCGATCATGGACTACAAAGGAGATGTAAGAGGCAGCACGAGAAGTGTTAAACAAACGAACTGTAGGCATTTAAGAGCCTGCGTTATCTTCGAGGCCGTATTCTGACTGCGAACGGACCTGTCGTCGGATTCCGATCTATCCACGAATCTGTCGGGGAATCCATGGCTCTTCTCAATTTTCAGACCAAAGAAAGACACAGATTTAAGGTTTGAAGCTCGGAAAGCCTCAAATCACCTTATTGTTCCAGGATTTCCCACACCGAACAGTTGATCTCACTTTTGCTCAACATCACCGATTCCTGGCTGTTCTGAATGGAGACTACAGCCTCTATATCTTTGAAGTGACCGAAAACTGCCAGCCGTACGTCACTTTTCACTGATTTTTCTCAGAGAAAAGTTTTCAGAAAGAAATTCCTCACGATCAACAACTGGCCAGCGTTCCCACCAAATAGCAAGGTGGAGCCGCGCCTTTCTTGGTGTCCGTACGTGTATTGTGCCGATTTGGAGGAAGAAACTAGTCACATGATTGCTGTGTACCTGGTAAGTTCATGTGACCGGGAAAGTTTCGAACGAGTTCTACTTTGCAGGGACGACAAATCTACATCGTCAACATCAATGTTCTGAAGGAATCATCTTTGCCGGACGACATGGATTTTGAGGACGCGCGGAAGGAGGACGGCGGCATCTACTCGCACTTTTTCAAAGATGAAAGCGATGATCCGAACTTCCACATCTCCTCAGTCAGCATCTCTCCCGATTCGACGGCTGTTGCGATTTCAAAGAGCGAAGGGCCCATTCAGTTCTTCACGTTCAACGACGAAAAAAACTGTTTCAAGGGGGCGCATTGCTTCAATCAGACTGCATTCACTCGCCCCGGCCTTATCAACGATCTGATCTTTCTCGACGATCTCAATTCCACCAGAAAGGGCCTACAGTTCTGGCGCACGTGTGTCGTTGTTTCCAACGGAGGCCGTAAATTGGCTCTCTACGAGTGTCAAGGATGGCGTTGTCTCGGACGGATCCGTTTCGAGTCCACTCGTACCGTCAACGACTTCATCACTATTCCGGACCCTTCAACAGGATTCATTCACCTTCTCGACGTGGATGGAATGAACTTGTACACTATCGAAATCATGAACCCGTTCAGAACCACCGAACTGCCTCGTTTCGTCGGAATCACTCAGACATCATTCTGCAGTCCGATCTATGCAATCTCTCCAATCACTGTGAACACATTCGAGACTGCGGAGGAATCCGGAGACGATCTGTTTAGTAATAGCAATGACGAAGAAGCGGGAGAGGATGAAGAAACAAGTGAAGGAGACGGAGGCAAAAAGCATCTGAAGACGAAGAGATACTTTGTTGCGATGGGCAAGAGCAAGATGATGGAGTTACAGCTGACGCTGAAGCATCAGACCCCAGCTCCGCCTAGCACTGAGTCTTCCGACAAGGAAACGAGTCCGGCTATCCACGTGGAGACCGAACAACAGCCTCTCCAGCCAGATCAGGGTCTTCTGATGCAAGTGCAATCAAATAATGCGGCTGGAATCGAAGCAATCAACATTAAATTGGACGAAGTACTTTCCAGACTGGCCAGAATGGAGGCTGACAAAGCTGCGGAAAATGACCGACTTGCGCAGAAAATTATCACAGGTGTTGGTAAGAAACACTTGGAAGAAGGAAGCTCTTTTCTACGGCCTTCAGACTTTTCAGATGAAGGCATGCGTTTGCGAGAAGGTTACCTCATCAACCGCATCGAAGAAGCGTGCGAGACAGGGCGCCTCGACACTATCGCTGCTCTTCGAACCGGCATACTCAATCTGAGTGCCCAAGTCGAGAGTTCAGTGAGAACAGGCGGAGTGGAAAGTGCCGAGTACGTCAGCCAGCGCCTCGGATGTCAAGTGAGATCGGCGCTCACCGAATGCCTCCTTCCTTCCTTCGAACGCAGTTGCGAAGTGCTTTTCGAGAGACTCAATGAGCATTTCAGACATGGAATCAATGAAGTTCGTTTCTAAACTGGATGTCAGAAACAAATGTTTCATTGCAGTATCTGACGGCATCTACCCAAATGATTCAGGGAACTGCCGTTGCGACGATGCAGTTAGCTGCTCAGCAACAGCATGCGAAGGCCGAACTGGATAGAATGACCCTGTTGCAAATGATCGAGACGAATCCAGAAGCTGCTCTTGAGGCGGCCCTCAACAAGGCCGATGCTAATATTTTGGAGTTTGTCTGCTCGAAAATCAATCCGGAGAGCCTGTTTGAGAACAACAAGACTCTCAGCCAGAAAGTGATGCTAGCTCTCGTGCAGCAGTTCACAGTCTCTCTGAACAGAGACAGAGATCTCAAGTTCCGGTGGATCGAACTCGTCATTCCGGAAATCGACATGACTGATCCGGAAATCAACATCCTGGTGCCGCCCGTCGCACAAAAGCTCATGATGGCTCTTCAAGGTGGAATGAAAGAGAGCTCTCCCTTCACACAGTCCTTGTTTTCAGAAGTGATCGACAACTCTCCAGATGAACAAGTCCGTCGTTATGTACGTCTTCTGTACCAGATGACTCGTTCCTCTCTGCTTCAAGCCCAAACTCCCAGAAACTGTAAGTTTCCATTGATTCCTCACAGATAATCTCCCTATCTCCGTTTAGTTGCAGCCACATCGGTCCTCCAAAAGATGTTCCAGCAGTCCGAACACTCCGCATCGCAGCAGTGAATTCATTCTCCTCAAATCTTGTCCATCCCTGTCGTTCCACCGTTTCAAAAATCTCAAACTTTCAGTTTTACCCCTCCCATTTCATACTTAGAAACACATTGTAAACTCACTCTCTAACCCAAAACCTTCAAAACGGTAAAATAAAAGCAATCTAGGTAGTGATTCCGATATGTCGAATCGAATCGAATACCACCGTGATTCGCTTATCTCGTGTTTTCTTCTTCAAGAATATTTCTTGTACCATCCCCATGAACCCAAACTATTTTTCCATTGCTCCTCTCACTTACTCTGATCGGTTTCCGACCTTTTTTGTATGATTATTTTGATTTTCACGTCATTCGAATACACTCATCCGAATTTAATACATATATATATATGAAGAAAGAAACAAATGGATCTCACGGACTATACAAAAGTGGCATTTATTGGCTTTTGGAGAGGTGGCGGACAGCCTGAGTTGGTTCGATATGTACATACAATGTGGCGAGGAGGTTTCAGTCACTGAACAGAAGCGACTCGGAGTTCTTCTCCAGCGACAGGATCATCGTGCTCAATTCCACCTGGAAACGAAAGGTTGGAAGTGCGCTCCAGCGATAACGGCGACTCACAAGCATCCGGTTCACTTCCTCGAGTCTTCGTTGCTCGCGGAGCCGCTCGGCCGGCGTTCTCGGCCCGAAAATCGAGTTGGGGCCGAAGATCTCGCGGATTCGGCAGTATTTCTCGAAAACCCGATAGTTGAGGCTCAGAAAATCGTGGTAAAGGCGCCGCTCGTGGCGCATACGTTCGGCCCGAATCGGCTGAAAAGGAGGGATGAGAGGAAGTGCGCTCCATTGAGAACTCACGTCAATTTCCGGCGCCTCGGCCATTCTTCTAGTTCATAATCCGAAGA